>CM076569.1:41742470-42059496 GCA_034641835.2 Pinus albicaulis | reverse complement strand
TTGACGGCAACAAAGCTAGAAAGCTGGCCCCTAAGGGCTGGTCCCCTCTCGTAGCCTCTTGTCATCATTTTCCATAGTGCTCTGTTCACCTCCACATGGTCTTCCCACTGACTTCTTTGGTCAAATTCGAGGAGTTTGACAAATAAACATAATCAACAAACTTTGGAAATTTAATTATATCTCCCGAACTTTATATTCTGTCGCCAAACCTTATAACCCAGGTTTTAACCCTTCGAAACTTTATATTAATACCTGACGCCTTGTTTAAACAAACAACCTTAGGCCTCGGGCCCACATGTATAATAAATGGCCAATCAAATGCAAACATCATACCTTGGTTATCCTCCAAACTATTTCCAAATGCGATCTCCATTCGATGATCAGTCTCCAAATCGAACGGCTCACCTCAATATCGCGCGAGCTCCGATGTCGAATTTTAGCATGCGATGAAACGCGAAAAGGCAGTTTCCGGGGTCCCACCTTATGCTACGTGTCAGTTTCTCTATGGAATCACTCCCAAATGGAAAAATACCACTTATCTCACAAAAGCGGTGCGATATGGCAGTTCGGTTTCGCAAATCCACTCGTGGTTTCGGAATAGTGATTGACCACGGGTTAACGCCTTCCTTCCTATGCTCTCCTGGTTGCTAACTCAAGTCAGGCCTCGGTTCAATATTTAATCAACAATAAAAAGATTTATCTCTTTATTAAGCGGGATTTCCACTATCATTAAACAGAGTTCAACGACCACGATTTTACACAGACCTCTTCTACGGTTGGGATTTAATTCAACAGAACTTGTGCGGATAATTCAAGAGAAATAATGGACAAAGAGATACACAGACCAGTGTTCAATCGCCTCACGACTAAACAAATTCCTTCACAATATCTATTCAAGACAATTTTGTAATCACGAGAACTGAAATCTGTTCAACCGGAAGAAATTGTTCAACACACAAATTTTATTGCAGAAATCTCCCCCTCCCTGAAATCTAGGGGTTACATATATACATAAACATTTGTCTCTTCGGTTCCTTTGGGAGGACCGTTTTAGTAAATCAAAAGCCTAATTGTAATTATTCAAATAACTGAAACATGACAGATGGATCGAATCAAAACCTATTCGACTTCTATGGACTCTAGCTAGTCTAAATGAAATAGTCAGCCGAGGTATTGACACCTAGCTGTTACAATTCAATAATTTTGAACCCTCCTAGCCACAACATGTGGACAAAACCTCCTACATTGCTGGCTAGTGTCTAATGCCCCTGCATCAGACTCCCGAGGGTGATTTTCTTCATGGGCCCAATCTTTTTAAACTTCAGTTTGTTATACTGCTTCTTTGGGAATCTCTCCTTTCTCAAGTGTGCCAAAACTAGATCTCCTACTTCAAAATGGACTTCTCTTCTGCTCAATTCTGCTCTGCCTTTGTATTTGATGTTGCTGCCTTGTAGCTGTTGTTTCACTTGTTCATGTATGGCTTGGATTTCTGAAGCAAATTCCTCACCATCAGCACTCCTCAGCTCTGCCTTTCCCAGATTTCTTAACTCTGATATTCCTCTGGGGTGCATTCCATAAACAATATGGAATGGACTCTGCCCTGTGCTTCTGTTTGGTGAGTCATTATATGCATATTCTTCCTGGGGAAAAATATGATCCCACTGCTTGGGATGCTCTCCTGCAAGACTTCTCAACAAATTTCCCAGACTCCTATTCACTACCTCAGTTTGTCCATCAGTATGGGGATGATAAGCTGAGCTGAAACTCATTTTGGTACCAAGTTTCTTCCACATTGTCCTCCAAAAATGACCCACAAATCTGGTGTCCCTGTCTGAAACAATACTCTTGGGCAACCCATGCAATCTAACAACTTCTTTGAAAAACAAGTTAGCAACATGGGTGGCATCACTAGTTTTATAACATGGAATAAAATGTGCCATTTTGGAGAATCTTTCCACTACAACAAAGACTGCATCATTCCCTCTCTGAGTCTTGGGAAATCCTAGAACAAAATCCATACTCACCATGTCCCAAGGCCTGTCTGGAATAGGCAAGGGAGTGTACAATCCTGCATTCTAGCTCCTTCCTTTAGCATATTGACAGATTTTGCAATTTTTCACAAACTTGTCCACTTCTGCTCTCATCTTGGGCCAATAATAGGAGTGACTCAGCTGCTCATAAGTTTTATCAGTACCAAAGTGTCCAACAAGTCCACCACTATGCTTTTCCTTGATCAAATTTTCTCTCATGGAACATTTTGGTACACACAGTTGGTTCCTCTTGAATAACAAGTCTTCCTGCAAGAAATAATCCAGCCACTGGCTTCTATCTGTTAGAACATGATTACAACATGCCTCAAATGCTTCCTTAAAATCTGAATCTGTTTTGTACAATTCTTTGAGAAAATCAAATCCTACAACTTCAAAATTAGTTTCTTGAACAAGCATGTGCCTCCTACTCAAAGCATCAGCTACTTTATTTGCTTGGCCACTTATATGTTTCAAAACAAAGTTAAAACCTTGGAGATACTCAACCCATTTGGCATGCTTATGATTCAACTTAGGGTGCTGTACAATGTACTGCAAAGCACGATTATCAGAATATAACACAAATTCTTTGGACATCAAATAATGCCTCCACTTTTTCAATGCTTGAACAACTGCATAGAATTCCTTCTCATAAGAGGAATACTTCCTTTTGGTGTCATTCAACTTTTCACTGAAATAGGCTACAGGCCTATCATCCTGACTCAGCACAGCTCCAATGGCTTCTCCATTGGCATCACATTTCACTTGAAATGGTTTAATAAAATCAAGCAGAATCAAAACAGGCTTTTCATTTATCTTTTGCTTCAAAATTTTAAAGTTTCTTTCTGCTTCAGCGGTCCATTTAAATGGTTGTCTTCTCTTCTTTATTGTCTCAAAAATGGGTGCATTAATCTTACTGAAGTTTCTTATAAATTTCCTGTAAAAACTGGCAAGTCCATGGAAACTTCTTACCTCAAAAACATTTCTAGGTGAAGGCCACTCCACAATTTCCTTAACCTTTTATGGGTCCATATTCAATCCTTCTGCAGAAACAACAAAGCCCAAATACACCAACTCTTCCTTCATGAATGATCATTTCTTTAAGTTTATCAGCAGTTTCTCTTGGTGCAACTTCTTCAAGACATAATTAAGATGCCCTAAATGTTCTTCTTTGGTTTTGCTGAAAACTAATATATCATCCAGATACACTATCACAAATTTACCAATGAATTTTTTCAACACTTCATTCATAAGTCTCATAAAAGTGCTAGGTGCATTTGACAACCCAAAAGGCATTACCATCCATTCATACAGTCCTTCATTTGTTTTAAAGGCAGTTTTCCACTCATCACCCTCTCTTATTCTGATCTGATGATATCCACTTTTTAAATCTATCTTTGAAAAATATTTAGCACCACTCAAACAGTCCATCAAATCCTCAACTCTGGGCAAAGGGAATCTGTACCTGATTGTGATCTTATTGATTGCTCTGGAATCAATACACATCCTCCAGCCTCCATCTTTCTTTGGGCTCAATACTGCTGGTACAACACATGGACTCAGGCTTTCTCTAATCAGCCCCTTGTCCACCAACTCCTGTACTTGTCCCCTGATTTCCTCATTTTCCTTGGGAGTCATTATGTAGGCTGCCTTATTTGGCAGATTTGAACCAGGGATAAAATCTATCTGATGGCTGATCCTTCTTACATGTGGCAGCTCATCAGGTAGATCATCCACAACAATGTCACAGTAATCATCTAACATCTCTTGGATTTCTACTGGTAAATCAGAAATCTTTGTAGAAGTAAGAACTACTTTAGGTTTGCAAACTAAAGCAAAACTTACCTCTTCTTCTTCTATCTGCTGCAGATATTCCTTCCCGCTCAGCAACAAGGTCTTTGGATCAATCACTCTGCTGGATGGCTCTCCCTCTTCCATGGGTATCAATGTATGATGTACCCCATCCTTGAAGAACTTGTAAGTGTTCTTCTTGCCATCATGCACTACTATTGCTGCGTCGAGCTACGAGGTCTACCTGTGATGTGACACATTTTATCATGGGCATTACATCACCTGCAAAATGTTATCTTTGTATTTCCCATTTGCAGCTCTATCTAACCTTATTTCTTTGTTGTTGTTTGCCTTTTATGTAGCCGGGACACCACTAGCGGGATTTGGATGCTCCTTGTCTTCAATTGGGCTTTTCTATCCACTGGAGTGAACCAAATTCTGTCTTCACTCTCAGTGTAGTGTTTGCAGTATGCATTTCCATGGGTTCCTTGGACTTTGCATATGCTCCTAAACAAATTCTTCCTTTGTGCAGGCTCAGGGACCTCTTTGGCTTGCTTCAACAAGACCTTATTAATCACCAAGGACTCTCCTCTCTATGGTAGAATTTATTCCTCAATTGGTGCCTCTTCTCCAGCCTGGGCAACAACAGCATTTCTTGGACCAACACCCACATTCTCTGGGCACTCATAGTTCTTATGTCCCACTTGCTGACATCTATAGCACCTCAATTCTCTACCTCTGCCTCTGCCTCTGCCTCCTCTACCTCTATAATAACCCCTTCTACCTCTTGCATCATCCTCTGCAGATGCATTCTGAGGTGAGCTACTGTTAGCTCCATCCCTGGGTGCAGTAGGCTTTCCTCTACCACCCTGACTTCCCTTTCCACATAAATTACCTCTCTTCTTGGCAGACTACTTCCTCAAAAGTTTCTCATCTGCTTTCAAGGCAATCTGATAAGCCTCTTCAACTGTCTTAGGAGACAGAAGACCAATCTCATCTTGGATCTCTAGCTTGAGACCATTCACATATCTGGCAGTCTTCTCTGGTGTGTCTTGGAATTGCCCAGCTCTTATACTCACTTTGTAGAATTCTTCTGTGTATTCCTTTACTGTCAGCAACCTCTGTCTCAGGTTCTGCATTTGCCTAAACAATGTTAGCTGATAATCACTAGGCAAGAATTTACCTTTTAACTTAGCCATCATTCTGGTCCAGCTTTTGATAGGCTGCTTGCCAACTCTCCTCCTTTCTTCCTGCACTCCATCCCACCAAAGTGCAGCATGTCCCTTCAGCTTTTTTACTGCAAACTTGACCTTCTTATCTTCACTCATTTCTTCATAATTGAAGCACTTATTCATTTCATTAATCCAGTCCACTGGCTCTTTTGGATTCAGTCCTCCTGCAAAACTTGATACTTCAATCTTGGGCTTAACTGCAGACCCCAGAACAGTTCTGAGGAGCCTCAAGTCAGGAGGAATCTCAGCATTCCTTTCAGCTTCTTCTATTTCAGGTTCACTGATGTCTTCAGGATCTCTGGTCTGTCTTCGCTCCACGGCATCCATTCTGGCCTCGAACCTCTGCAAAATCTCCAACACCTCTGCATTGGCAACAGGTCTCCTTCTGCCAGCACCTCTACCAACTCGGATTGCCATGTTAATTCTCTGCAAAAACAACTCAAAAACAACAGCTCTGATACCACTTATGACAGCAACAAAACTGAAAGTTGGCCCCTAAGGAGAGATGGTCTCATCTCGTAGCTCTGTCTGCATTTTCCGTCTAATTAACTCCGTTCACCTCCCCGTGGTCTTCCACAACTTCTTTGGTTTTATTTATCAAATTCGAGGAGTTTGACAAATAAATATAATCAACAAACTTTGGAAATTTAATTATATCTACCGAACTTTATATTTTGTTGCCAAACCTTATAACCCAGGTTTTAACCCTTCGAAACTTTATATTAATACCTGACGCCTTGTTTAAACAAACAACCTTAGGCCTCGGGCCCACATGTATAATCAATGGCCAATCAAATACACACACCATACCTTGGTTATCCTATGGACTATTTCCAAATGCGATCTTCGTTCGATGATCAGTCTCTAGATCGAACGACTCACCTCAATATCGCACGGGCTCCGATGTTGAACGTTAGCGTGCGATGAAACGCGAAAAGGCGATTTCCGGGGTCCCACCTTATGCTACGTGTCATTTTCTCTATGGAATCTCTCCCAAATGGAAAAATACCACTTATCTCACAAAAGCAGTGTGATATGGCAGTTCGGTTTCGCAAATCCACTCGCGGTTTCAGAAAAGTGATTGACCACGGGTTGACGCCTTCCTTCCTATGCTCTCCCGGTTGCTAACTCAGGTCAGGCCTCGGTTCAGGATTTAATCAACAATAAACATATTTATCTCTTTATTAAGCGGGATTTCCACCATCATTAAACAGAGTTCAACGACCACGATTTTACACAGAACTCGTCTGCGGTTGGGATTTAATTCAACAGAACTTGTGCAGATAATTCAAGAGAAATAATGGACAAAGAGATACACAGACCAGTGTTCAATCACCTCACGGCTAAATAAATTCCTTCACAATATCTATTCAAGACAATTTGGTAATCACGAGAACTGAAATATGTTCAACCGGACGCAATTGTTCGCAATTGTTCAACACAAATTTTATTGCAAAAATCTCCCCTCCTTGAAATCTGGGGGTTACATATATACATAAACATTTGTCTCTTCGGTTCCTCTGGGAGGACCGTTTTAGTAAATCAAAAGCCTAATTACAATTATTCAAATAACTGAAACATGACAGATGGATCGAATCCAAAAACTCACTACAAGAAAAAAGCACAGTGGTGAGGGTCATGCTTGTGACGGACCTTTAAGGTCCGTCACCAATGTCACATATGGTGACGGCCTTTAAAAAACCGTCACTGTAAGTGTATATAGTGATGGTCCTTTATGGTCCGTCACCAAAGAAATTTTCAATGACACTTTTGGTGAGGGTTGTTAAAGGCCCATCACTAATTCTCTCTTTGGTGACACTTCTAGTGACGAACTTTTAATGACCCTCACCAATGCTCTTTTTGTTACTTTTGGTGACGGTCAAAAAATGTCCATTTAATGACCCTCACCAATGCACTTTTTGTTACTTTTGGTGACGGTCAAAAAATGCCCGTCATCATTGATCATTCCAATGAGTTTTTGATGATGCTATGTGCCTGCTAATATATTTTTTGTCAAAAGTTAACGATTTAATACCATTATTTTGGAGTATTTTTTATAATATGTCCAAGGCCATAGTGGTTCGGGTCAGTCAATTTTTTTAGAAGTAATTAGTGTTTATCATTTCCCTCAAGTAATGACAAGTCGAATAGAGATTTCCTATGAGTCAACACATGATTCATATATATTAAGTTTATTATCTAGCGAATTCCATTTAGATAAAGTTCCACTATTGTGTGTAGGAAATATATTATTTAATACATAATCAAGCTTTGACATTTCTATTAATGAGAAAGACCTAACGATCCTCACCAATCTGGGCATGCCTTAAATTAATTCTTTGGCACACACTAACATTTCTTAGCACCCCACATGTATTGGAACATCTTTATACCTAGAACATCTCGTGATGACACTGACGCCCATGCACATGGCGGCATGAGCTAGCACAACATGGAACTCTCCTAGCATGTGTTGGCATGCTGCATATAGTCCCTAGCATGCCCTAGAACACCTTGGTTGAATGCATTGACATACATTAGAACTTGGCACACAATGCCACTTGGCATGTATTGGGACCTATTATTAGTGTGCCTAGCATGCCCCTTTTCAAAAAGATAAAGTCTTGACTTATTAACCCTCTTATTGGTTCTTCCTTTTGTTGTCCTGACACATATTAACATACCCTGGCACTCTACACCACATCCTTAACACCTACCATGTATTGACATATCTTGGCACTATTAATTGGCACGTGATATAATTAGCACACCCTGGAACTCCCAAGCACACTTTGGGAATTCTTGACATGCCTTGATATTCCCTAACATGCCTTACCAATTCTTATCATACCTTGTCAATCCCTCCTTGGCATGACAACTAACACTCATTAACACTAGTCTCTAGCACATGTTCCTCATATTCATTAACTTCCATGAATTTTTGCCTAGTGCTCCCTTAACGTTTTTTCCTAGTAATCCTTAACACTCATCAACATGCATTATCACTCTCTAGCACACATTAGCACTCTTTAGCATTCCCTTCCACTTCATAACATGCATAACACTAGTCCCTAACACATATTGGTGTTTGGCACATGTTGGTGCTTGGAAAGTTTTAGCATGTATGGAATACATTGAGATGACTTGGTATTATTTGGCATGGTTTAATATTAAATTTACTTGTGATTATCAATTGTTGGAAAGTATATGAGAAGCAACAAAGGAATACTTGGCACTTAGAATGCACTAAGACTTTGCACTTGGCACCTAGTGTTGGTGTGCCTAGCATGCCCCTCTTGGAAAAGGTAAATTGATGACTTATTAACCCTCTTGTGTGTTCATTTCCTTGTAGTTTAAATTTTTTCTCCCTTTTGTTGTCTTGACAGTACCTGACACGCATTGACACACCCTTGCACATCTTGGCATGCCTTATCACTTGGCACATCTTAGCATGTTTGACATGTATTCCCACTATCTGGCACATCAAGGGGGTGAAGAGAGATGTAGTCATAAAGTAGGTCGAGTACGAGGGCCAAGTAAGGGTTGCTAAAGGGAGGTCATGATCATCCTCCAAGAGAAATATCATCATGTGAGGGTTCAGAAGAATGTTTCATACCTTAATGGTCGGTTTGCGCTAGGAAGTAGGATGGCATATTGTTGGTTCTCTTATGGCAGATCAAGCTTAAGAGAGGTTTCTCATGAGAATATGGGCATGTGATTTCAATGGTGTCTTTGTGTGAAGGCCACATCAAATTATGAAATGTTGAAATTTGCAACAAGAAACAGTGAGATTGGAAACCAGAAAGGACAAAAAAAAAATGCACCCACACTGGTGAGGAATTTTGATGCACCAGGAGTGAGGAATGTGGGGCGTCTAATTTATTTTTCCTTTAAATAAATTGGACAATAAATTGTAATTTCATCTCATAACAACTTGTGTCAGTTAATTAAGTCATGATGACCGAGTTAGCTCAAGAAATTCAAGTTCTTGAGGGTCTAAGATGAGGCATCTAGAGGGATTCTAATATTTTTGAGGTCCAGTTGAAGTTGATGCATTAGTGGGGTGAAAGTGTAATTAACTCGATTAAATGAGTTAAAATCAGTTTAACTAGTTCTAACTGAGTGATGAGCTGGTGAGAGGTCCAGTGAATTAAATTATATTTAATTCACAATGAGTGATAAATCATATAACTGATAATTTGCTATTAATAGTTGCATGCATATCAGTTTTGAGGAATACCCATTTGAGACAGAGGTTAAAGGGAACATAACTATCAGTTGTATTCAGAGAAAATTTCCCATGTGCAATTACAAAGTCATTAGGATGCCATGATGGATTGCGCAATCAAGGAAGAATGATTTTCCTAATTAATAAGGAGTTAATTCCCTAGGAATTGCATGAGCAAGGTAGGCTGAAGTAAGGATGAGAATTGGCTAAGTACTAGACCGAGTTTGCCTATATCAACGAGAGACAATTGACATAGTGCTGGAGAATCTCATGAGAGATTAAGCATTAATGTATTGTTTCATGATTCCTTGACTTAATACACAATAGAGATAGAGGGGTTTTGAGCAGTTTCTTTCCCCAAATACATCATGTTGTTGTGCGATTGATAATTTATTTCTCTTACTTATATGTGATTGTGCGATCGTGTCTTGTTTCCACAAATTGTAGGAAGGATTCAATATCTTGTTTTAGTAGATTACAAGATTAGATAGAATCTCGTTGGTTAGATTTTCTACATGGTATCAGAGCAGGAATTTTTTGGGCGGCGAGTTTGCAAAGAATATTTGAATATTTTGGTGTAAAATTTAAAAAAAAAAATAGAATATTTGGATTCCTCGCGAAAATCTACCCAAATGGGAAAAAAAAAATCGGTCGAATAGGAGCTCGGATGAGGGAGATATCATCGATTTAAAATCAACTCCTTTTTAGAAAATTTTTGTAACGTCGGGACAATTACACTGTGCATGAGTCAAGAACCTATATGTAATTGAGGTACCCGATGCATGCAAAGATTTGAGGAGAAAGGCAGAATTTAGAGACTTGGTGGTTTAGAGGGAGCATAAATTACCTCTCAACATGCATCCTCATGAGAAGCAGTCTCAGAAGGTTGTGGAGTAGCTGCCACAATTGGAGAAGCAGAGAGGAGACTAAGTGGAAGCGTCCACTCAAGCAGAGACTTCCATGAGGGGGAAATTTCGAGCCAGATGGGAAGAGGGAGCATCCATACGTCGAGGTGTAAGGTGGGGTGATATGTACACATAATCCCAAGATAAGAAATTTGGGCAAGGTCCATTGAGATGGTGTGTCTCATGGATTGAACCTGGCTACGAGGAGCTTACATTACAATAGTAGTAGGAAGGATCAGTTAGATTGATGTAGTCAGATGTCAGAAAGATAGAAATAAGAGTGATAGATGTCAAATACTGGATTAAAAATCAGAGTTATAAATAGTTCAAAGGGCACGGATGTAGATGTCAGCAGCAACGCAAAGAATCCAGTACTAGACAGGTGTAGTAGCTAGCAGTAGTCAGAAGACTCTGATGACAGATGCATTATATTGAGTAAGTTGTTCAGAGGCTATTTAGTTTCAGGATTTGCAGGTGCAAACAACACTAGAGAAGTGTAGCATGTAGAACATTCCAAAGGTACCGGATGGGGATATATTGAATTCCTTTCTTGCTAAGAGGGAGTGTTGAAATTTGCAACAAGAAACAATGAAATTGGCAACTAGAAAGGACAAAAAAAATGCACCCACACTAGTGAGGAATTTTGATGTACCAGGAGTGAGGAATGTGAGGCGTCTAATTTATTTTTCACTTAAATAAATTGGACAATAAATTTTAATTTCATCTCATAACAACTTGTGTCAGTTAACTAAGTCATGATGATTGAGTTAGCTCAGTAAATTCAATTTAAGGTGATCGAGATGGATATTGGTGGCCACCCGCTTATTCCACTTGGGCCCTCGCCATTGTCTCTTTCAGTTTTCCAGTTTCCTTAATTATAGCACAATTTACTATTTTTGTCAGTTTTTTTTCGGTTCCTGAACTTCCGGAGCCATTTTGAGGCCCCAAACGATCTTTTTTGGGCATGAAAGGTTTGGCGATTTCTTAGAAATCGCATTAGCAGTTGTAGTCCTCGGAGAGATCTTTCTAATGAGGTATCATGTGCGTCAAACGAAGATCATATGACCAAGTTACGATCCCGGAAAGTTGGCTGCCCAACTAACCCCAACGGGGCCCATAAACTCTTGGTGTTACATCTCCTCGGGTTAGGGTTTTCGTTGTTTAGGGTTTTATCTTATTTTTAAATAATAAAAAGACCCTTCATCCTTATTGTAACACGGTTAAGAGGAACATAACCATCAGTTGTATTTATAGAAAATTTCCCATGTGCAATTATAAAGTCATTGGGATGCCATGATGGATTGCACAATCAAGGAAGGTCGATTTTCCTAACTAATATGGAGATAATTCCATAGGAATTGCGTGAGCAAGGTAGGCTGAGAATTGACTAAGTATTAGACCGATTTTTCCTAGATCAGCAGGAGACAATTGGCAGAGTGCTGGAGAATATCAAGAGAGATTAAGCATTGTATTGTTTCATGATTCCTTGACTTAATACAAAATAAAGATAGAGGGTTTTGAGTAGTTGCTTCCCCAGATACATTTAGTGTTGTGCGATTGATAACTTGTTTCTCTTACTTATATGTGATTGTGCGATCGTGTTTTGTTTCCACAAATTGTAGGAAGGATTCAGTATCTTGTTTTAGTACATTACAAGATTAGATTGAATCCCGTTGGTTAGATTTTCTACATGAAATAGAAGAGAGGGTAGATACCATCTTGCCTTGTGGTGGTTAGTAGGTGGCAAGGTCTGTGATAAAGAACAACATAAATGGAGGATGGCTTGCACTGTAATTTAGAGCCATAACAGAAGTCGACGCAGGCATCATATTGACTGATTTAACCCTAGTTTGAGGGTCGACATTGAGATCTGAAGTTCATGTCAAGATTCTATCAAAGAAATGCCCAGAATCTATGGATCCATATGAGCTAGGTCGAGTCCCTTATGGAGGCAAGAGTCATGTTTTTTCTATGTGTGGATAGGGTTTGTTCTACAACAATTAGAAGTACATAAGTATAATGCCCTAGTTAGGACAATTTCCTAGCATGTTTAGTTCATAAGGTATGCCCTTAAGACTGTGACAAATTTGTGTAGAAGAAGACGGGTTGTGACCCTTAAAGCGAGGTTTATTTCTGCAATAAAGACCGCAAATCTAGAAGATGGTTTGTAGATTCAGTATGTGTGGAGACAATAGATCCAAAGGAGGGTGGAATTTGAGCAGAAGATTGCACATGTAGAAGAAATGTGCCATATGAAGAATGGATTGACATGCAGAGGAGTTGATTTTGGTGGACTTTCCATAGAGTTTTAAACAAATATCTGAAGAAACCTATAAAAAATTAGTAAAATGACTGTTAGTGGCTAATTTGTAACCCTAGTTCAGTCATCTACAAATTGGTAGAAGTATGATAAGAGGAGTAGTTCATATTTTTTCATAGATTGGACAATAAAGATCAAATTGTCGATACACAAGAACAGTGATCTTGAGAGGACTCAAACCATTGTTAGGTGGCAGATTTGAAGAGCCCTAGATGAAGACAATATTGTGGGCCCTAGATCAGTAAAAAGAATTGACTGTGGTTGGGCAGATTGATGGTAGTCCAAGTACAATTGGAGGGTTGTTAGGTTACTATCAAAGAAGAGCCTTGACTCTTGTTCTGGTGAAGGACAACAAAATTGGTAGAAGGGTAGGTTTATAGGGCCTAAGGATGTGCAGACATTGAAGGACTAAAGTAACAGTCAAGTGGGCCAACCAACTAGCCCTAGTTCACTATATTGTAGAGGATTGATTCAGAGAGAAGAAGGGCAGCCTCCATAGCCCTGGACTTCTCATCTTGGAGCTATAATATGGCAAAAGTGGGCTTACCAAAGAGTTGTTCACAAATGGAATTGTGAATAACTTGTTACCACTCAAACTAGTAGTGGACCTAAAAGGGGTTCCTAAGAGGGCAACTGCTAGGACAAGGGAAACGATGGAGGCTTAGCCCATTGTCACCACAGCTAAGGCTCCTTTCTCTTCACGGAATTTCACCGATGGGTGGAGTCCCGGTAGTTTAGGAAGTCACTTGTAGCATATAGGTCAATGAATAGGTAGGAAGTGACCCTCGAAACCCTTTCCCTATGATAAAATAAAGAGTGGGACTTGCTTTCCTTTTAAGCAAGTGAATTTATCTTCTAGGGAGAGAGGAGGGGGATTGAAGGATTGACGGAGAAGAAAAAGACTTATGAAGGAAGTTCTTAATCCCTAAATTCCTTTGGGAACTTGGATTCCCAAATGGTCTTTGATGAAATGCCTTTGACACCAAATGGGACCACACGATGCCAAGTGGACCCAACCCAGGTTCGGGGATGGAATTTAGCAACCAATGATGCTCCTATGCTGGAGAAGGTGAGGGGAAAGGATCAGACAAGAGTTTTTACTTCAATAGGTCAAATTGATCCTACTAGGTTCTATCCTTTGTACCACCTAGGAAAAACATGACCCTAGAGCTAGGGCTTGAGGAATCCAGAGATTCCACTGTCAAAATTGACCCAAGTTCTGAGGAGAGTGAGGGCACCCAACAACGCAACTACCTCTAGGAGATAGAAGTTTTCCTTTAGCTAGATTCCTAGGAAATTGTTGCCCTAGGTGACCTAATGGGGCTAGACCTCGGGAATGTGAAAATTTCTTAATCTAAGAAACCCTACCGCAGTATCTTGATTTACTTCTCCTACTTGAATTAATTTACAAGTTAATTTATGAAATATTTAATAAATTAGCAAAGTAAATAGTAAATACAACTAGAAACCTACGCATACAGATCAAATATTGAATAACATGCTCATAGAAAAAGTGGTAGACATATTTTCTGGACAACTGTCCCCGGAAAAAACCCAATTCGGGAAAACCGGTGCAGCTATCTCTAAAGGGTTTTCATTATTATGCAGAATCTAAGTACAACAATCCTGGGCACCAAAACTAGTTCACCCAACAGAGAAATAAAAATGGCAGTAATATGTTGCTCTGAATCCCTCTACGTCAGCTTGAATGGCCTATGTCGACCTCTGCGCTTCTCAGTAAGGGTCTACGTCACACCTGAAGGGCTTACACTGCCCCTGCGCTGCCCTGACTAGGCCTGCGTCAGCCCTGCGTGGCTCCTACTGCCTCTGCACTGCCCCTGCTAGGATTTGGATGGACTGAGTGGCTCCTGCTACCCCTGTTGCTCTGGCTGGCTGGAATGCTTATGTAGAAAAAGAATAGGTAAGAAAGAAGTCACTGGTCAAAGTTAATGCATAACAGTCGGAAAAATTGAAGAAATGAAATGAAAATAAATCAATGTCCACAAATAACTGAAATAGCTCAATGGGACTAGAGAGTAAAAGCTTTGACAACAACAATAAGTGCTTATAGCATCAGCTAAGAGAACATAGGAGACTAGTTCATGAGGTTAAAATGTTGTATAATTGTTGGCACAGGAAAACTGTAGAATTGTTAGAGTAAATCTTTGCAGGTACCATTAGTTGGTGATCATTGATTATCATTTTATTTCATCAAATACCCCGATGAATGGGCCTTACAAGCTATTTGCGTAGACAAACACCACAGAAGCTGTGTGATGGAAAAATATTCACACTATATTGAAGAAAACACCTACCAAATAAGGATGACATTTCAAATGGGGCAAGAAACAATAGAGAGATAAACATCGAAAAAGTTAAAATGCTAGGGCAACAGGAAAGCAACTAGGTAGCATGGTACAAAGCACAACATAAAATTATAAAAATGGAAAACCATACAAATTAGCACCCATCCAAACATCACCACAATTTTTTCTTTAACCCTAGTTAGGACAATTTCCTAGCATGTTTAGTTCATAAGGTATGCCCTTAAGACTGTGACAAATTTGCGTAGAAGAAGAATGGTTGTGACCCTTAGAGCGAGGTTTATTTTTGAAATATAGATCGCAGATATGGAAGATGGTTTGCAGATTCAGTATGTGTGGAGATAGCAGATCCAAAGGAGGGTGGAACCTAAGCATAAGATTGAGCATGCAGAATAAATGTGCCATATGAAGAATGGATTGACATGCAGAGGAGTTGATTTTGGTGGACTATCCAGAGAGTTTTAGACAAAGATCTAAAGCAACCTATACAAAATTAGTCAATGGACTGTTAGTGGCTAATTTATGACCCTAGTTCAGTCATCTACAGATTGTTAGAAGGATGATAAGAGGAGTAGTCTAGATTTTTTCATAGATTGGACAACAAAGATCAAATTGTCGATACACAAGAACAATGATTTTGAGAGGACTCAAACCATTGTTAAGTGGAAGATTTGAAGATCCGTAGATGAAGATAATATTGTGGGCCCTAGATCAGTAAAAAGAATTGACTGTGGTTGGGCAGATTTATGGTAGTCCAAGTACAGTTGGAGGGTTGTTAGGTTACTGTCAAAGAAGAGGCCTAACTCTTGTTCTTGTGAAGGACAACAAGATTGGTAGAAGGGCAGGTGTATAGGGCCTAAGGATGTGCAGACTTTGAAGGAATAAAGTAGCATTCAAGTGGGCCAGCCAACTAGCCCTAGCCCTAGTTCACTGGCCCTAGAAACCATTTCCCTAGGATATAATAAAGAGTGGGACTCCCTTGCCTTTTAAGCAAGGGACTTGATCTTATAGGGAGAGAGGAGGGGGATTGAAGGGTTGAGGGAGAAGAATATGACTTATGAAGGAAGTTCTCAATCCATAAAATGCTTTGGGAACTTGGATTCCCAAATGGTCCTTGATGAAAGGCCTTTGACACCAAATGGGACCACACGGGGCCAAGTGGACCCAGCCAAGGTTTAGGGATGAAATTTAGCAACCAATGATGTTCCTATCCTGGACAATGTGAGGGGAAAGGATCAAGCAAGAGTTTTTACTTCGATGGGTCAAATTGATCCTACTAGGTTCTAGCCTTGGGAAAACCTAGGCAAAACTTGATCCTAGAGATAGGGCTTGAGGTATCTGGAGATTCCACTGTCATAATTGGCCCAAATTCCGAGGAGAGTGAGGGGACCCTCAACACAGTTTCCTCTAGGAGATAGAAGTTTTCCTCTGGCTAGAATTATGGGAAATTGATGCCCTAGGTGACATAATGGGGCTAGACCTAGGGAAAAATGGAAAATTGTGAAAAAATGGGGGGAAATCATCACCCTTTTTGAGGTACTAGTGCCTAATTCACTTGGATATATGGATTCAGGGATGATAATAAGCAAGAATTTGGTTTCTTGATCAAGGAGGCCCAGAAAGTTAACTTAGTCCAATGTTAGAGGAATACGAAAAGTGACCTTCAAGAATTTACACTTCATACAAATGGTGCAATATTATTGAGATACAATGGTCTCAAAGACATTTCATTCATCTAACAATGGCCCATACATTAAATAAGCTAAATAGACACATAATTCCACATTTCCATCATGCAACAATTAGCCCTAGTTATAGTGAATTCAATAGCATGCAACAACAAGAAGAATAGAGTTAAATTATCACTCACAATGTTAGAGAGTATATCCAACTAGCTTCACATTTGCAAAAACAAAGCTCCAACATAAAAATAGCCCAAATCCATACATCAAAATGCATCCATCGTCCAAAATAGTCCTCCAAGGAAAAATGTGAAGTTATCTAAAGATAGAGGGACCCCAAGTCAAGTGATGATACAAATGAATCCAACTAAATCCTATCTATACACTGATTAGGAGTTGATCATTGATAGAGGAAAATTGAGGAGTTTCATAATGGGAGGCAAGAGGACCTGCTAAATGTGATGTTCAGGACATGTGGATTGAAAGGGCTATGTGTGGCCACCATCAAAAAGTGGTTAAAGTGTTGTCTTGTTCGAGGTAGATTGGTTATCAAAAGACTAACAACAAGCCCTAGTTGTATTCCTTATATCAGTGTGATTGTGAAGGGTCATGATCTGTGGTACAAGAGCTCTAGCCTATTCTATTATAGTTTGTATTTAACGAAGAACGGTTTGAAAAAATTAAAAATTGTCATGTGCACTAGTTGATTCCCTAATGTGTGTAGATTTCGTTGTGCAAAGTATGTGTTGTGGCACTTGAGTGTGTTTGCATCAAATATTATAAGACCAAAAACAAATTCTCATATGTCATTGAAATTCAACGTATACTTTATTCACCTAAAAACTACATGTAACTCATCTTAGGCTACTCATGTCCAATCTCAACTCATCCCACTTAACAAGTTACCAAGATAAGGCTTATCACATCCAACTGTGGTTGTAAAAAAACTAGGCAACACAGTTTATATATTGACATACCATAGCACCTGGCATCTCTTAAATGCCTTGGCACTATGTGGCATGTGTTAGCATCCCCTACATTCCTTGGCATGCTTTTACACACCCTAACACACCCTAGCACTTCCTAACATGCCTTGGTAGTTTAGCATACCTTGGCACTGCCTAGCATATAACCTTGTCACTCCCTCCTTAACACACCTATAACTCATTGACACTCCTTGTCACACATTCTTATTCATTCATTTCCATGCATTTGAAACTAGTGCTCCCTTGTTTTCCTTGGCACTCCATAACACTCCTTGACATGCATTGGCACACCCTAGCACCTGGCACATCTTGGCATGTTTCCATGGCCTCTAGCATGCCTTAGCACTGCCCAGCATACTTTTTCACTCCCTCCTTAGCACACTTGGAACTTATTGACACTTCCTGTCACAATCTCTTAACGTTCATTTGCATGCATTATTTTCACCTAGTGCTCACTTGTGGGTCCCTAGCGCTTCCTAGCATGTGTTGGCACACCCTGGCACTTGGCACATCTTGGCTGCATGCCACTCTGGCACATTAGCATGACTTAACACTGCCTAGCATACCATGTCACTCCCTCCTTAACACACCTAAGACTCACTGACACCCCCTGTCACACACTCTTATTCATTCATTTCCAGGCATTTTGACATAGTGCTCCCTTGTGTTTCCTGGCACTCACTAACACTAAACACACATTGGCACTTGACACATCTTGGTATGCTTCCCTAGCACTCTAGCATACCTTGGAACTATCTAGCATATCTTGTCACTCCCTCCTTATCACTTGCCATATCTTGGTGTGCCTAACATGCCTTAATGGAACCGTCTAACATGTGTTAGCACTTATTGAAATTCCTTGGCACACCTTGGCACTCCCTAATTGTCATGCCCTTATAGATAGCCTTACTTTTTTGCGACTTGGGTACCCAACCAAGTTATTGAAACAATAGTGTTGTGCCTAACCCAAAGTCTCGACTGCTTTGTCTAGCCCATTACTGCAATCATAGGCTTTCCTCCTACAAGTCCTATTTTAAAATGATCCTAACACACTTCATCCTTGAGACACCTAGAAGTCACTGATACTCCTTGGCACACACTCTTATTCATTCATTTCCATGCATTTTGACCTAGTTCTTCCTTGTGATGCCCTGACACTCCCCAACACTCCTCGACATGCTTTGAAACTATCTAGAATTTGTTAGCACACCTTTTCATTCCATGGCATGCCCTATCATTCCTTATTTATCATGCCCTCACAACTACCCTTATTTTTTTGCAACTTGGGAACCCAACCAAATCCTGCTTCGACTACAATAGCTTGACCAAGTTATAGTTACTACAACTATACTATTCCTTGTTCACTTAAGAACTTCCTATAACTCATCTTAGGATACTCACGCCGAATCTCAAATCAAACAACTTAATAAGTTACAAAGACAAGGCTCACATCCATTCGTGGTCGTAAAACAACTAAGCAGCATATTTTACATCTTGACATGCCATAACACCTAGCACGTCTAACAATCCCTTGGCACTATGTGGCACTTGTTAGAATCCCCTGCATTAGTTGGCATGCTTTGGTACTCCCTAGCGCATCCTACCATGCCTTGACACCTAACACACCTAGAAGTCACTGACGCAAAACTTCAAGCCCTTGAACTTCAAGATAACCCAATATTTACAATTATTTACAATAATAAGTCCATTATGCATACTTCTCCTCTTAGAGTTGGGCAGAGAGGGAGAATACTTCATTGATGCCAACCTTGTAAATGAACAACCTTACCTACTCATTGGTTGGACTCTCCACCACTAGTTGAAGAAGTATATGTGCCATGAATCAAAGATGATACCATAACATGAGTTATCGACAATTGAACATAATTGTCATGGATATCATGGACAATATATGGTGAGAATTTTTGAAACTTAGGAAACATTTTCTCATACTCTACTTAATATATGGGTGGTAGGGCTTCAATTTTTTCCATTTACTAGGAAATCTCACCCTAAAAGTCAACCATTGAAGAATAAATCCTATGCTAAATCACACCTACCTTCTTATTTTTAAGATCTTTGTGAGAACTCACCTATGACCCTTAAAGTCAGTGCCCTTTAGCAACTCAAATGGTGGAATGGAAGGCGTTTCAATAAGAGGTAAACTCCTTTACCCTTCACCTTTGTCAAGATCTCTAGAGACACCTACAATCTATACCCCACCTTCAACTCAACATGAAATTTTGTTTTTTTCTACTTCCTTTACATACCCTCCCTTCAAGGGCATACTCATAAGAAGAGCTCATGGTTGAAATATTACGACAACAAAATGGGGCACACTATCTCTTTATAAGGTTTCAAGGGAGGGGTATTGGAAAATAACCATCACATCCCCTACAACCCTTAAGACCTTCTCAACACATAAATGAAACGATAGACTAATAGCTAGACCCAAAGATAGATCTCAATGTTTAAGGCAAAACCCAAATAGAAAGAATCACACCATGGATTAAACATTGGCATTGAGTTTTGGTAAAATTAAGGACCTCCTTTCAAGATCATGACCTTGCTTTTATCATTTTCAAATCAAAGGTTTAAAACCCACATTAAAAATGGGAGATTTGCACCTTAGAATTTGCAACCTTTACCCAAGACGAATCTATCTAATGGACTAGCTTGGATATGTCAGGTCTTGGATTTCTCGAGTACCCAATCAATGTTTTTGAGGCTAACTCCATAGCTCCAACGAAATTTAATACTATTGAAGAGGCAACTTGAAAAATATCTCTAATAGGAGACATTTTTCCTTCCTTTTGATTGATTTACAATAAACCTTAGTGCCTCTCCTTTCTTATCTTCCTCTTCCATTCTCCAAAAAAATCATTAATATTATATCATAAACACTTTATATAGGTAAGAATTGCAATCATTTTCCTCAACTCACGAGGCACCTTTACACCTCAACCCATGCAAGTGGACCTAAGTCCATGGTACAACCCATCATACTCTGAGAGGGTTCTAATTATCTCCTCAAAACTAGGGCATAACACATCTTACAATGCCAAATGGTTAAGACATCTCAAACTTGTGGATTTTTTCCTTCATGAAACATTATATAGCTATTTCTCATCAAACACAATGCACTAACATCGCTAATGCACACCAAAAGTACAAGATACCCGTAAGATGTGGCCTACACCCTTGCACCTCCCCGACACTCCATGAAAAATCTACTCCAATGGTCACCTTCTAAGTTCCAAAAACTCTTTTTGCAACACGACAAAACCACCTATATATGTTGCAACAACCTTGCCAACTTCTTTAGTGGGTTCCACATATATTTCACATTTCTTCTTTGTCTTGCAAAGTGGTAGTGCCAAGGAGAGGGTATCAACTTCGATCAAAGAATGTTCAATTAATACCACTACTAAGTTTTCTTCGTGCAACTTGTCAAATATCTTAAGTTTTCTTCAAAACTTCTCATGGTGCTTTACTTTCTTTTCTACACCTCTAAGTGAGACTACAACCCCCAAAACTTCTCTAAGTATTCCACCTCTTCAACCCTTGTTAGAGTCTTCTTAGACGTGCACTCATGCCTCAAGAAGAACACAACACTAGCATACCAAATGTACATGCTCATTCCATCTTTTAATGCCTCGCTAAAACCACATTATCACACTCCCTAAAATGAAATGTTCACATCTTAAGACAAAACACATATTTTACTTATGACAACCTAAACTATGAGAGTGACTTCGAGATGACTCTATTTTCTCAAGATGAAAACATAGGCTCTTACAACCCCATTCACACAACCATTTGAATATATTTAACCTAAAGAAGAATATACACCCTACTCCTTCGAAATTTGTCATATGACATTTAAGAGACTAACACTTTTTAACTATTAAACCCACTTACCATAAACCCTCTTTTGTTAACACCCACCCAATATTAAAAAAAATAAATAAATAAAAACAAAAATAAATAAATAAATTTTCAATACAACTAAGTTAAAAATACTTTCACATTAAAATTCAAAAAATACAACATTCCTATCCTAACAAATTTTAATAATAAAATCATTACATAAAATAAATAATCTTAAAAATATATTATTATTATAATAATAAATATGCCAAAATATAACCAAAAAAATGCTTAATCACAACCAAAAATATACAATAAATGCTTTCAACTACTATTAAAAAAAATTTGGAAATAAAATTATGGGATTTTTGTTTTTGGTTTTTTTGATGATTTACAAAACCCGTGGCATGTTCCGAAGTAGTATGTTTTTTCGGTTTTTACAGGGCGGGAACGAAAACATTTACTCTCAAATTATTTAAATAGAATCTTTTCCCTTTGCACAGGGGCGGGAGCGAAAACCAGATTGAAAAGAGTTGGGCTTTGGAGTTTTACCAGGGCAGACCGGATATCCGATCTCGAACCCCACCATCGGATCTTCAGTCCATTGACGGTTGACGGTGCTACATTTGTTCACTACTTTTCCACAATTTTTAGTGTTCCACAAAGAGGAGTACACACAGGTATCTGGTTCTACTATTTTTTTCGCATCCATGCTTGTATGTTTCGGCTTAATCTTTGTGCTGCATTTTGTTACTATTTGAAGGGATGACGTTGGCTTCTGATGAGTTGGGGAGGCCATTTTTCATAATAAAGGAGCAAGAATAGAAGATCTAAATGAAAGGTTTAGATGAAGGCCAGCATTGCGGCCAACAGAGTTGTTGTGAGAATCCTCTGCACCTCACTCAGCCTCAAGGGAATAGAAAAGATGCTTCAGAGACCCCGACGACAATGTCACCATCAGTAAGCTTATGTTTCATTTATTTATTCTCTATTTTTAGATCGGTGAAACCTCTTAAATTATGAAAATACGTAGAATTTATTTTTAAAAAGTATGATTCATATTAGAAATTACTTAATATTTTTAGATATTCTGCAAAGAGTGAAATAAGCCAATACTCCGCAATCATTTTACTCTTTCTCACAAACTGCGAGGCCCAATTCCACAAACCTGAAGCAATTCCACAAGCCTTTGGGATGTAAAGGGGTAATCACTCAGTGAGTAAAAGAGAAAATCCAACTTAGAGTGATTTTGCAAACTTTTGGATGCACAAGAGTAGTCAATCAGCCAGTAAAAGACCATAGTCGCTGACAACCTCCTTCGAAAAACTGTATGAGGCATCTTCAAATACCACACTACACTATCTTAGAAATTTTCCCTATTAAGAAGCACTATATATTTAATTCATATACCACACATTTCACAATCTATGCTGGAATTCTGCAAAAATTTTGTGTTTGAAAAAACAGAAACCACATTAAATATGAATCTCCTTTTCCTTCATAAGGCTCCCACCTACAATGTGAATGAAAGCCATTCTACCAAGTAACAAGGATAACAAATTTAGAATACAGAACCCCTTGACATGTACTAAGGCTGTGATTGCAATTATTGATTGATTAGTCACAACAAATAAGGGGACCTGTAATGCATGCCGGCTCCTACCAATTAACACATCTAAATTTTTGAAATTGTATTGTCCAAGAAGCTTTGTCATTTCACCTATTGAATGTTTTGGAAAATGATCTTCAATGTTGGTATGTCCTTCTTGCCTTTTTAAATGTCTAGTATTCTTTGCAACCCTTAAACTTTTGTTGCTACCACTTCCTTTAGCCTTTTAGGGATCATAGTGTTGTATGCTATAATTGAAGCACTATGAGCATGCTCACAGCTATTAGTGCAACCTTGGATACTACTACACCGGCCATTCTATGCTTTGGCTTTGAATTCTTCAAGAATTGGATACTGCAATTAAGAAAATAATTAAGGCCATTCTAGCATTTGTTTTTTAATTTTTACTATTTTCATCGGTTTTGTCATTTTAATTACAGTGGACTGTTTTATTTGCTTCTCTGGTTGAAGATTTTTTGGCGAGCACAATGGTTTGAATGTATATCCTCTTCCTCATCTTTGTCACTAGCAAATGCTAGAGCTTCTTGAATAACAATTAGTTCTCTGCCACAATGTTCTCTAAGTCTTCTTAGAAGCATGAACCGACTTTCTTCCAAACACATTAGAGTTTCATGTTTATCTATGCTTTGCTACAATTACAATGTCTGTTCAAGCAAAGACAAGTTTAGACTGCAACTCTTATAGAATACAATTTGTTATAAGTGTAATGGTGAAAAGTTGAAGACCATTTTAGAAAGTTTGTGTTATTAGGTAAAGGAATATTTCAGAAAACAATGATGGAGAAACACCCTCCTAAATAGATCTTCCACATTGAAAAGTTAGTCTGCAAAGATGCCCGTTTTGTCAAGGCAACACTTAACCTAGCTATGAAAGTTACTATTATCCTAAAAGTATTAGAAAATTCTAATTCAAAATAAAAGCGTATGTTCGAGAAACAAACAACATCACAAATCTAGTTCAAGAAACTTGTCGTATAGAAAACTCAAATTGAACAATCCAGTGATTGTAAAACTTGGAAATATTGACCCAAATTCAAATATAACAATCACAAAGTCAAAGGAGAAAGCAATTCAAGAAATTTATTAAATTGGAAGGATAAGTCAGAGACCTGTCAGACCTACTACTTGATGTTTTGTCAAATACATAACATCAACATTTTAGGCATACGAAGGAGTGAATGAAACAACGGTTTGTTCCAATGGATCTATAGAAAATTTGGTATAGGTTTTAGATTTCTCAAAGAAATGTGTGTCTGAATAGACCATCTGTATGAACCAAAAGAAGGAAAGGGTGAAGTGTTATTGTTCTACATTTTTTTCTTTTTCACTGAACACTAGCAATAAATTCTTGGTGAGGTGGAGAGGGCCCTTGAGAAGAAGGGCATACATTTTGGAGGTGACCTGGCTATTGGCAGACTTGTAATGGAAGGTTGTGTTCTCATAATCTAGTGCTTGTGAGTAAATAGCTCCCCTCCAATTTAGGAGGATTTTATCAAGTAATCCCTTGCTGAAATCAACTTCCACGCATATCCGTGCAAAGGTCACAATACCCTTCGCTAGCTTGTGCGTGTTGATATTAATGAATCGGCCTAGGGCATTACCAATATCGGCTAAAATATCAGGGTGCATTAAGTTAAGAGGTAAATTAGGGAGTTGAACCCAAATAAGAATGGTCAAATCTGGCATTATTAGGGGTTAAAATCTACAAACCATGGTTGAATGGAGAGCCCTAATCAGCCCAAAACCATGCTGCAAGCTCAAGGACCCCCTGTCGATCCCTCTGGTTCTTGAAAAAAACTATAAAGTATCCCTCTAAGGAGAAGAACAAATAATTGTGCTTAGACCAGGTCTTAGCCACCCAATCTCGAAGTACATATGCTGAAGGCCAAAATCCATTAAATCGACAAATTAGAGCATGCTCCATGTAGTCAACACTGAGAGAGTCGGATTAAATTTTTGGCACACCAGTGGATGGGATTTTCTCTATTTGATCCATAAGAAAGGCTGGCACTGAGAGCTCCTTAGGAGGCTGGTTCATAATCCCTAGCTTTAACGCTTCTTTTAAAATATTTGGGCTAAGAAGAAGAGGGCCCACCCCTTCCTTGAGCTTTGCCTCACAATCTAGAAACTAGATTTATTACTATGTTGTTTACTATGTCGTGCTCACTTAGTTTATTTGTATCCTAAAGTTTTTGGCCCTCATAAAGGAGACGCATAAGGCAGAGGGGATCCCAGTCCATTCTTGAATCTTGGCTGCAAGGGAGGAGACCAGATTCGTAGCTCGCACTTGCAAACATAGTATCCCCCTAGAGGGGTCTCACAAGAACTCAGAAAAACAAAAGAAATGAATCCCTGATTACAACTGGGGGGGAAGGTGGATTCAGCTTCATACAACTCTCCAAAACTATCTGTCGCTCATTATGACTAGAGAAAGGGCAAGCCTGCACCAAGCCTTTTAAAAGAAGGCCCTTGACCACTACAATGTTGAGAAATCTAGGGGATTTAGTGTTAAGAGATTTCTCTTCATTAGTGACTGTTTGTGAATGCCTTTTAACTTCTTTAGATTAAGATCTTTTTCTTGTTAGATTATTAGTGTTATTTCTTCATCAAACAGTAACCAATGCATAAACATAAATAGAAAAGAGACACAACATGTAGGCTATGAGCTAGGGCCAAAACCTCTCACTCTTTGAGAGGAAAAGCCACACAAATTCTTCTTATAGAGATTCCAATTGACAAATACCAAGACCAAGGCCCTTGACCTATTTCGCCACTCCAAGACCAAGACATAGTCATCTTCCTTGATCCTTTGATCTTCAAATCATAATCCCTATAGCAACATCCAAACATAGTGATTCATCACTGAACTTCATGTTATCACTACAACACCGAGTAGCACCAACTGTTGAGAATTTAGGGGGTTGGTGATTAATTCAATTTCTCTTCTTGATAATTACTTGTGAGCTTATTTGAGTTACTTATGTCTTCTCTTCTTTAGCTTATTTAGTCTTTCATCAAGTCAATTACCAAAATACAAAAGACACAAAGTTAGGCTCTTTGAGCCAGGGAAAAACCTCTCCCTCTTGGAGAGGAAACCCCACGAGAAATTCTTCTTATAGAATTTCAAGATGACAAGTACCATGACCAAGACATAGACCCTTGACCTATTAATGCTTCCAAGACATTGCCACTGCTTCTAAGTCTTCCTTCAATACTGATCCTTCTTTTCTTCAACAACTTGCACTGATCTGCATCAACCTTAGAGAACTCGGTTTCTAAGTTCGTCTTCAGACACTTCTTATTGCTTATTCAAATATAAGAGACCAGATCATTTGAATTCTCATCGTTCACTTGTCATGCATTTGGAGATGTGTAACCTTTCTGAGAGTAGGAAGGTAAATCATAGATTTACCTTCCTCCTTTTCCCATACTTATACTAGCCCTTAGACTTATCATCACATCATGATCGTTGAGCTTAGCCCTTCGCATAGCATAAAATTTGAATGCTTATAGTCATTACAATACATAGAACACTGAACTTATACTATTAGTGAATTCATTACAAGTTTGACTGCACTTCACTTGACCGTAGCTTCTTCATACTAATCCACGTTCACTGCTCCAGAATGCTACACAGAACAGAACCGCACTTACTGCTTCAATTTGTATTTTAACCCAAAATTTATTATGAGGTAACTGTCACAGGAATGTTCGCAATTCTGTCCTTTAGCCCGCACTTTTCTCCTTCCTGAAATCCGCACTTTTATGCTTCCTGAAATCTGCACTGTTTCCTATCTGGAGATCCGTAATTCCTTGTTTCAAATGACCACAAAGTTGACTGTATATATAGGCATCATGTCACTGTTGTTAGGCCGACCCTTCAAGTTGATTGGAGGCCGACTAGATCACTGTGTATATAGGCCGACATATAGTGCAATTATTCCAGTGTTTAATGAGGGTGAACATGACAAGGTCTTGGAGCAGTTTGATGACTACGCTTCATATTTATGACCCTTAATTACATTTATAACTAGAAGACGAATCCTAATAGACATCAAGAAGAAGTCAATTGACCTATAATAAAATATTGCTCATGAAACCCATGAAGCAAGTACAACAAAAATACATTTTATTATCTTTTTCTTCTTCTTTACATAAATACATAATTACATAGTCAATATGAAGACCGATCCTAGTTACACTTTTCAACACCAAGTAGCTTCGAGCATCTTAGCATGATAACATCAGTGAGCACAGTACCTAGAAGTGCCGAGGTTATACATTATGATATAGCACCTGGCACTGATCAACACCGTAGCATAGAGTATTATTCTTATTAACACAGTACCTGAGACCTTTGCTGAGATTTATGAGACTCCATGGTGTACTACAAGCTCTTGTTGTGGCAGCATCGAACCACACATACCAAATCATAATGCAAAATGGCCTCGGATTTGCTTGGACCCATGCTCCCAAGGGTCCCAAAGCAAAGAAATTGGATCTCGAAGAAATGATGTGGACTTAGACAAGCAGGATTAAGCCTCTATGCTAAAGGAGAAGCTTCTAGAGGCTACTAAACCCACTCAAGAGGTAGCTAACTGCATTTTTTTAATTGTTTAATTATAGGAATTACTGCAAGAAATTTTCCCATGAGGGACTTTCATTGGCTTAGTTCTTGGGTTTGAATGGTAGATATTCTACCAAAATTGATGACCTTTAACAATCAAACCTTTATTTTTTGGAAAGAAAAATGCAAGGAGAAATGAAGAGGAATTAGGCATTTATAAAGCTCTAAACCCCCTTCATTGAGCGCATGAGGCCTATCGGGGCCTTCTCGTAGGCCCCAACTTGTTTTAAAAAAAGTAAAAATAGCTTTTCCAATTGTCTTGGGACTAGCCCTACTCTTTGGGGAGTGTTCAACATTCTCTAGACAACATGAATATGTAGATTGTGAGCGTGCTCTTGAAAACAAGGTTGCGGGGGAGAGCCTCCCCCTATCAAACCTGCTCCTTGAGCGCGCTCCCTCGAACCCGCTCTCGAAGCGCACTCCCAGAGCCAATGCTTAGAGGGTGATTTTAATGACAAAGATCCCTATACGAATCTAGAGGTAATGATAAAGATACCTTTGGTTCAATCTATGTTTTTTTATGTCTAATTCATCATTCTATATGCTTTTGTTGACATATATGCATCAAAATATAAAAAATATAATATATATATATATATATATATATATATATATTAAAAAAATGCTACTCGAAACGCTCCTGGACTGGGAGCTTTTGAAAATGGCGCTCCTGCTCCTCTGCTTCCCGCTCGCAAGTAACCTTGCTTGAAAACACTCGATCAGGAGTATTTTGGGAGTGCACTATTGTAGATACTTGCTTGAAAGTTGAGCAAGGGGAGTGCTTCCCTACAATATTTCCTTTTCCTAGGTTTTTCTTAATGGAGACTTGAATGACTAACACATCTAGAAAGATATTGTTATACAACATCTACTAACGAATCTTGAAAGATATTATGATGTGGTTTTTATTAGCAAATCTCAAAGTAGATATTATTATGTGACATATAGAAGCATGTTACGTGGAGTGCCCATTTTTTGGATTTCTAGTGGAATTCTGTGTTGTTTGGTCAATTATTGTGTTTGTACAGTATTAATTATCTAGATTTCGGTTTTTTCCAGTTTGCTAGGCTTCCTTATCAACCTTATCTCTTTCGTGAGCTATGTACTTCATAGGTAGGGGTCTCTTTTTCATATCTACTATCCTTCACTCTTGGTCTTAAATAGGTTTTTATTCTTCCAGGCTTAGTCCCTTATTTAACTAAGGGACTAAATGCATCAATCCTCCGGGCAGTCTGTGCCCAAAGATGGCCTTTTACGCTGAGCACTTCTTGGAGATCAGAGATGGACTCATCACTCGAACCCCTTATACCCTCCAACATTGGATGCATGCCATTAGGATCCCCCTTGGGTAGCTCAGAGTTGGATCGCACAAGTTTCGGGTGGAAACAAACCACCATATTGACAGGACGGAGAGGATTTGTCAATTTTGTCACTTACAAGAGGTGGAAATTGAGTCACACTTCATCTTCAGATGCCCCGTCTACTATGGGATCCGTAGGTTCTTTTATTGCTTATCAGCTAGCTTCCTTAGATACACCGACCAGAGATGCTTGTCACTTTACCTCCAGGAGACCTTCAGACACCGTTTGACTCTAAACCAACTTTTGTCCACCTTGGCCACCACACAGAGGATCACCGACTTCTTCAGAGCACTCCCAGCATTGCAGGGCACCAAGAGAGCCACCAATCGATCCTTAGACCATGACTCCAGGTCAGTGCGGATTCGGGAATCTCATCCCACTAGACCCCATCAGCGATCCAGAACCAGGCACCCCCCCACCTCCAGGGGGCACCCCAAATCCTTCCAATAGTAGCGGAAGCAGTCCAGCTCCTCTTCAGGGCAACAGGAATTGACAAGTTTCCTTCAATCCTCTTCTAATGGCCTCGGATGCTAGGAGAAGGAGTCTCCCCCCACTCAGGAGGCTCATCCTTCTCCTCCAAGACTTCTTCACCACAACTCATTGTCAAGATGTTTCAGTCATCCAGACTTTTACTTTCATATTCTTTGTAGTTTTTCTTTTCCTACTCTTATAAAGAAAGGGGACCGTTTGGTCCACCAACTAGTATGCTGTAATCATTGTAACCAGCAGTCCCATTGACCTTTTTGTGGTCATTCGTTGGACGTTAATAAAATTATCTTATCTTTATCTATTACTTTGTCTTCCCTGTTAAGTATATATTGTTTAATGACCATAATGTTTATTTCAAGGATTGAGGTTCATTTTCTTTAATCTATCCATCTCCATTTCTGTCTCACTTAGAATGATGTATTGGGAACATCACTAGTAGAGCTTTCTATGGAGAAGGAAATATAACCAATTGAATTGTCAAAGTAATGTCTGTTATCTTGGTAACTGAGATAAAGTTGAAGATGCCGACAGTCAGGTATGAAGGGAGGGTATCAGGAATGGAAAAAAAGATAAAAGAAGTAGCATTTCCCTGGCCTAGCGGAATTTGTCTGGGATATCTTTTAAAAACATCATCCGAGAATTGTTTACAATTTTTTTTTTATATCAACAAATAATGGACCCTACCAAGAATTATTGTAGTGAACATATCGAAGTTAAAAATGCATTTCCCTATGTCAGAGTAAAATGAGGTAATAAATAAAAGAGTACATAAGTTGAAAGTTCATTGAACAAATGTATAAATTAGGATGTGCATACGAATGCCAAAGAATGGAATAAAAACCCTTTTAGCTAATTCATCCATCCATTCTTCAGGCACTCTGTTGTCCACTATGATGTAGGCTCTGGCTTGCAGAGTAAACAAGAAATTGGATGACGAACACAGGGTGGTCTTTGGCTGTTTACAAGGGTGTTGAGATTGTGGAGCAGTTGCACTAATGCTTTGAGCTGATCTTCATAACTCAATTTTTGTAGCTTCCACAATTTGGTGTGTAGTCATATTGTAAATTCAAAAATTTGGCTAATAAATAATAGTTATGTAGGCCCTAGGGTTGGCTCAATTAGTTGAACCATATGCCAAAAGCATGTTGTTGATGGGGATGGCATAGGTCACAGGTTCAAAGCCAGTCGAGTCTGTCAGGGTTTCTAGCTGTTGTTGTGGCTGGTGGTTGTCCTGCTCTCCATGGTGGTCTTTGGTTGTTTACAAGGATGATGAGATTGTGGAGCAGTTGCACTAATGCTTTGAGTTGATCTTCATAACTCAATTTTTTCAGCTTCCACAATTTGGTGTGTAGTCATTTTAAATTCCAAAATTTGGCTAATAAATAATAGTTATGTAGGCCTAAGGGTTGGCTCAATTAGTTGAACCGTCTACCAAAGGCATGTTGTTGATGGGGATGGCATAGGTCACAGGTTCAAAGCCAGTCGAGTCTGTCAGGGTTTCCAGTTGTTGTTGTGGTTGGTGATTGTCCTGCTCTCCATCTGGATATTTGGGGGAAGGGGGGGTGGGGGGATCTTGGGAGGTTTTCTTTGAAAAAAAAAAGTTATTCATCCTTTTCATATGAACCATGAATCATGATGTAATTTCTCATGCTTTATCGTTTAAGAAGTAAAATATTGAAATATATTTGCATTTATACTGTTTTATATCTTCTTTATCTTTCATGTTCTCATTTTTTTTTTTGAAAATTTCTATTTTTTGGGATTCATGCTTCCCAGTTCCTATTTTTTTTTTCCATCCGCATTCTTGCTTTTGGCAACATTGTTATCAGCTACATGTACAAGAGGATTTCAGAGTATTTCTGATGTTTGCATCAATTTTTTTTCAGCATTATTAAGAGCAGTAACAATACAAAGACTGTTTGTCCCTCCTTTAACAACTAATAAGCATAATGGGGATTTATTGTACATTTTATGGATTGCCTTGTTTTTTGGCTTGGGTTGTCATCATTGTTGTTTGAGCTTATGACTGGCAGAATGATTAAGTGAGGCAGCTACTCCAAGCACCTCTCCCAGTGGCTAAGTAGCACCTTGTTGGCATCCACTTAGTCGCTTGTTCTCTTTGAACCATTAGTGTACAATCTAATCTCCTTGACTTTGAACTTAGTTTTGCATTGAACTGGGAAAGTTGGAAAATGCGGTCAAGCTTGTAGCAATGTTCTATCCTTAACTCAATATCAGCAGCCCTCTTGTCTTCCTCATGCTTCCACACTCACTTAGCAAACTATGCCATAGCTTTTTCCATTGCCTCCCTGATGATTTATCTCACCTCCAACTTAAAAAACAGAGTATTATCCTCCAGTCATTGAAATCTCTCACCCACACTGACAAGTGACTCGTGAATTTATTGTTTGAGGAGCACATGTTCAAGGAAAATTTTCACTTCCCAAAGGGTTGCTTAGTATCATTCCACGTGGAGGAATCTTCCTGCCTATGAACATATTGCTTGTCAATCTGGACTGTCTCCTTAGAGGATTTCCATTGTTTTTAATTATGCATTTGACAGGCAGGACCCTCTTTCCTCACAGTTCCTTGAGGGAGCGTTTGGGCTTTTCTCCTCTCCTTTCTTGCCTTCTTCTGATTGCTAATGGCTAATAGAGACTGAGATAATGCAGAGAGAAAGTGAATTAACAAGCCCAGTTCTTCTCCAGGTGTGAAAAAAAACAGAAACTTCATAAGAATTAAACTATGATTTATACTACTCACTAATGGCTGCCACCATTGTCGCAAATTATGGAGGGATTTGCAATCAGTCCATAAATTTGATGTCCTGCAACTTAAGGTATCCTGCCTTAATCTTTCTAATTAAAAAAATAGGGACATTTATGTCAGCTCCCCAAGGCCTAGTGTTTTTTCTAAGTCTCAACATTTTTACTTACTATTAATTTCAATAATTCATTATTCTTCCTTTGAACCTCAGGTTTTGAAAATCTTGATGTCATATACTTGCCACTCAATGGCATGTTAGAAAGCCAATCAACAACCTTGTTGGCTGCTCTTGTAGCATAATGAGATCTATTTCTAACCTTTCTGCTGAAACCTCCTTTTAATCCATTGACATTGGGGGTTCAAACTTCCAAATTCGAGAAGAAATGCATTATGTTATCACAACATTGATTATAATCTGAGAATTCCACTCCATTCCATTGCCACTCTTTCCAGGCTAGGCCTAGGAAAAATTTAACTCTGCTATAAGATCCCTCATTCCTGCTTGATTGTTGATGTTGATTCCTATTTTTTCCATATATACTGCAATCATCTCCCCATTCCTGCTTGTTATTACCCTTCCACTAACTGCTCTGCTGGGATCTCTTTTTGCAGCCTTATCAAAATTTGACTTAAATTGTCCTCCCTTTGGGGGTTCCATTTGGATGATGACTAGCAAAGCAGAAATGAAGTCTGTATAGGTTACCGAATATAAATATTGAGCATCTCTTATCCATAATTCATCCACAGTTAATAGCTAGTCATGTACCTCATTACACCACATGGAACAAAAAGTAAACAGATAAATGGAACAAAAAGTAGACAGATAACTAAATTTTTGCTAACTTACACTTAATATTCCTAGGGAAAACAGAGCAGAGACTCTCAATCACTGCCAAATCCCAATGAAGGAAGAGTGGACCAGATAGCTACAATTTCCAAACAAGGCAGCACACTAGTGAGCGCGGCATTGAAGGAGAACTAAATACTGGTCCTGATTATCTTTCCAAACAGATTAGAAACGGTGTAATTTTTGTGCTCACCTGTCTTCTAGATCAACCGACACCCCATCTTGCATTGAGAGTTGGAGTTAATAGATTCTGCTAAAGCAACAAAGGTTAAAGCCTTTGTGGTTGATACTACTGCAAGGACTGACCAAAGATCCACCCAGCATCCCTGCAAAATGGCCTCGATGTCGCAATGTTATTTTTCAACACATTGGGAAAAGGATGAGCCCCCCCATCCTTGTGGAATATTGTCCTTCCCACCATACTTTTACCACAGGTATGATTGCATGATCTGCTCTAAATGCTGAAATTGAGTCTTACTAGGCAACCAACAAGATACATAATAAACGTGTGAGGCATAGAGGATCTATCCAACCCCCTTGTCAACTTCCCATCTAATGAGAGGTCCTTATGATGCCAAAATCAATGCTTACTCTAAAATTGTTGAAGACACGGTACACCAATCTTGGATAGCCACTGATGAAAGCCCCACTTCAAAATTTCAAATACAATGCCTAGATACCTCACAATTACCCTCAGTCGAACATAAGTCCGAGTTGTGGGAATCTAGTAGGCTGAGAGTCTAACTCTAACAACTAAAAAATTGTCTCATGGTCACTAACCACAACATCTAATGTAGATCCAAAGATGTGCAAACAAGTATGAGCACCATCAACCAAGCTCTGCTTAACACTCATAGAAATAAAGGATCCATTAGCAAAATGATTGTTGACCATGTCTAACCTGTCAGGATGTAAGATGTCCTTCACTTGCCCCTGAATGCCAGCAACTTCAAATAGGTGAGCCAAGGCATCCATTGTCAAATATAGAAATCTAGGGCAAAGGGGGCACCCTTGAAAAATAGATTGATTTAGAAAAATTTCAGGGGATAATGAGTTACTAACAGGGAGAAATGTTGATGCATTAGAGAGTAGTTTGTTCACCATGGCCACACATCATGGTCCAAACTTCAGGTACAGCTGTTCAAGAGGATCTGCATTCAAGTGAATTGCATGCAGGTTCAGTTGTTCCATATCATACAAACACAAAGCTTCGGAAAGATTGCAATCCTGGTGAATATCTACTATCAACTTTATATGATATCAAAAAAACTATCTGCCAACAAAATGTACAAGAAGCTTACAATGATGCAAATTGGTTAAAAAAAGAAGCCCATAGCTTATTTAAGCTTGGTTTCCTAAGTCTTGAGCATAGGGAACAAGTTGAAGATGTCTATGATTCTATTTCATTTAGTGTCTTAAAATTTTGTAGACTCTGAGTTACCAGATGAAGTAGATAAGCTTAAGAAATACTTAGCAGCGACATATCATATCAACTTATCTATTTTCCATTCCATACCTGATTCATGGGCCATAAATCAAGTTTTCCTTATAATGCCTTTGCATCAGTTGCATGAGAAGCCAAATACACAGGCAACCTGGGCTGATTTGACATGTGACAGTGATGGAAAAATAGAACACTTTATTGGACCTAGTGGGAAGGTTGAAAGTGTGCTCTCTGTACACCATTTGTGTGAAGGAGAACCGTACTACATAGGATTGTTCCTTGCAGGTGTTTATCAGGTATCCTCCAAACCTTTAATCATCTTCTCCGTGACGAACCGTATGTCAGGTTTAATGTTTAAATGGCCAATCTAAAATCTGTGCAGGAAATATTGGGAAGTGCTCACAACCTATTTGGTGGAATTAATGCCATTCATGTAAGGTCTAAAGGATCAGACATTGTAGATAAAGCAAGTAACAGCAAGGCCAAAGGGCAATACGGTTTGGAACGAATAGTGCGGGGTCAGACGGTAGTACAAGCAAAACTAACATGTCTGTGATGAAGCTTCAATCTGCAGAAAATAAGGCTGGTAGCCATTGTCTCAAGCCCATTCCAAGGCCTCTCGAGTCTAGATTACGTGTCTAGAATAATTGGACCGTGTACAAAACCTGTCTGCTCTTGTTGAACTACCTTCCATGCAATTGAGAGCCATTGCTTTAGCCATGATCTTGTATGAGACACCGAGGAAAGTAATGAGGCTCCAACCTCCAATAGTGCCCCTAGCTACATTCTTGGTAATGTGTTTACCAAGGCCTTGATTGAGAGATTTAGATAGCCTTTTAGAAGAGAAATTTTCAGCTGTCAAACAATAGAAATAATCTTGTATTGTGTTCAACATGGCCTTGTGGAAATCAGAACGAAGGCCATCCATTCCTGATGAAAAAATCACAACAAAGGCCATCCATTTCCGATGAATTGATATTCTTCATAGAACTAAGAGCTAAAAAAACCCCTCTCTTTCGAGAAGTCACTATCCAATTTGACTCAATCACTACACCAATAGATAGAAATCTTGCATGGAATGGCTCTACAATGAGCGTTCCTAACATCCACCACATGATCCGTAAAAGCATTAAGAGAAAATATTTTGAAAATGCAATCGGAACATGCCTTTGACCTTTGTTTGATCCTCTGCAAGAGATTCAACCTACTGATGCAAACGAATAATCTTGTAACTGTCACTTTTCCTTTCAAGTAGTCAAAGTAGACTTTGGAATTTGGATCCTTCATCCCCTTCAAAAAATCCACTATAGTTGAGAATGCACCCTGGCACCCCTTGTAATGCAGTCCATTTCCTTACAAACTGTCATTTCCCCTTGAAGGACCACATTGTAGTGATCCCTCTCAAGGAAAATGTGTATCTCCTTGAGTGTAAGCAGAGCATCCTGCAACTCTTTTAAGTTTTTTACTTTTGCGGGCCATCATTCTGTCTCACCCATTCTATTACAAAGAAGACATTTCTCATACCCATCCTTATTTTGCTTCTTCTTTTCAAGATGATGTCTTATGATTTGAAAGATCACATCCATGTAGTGTGGTCATCTGTTTTCTTTGAATTTACACCATTAAAGCACTGGTATCACAGATTGTTAAAATGGATCTATGGTAATGATGAAATTATAAACCAAAAACAAAGCACAAACTCTAATATTTTAAAATATTGAAGGGGTGAATCCACAGTTACTATCCTGAGCTGTTTTTCTATCTAACATAAAGACTGCTTGTTTCAACTTTCTTGTTTCTAACTAAGTCAATGCCTAGCATTGACATTTATAAAAATGCTAAGATACATTGATGATTCTTGTTACCTCACAAACCTGCACTTTAAGTGGTAAAGCCTTAAAACACATGTACAACCTTTAGGGGAACTAAGAGGGTTTGTTTGTTGCCACCACAATATTTTCCTCTCTTGCGTTCAGCTGTCTATCGCCTGGAACAAGGGGGGTTTCCTTAATTAAAATATGAGATAGATTTAGACATAGATTGTGATGTAAGACTGGGATTAGTAGGGATTAGTGCCTATCCATTTAGGGCAAATGGAGTCAAGCGGCAACCTTCAGAGGGTTTGAAATTGTGAATGTGGATGGCACGATAGTGCTGTTACAACATGCCAAAAACTCAACCTATGATTTTTTTTTTCCAGATTGCAGAAATTACATAGAGAGCCCTTACAAAGGTGCTCCTTAATACACACTCATGGCAACAAAAGGGGTGATTGTACTAGAAACTGCAAATGTGTCCTACCATGAACTGAAATGACAGCAGTAATTTGTCTAACTTAATAGTAATCGACAAGGGAAATTGATAGGAACACCTCAACCAAAGCCCTTCTTCAAATGACAGAATTTTTCCTAATATGAAGCCTAATTTTGTGGGAAAATTTTAATGAATTTCCAGCAATAGACAAACAACAATATGGATGCAATGATGAACCTGATATTACAAAAGAAATCCTTGAACTTTCTTTCTCCAGTAGATCTTCAACTAGGCTCACAGGGGAATTTCCCATTAATCCATCCATGCCTTTACAATGGAGAGAGCTTCTGTGTGATATCTTTTGTAATCCCCATTGGGATTAGTGCCTATCCAATTAGGGAAAATGGAGTCAAGTGGAAACCTTCAGAGGGTTTGAAATTGTGAATGTGGATGGCACGATAGTGCTGTTACAACATGCCAAAAACTCAACCTATGAATTTTTTTTCCAGATTGCAGAAATTACATAGAGGGCCCTTACAAAGGTGCTCCTTAATACACATTCATGGAAACAAAAGGGGTGATTGTACTAGAAACTGAAAATGTGTCCTACCATGAACTGAAATGACAATAGTAATTTGTCTAACTTAATAGTAATCGGCAAGGGAAATTGATAGGAACACCTCAACCAAAGCCCTTCTTCAAATGACAGACTTTTCCCTAATATGAAGCCTAATTTTGTGGGAAAATTTTAATGAATTTCCAGCAATAGACAAACAACAATATGGATGCAATGATGAACCGGATATTACAAAAGAAATCCTTGAATTTTCTTTCTCCAGTAAATCTTCAACTAGGCTCACGGGAATTTCCCATTAATCCATCCATGCCTTTACAATGGAGAGAGCTTCTGCGTGATGCCTTTTGTCATCCTCCTAGCCAAAATGTTCCCATGAAATGTGCTCATTTGACCAAATTCTAGGGTTTGTTGTGCCACGTGTATGTCTTCTCATTGGAATGATTTTCAAGGCAGTTTCTTCACATCCACTCCTATTAGAATAACATTATCTGACAAATCAATGGGGAGCTCTTTAAGATGTGGACTCTCTTGATTAGAGAAGAACAGGAAGGATTTTTCACTTGCCTAGGTTTAAACATGGTATGATGTGCATTCTATTCCAATGCTTTATTTGGTATACTATTCTATGCATGGATTGAATGATTTTAGGCCTAACAAATATACTTTGCAATATGTGTCAAATTTGAACCTTCTTCGTATGTTATTATCCTTGCTCCTCTTCATTTATTCCTTGACATATTCATCCCCTTTTATTCTGGTTAGTAAATAAGCCTTTGTTAATGAAGTGGGCCTACTTTTGGCCTAAATGCCATGACCAAGCTGTATCTATTTCATCAAAATTATGCAGGACATTGCCTAGGACCAACTGCCTAGGCTTAGTTATTGATGAGATATCGGGCGATAACACAAATTGACAACATTAAATCACGACATCGTGTTCTTGAGGGGAGATTACACTTGAGTCTCCATGATGATAACACATTTGATTTACAACTTGATCACAACCCGCTTGAAAAACATATTTTGGCAGGCCTCAAGGAGAACACGGGGTGGCCCTGGGTCCATAACATGTACACGACTTTAATCACTTCCTGATGGTGTAAGTTCAATGACTACCTCCACGTGCTGGGTAAAAGCTATGTGAATGGAACTTGGTCGGTAGTGTTTTCCTCAAGGAGAATGAGGGTAGGCTTGGGTTTGCAATATATTCACATGGTTCATCACCTCCCAATGCCATAAGTTCAATCCCTTCCTATCTCCCATGGGTGAAGCCTGTGAGAATGAAATCTTGACCAAAGGTGTGAAGCTCCTTGCTACTAACTGGTAGTCCCAAGCATGTTGGGCATTGGTGTATTTTTCCCATATCTGGATGTTGTTTTTACATTTTTGAGCAAAATTATTTAGTTATTTGGCCTTTTCTACCAAGGGAGTCACTGTGTTGGGGGGTGCTCAAGGAATATGACACGGTAGGATGGCAGGGCATTTAATGAATTGTATACATTTAGCTTTAAAACATGTTTCTCTTAGAATATTTTGATAAGAATGGCTCTCTGTTCATGAGGAGTCACATCTGGAATTTCATTGCAAGGGAGAATTTTTCTGAGCTTTGTTATTGCCAGTTACATCCTCCCCATTTTGGACTTATGGATAATTTTGTTTGCAGGTTTTGTGGCTCCCATGATACATGTCTGGTGCACTCATCACATGCAAGGACTTATGGTCAGTTGTGGGGAAAAGCTGTGGAATTTAGCACAACAGACTATTCAACTACATCTTCTATGGGTTAGGACATGTGGACAATTCAACTTAAAAAGGTGATGTGATGGGTGCATATGCAGTGGTTGCAACTTGCAAATCCTCAGGTGTGGACAATTCAGCCTAAAAAGGTAGTGTGATGGGTGCAGCTACAGTTGTTGTAAAGCCTTAGGAGTTGTGTGTGTGCCATGACTCATGAGGGATGAATTCACATTTTGTACCCATTTATTTCCATAAGTCCCTAATTAAGTATTGGTTTAAGACTCAAGACTATGTTCTCTAGTGATAACCTCAACTCAGAAAGTTGTGTATGATATCTCCTTAATATTTTAACTCTGAACCTTGTACTTGTTCCCTGACTCAAAATTTTTCTAATATGATATAAAATGTTAAGTCATGTCGAAGATAGATTTTATTACTATAATTTTTAAAATTTAGAACAATATCTTCATAGTTGCAATTCGATTTTGTGCAAGATTTTTGTTGAAATATGACCTTGGTAATTTTAGTGTCTTTTCATATGTTTGAGAGAATAAGTAAAATGCTTTAAATTCTGAAACAACCAATCAACAATTCTGCCATATCTATAAATATAATAGTTGGTTAATGAGAACCTTATCATTTTCTTTCTTGGATTCATGTTTTTCGTCTTTTCAAGGATTAAATTAGTAAGGCATTAATAATTTAATTATGGTTTTCATTGTTGGCTCATGTTATTTGGGATATGCAGGTCACATTGTACCATCATACTCTCACAATAAATCTTGAATGATGAAGTGGCTGAGCAAGCATTTTAAAGGTTCAAGTCACAAAGTGTCAGATGGACACTACGTAGGGGTGCATTTGGAGATGACAATGTAATTTGGCATGTGCCCTCTAATGCCACGGTAATCCCTAATTCATCAGAGTGTATTGTCTTTTAAACTTCAATATTCTATCTGCTACCTCTAACAAAGTTAGCACCATGCCAGTGATTAATTTGAAACTGTATTTAGTGGAAAAATTCACTGTTTTTCTCCCATCTTCTACCATACATATTGGTTATAATTTTGGCCTTTGGAAATTGAGCATGAGTCGATGCTCATTCTGTTGTAGGTACACTTTCTTCTCCAAGACTATTTGCCAGGTGCTTCTTCTGTGTTTCTCTTCACGCAACTTTTGAATTTTCAATTTTTGACCATTGAATAGATTTTATCTTAATTATGAACTGGAAAACCCCAGGGTTCAAGCTTAACTCCATGCTTAATAACCACCCATGGCTTAAGAAGTCCACACCAGTCACTTACAAATTCCGAACATCACAATCTATCTACTTACAATTTCACTTATAACAGCCCCAGTGCCTTGAGATGCTATCTTTTACTCTTAAAATGTGGGAACAAAGGGTTATAACTTAACGGGGAGGTAGCACCTTCATTAAGAACTGATTATTTTATTAAACCTATCATTAAGGAGTGGAAAGATGGAACCTTAAAAAGTTTGCTTTATATGTTTCTTCCCACGTCAGTCTTGTTGTCGAGTGTGAACTTCATCCATGCTTTTTGTTGAATTTTTATCAGATTTTATCTCTTTATGATCATGTTTTATCCATGTCGGTTGACATCAAAACAATTTTTGGCATGCAAGTAAACTTTGAGAAAGCAACCCCTGAGTCATCCTGAAGTCAAAGTCTTTCTGCATATACATCAAAAAATGTTAGGACATGCTAGTGAAAAGTTGGAAACTACTAATTAACTATTGTCTGTTTTCTTTTCGTTTCTTTTTTTTATCACGAGAATCGATAATTACTACTGTTATTTTTTATTTTTTTATTTTTTAAGTATTAGGAGAATTTCTTTCTTTTTCCTTTATTTTTTTCAGTATTAGGCGACTTTCTTTCTTTTTCCTTTATTTTTTATTTTTTGGGTATTAGGAGAATTCCTAAACTTACTGCCTGTCTCTAAGGAGGCACAGGGTCATGTCTGAGGGACTAACCCTATACTCATGAGCCTAATGCATTATGCAACTGCCCACATACACGCTAGGTGTGTTAACTGAGTTTCAAACCTGGGTGGGGCCTCAATATTGCTCAGAAAAAACTTTCTTCCTTGGACTAATCTAGGGGAGGTCCTGGATCAACCTTTGTGGCTGCCTTATAACACCAAGAGTATATCCAACAACCTCTAAGCCAGATATAAGCCAGATATACCAGATCTTATGATTTAGCAAGAGCCTTATAACACCAAGAGTATATCCAGCAACCTGTAAGCCAGATATAAGCCAGATATACCAGATCTTATGATTTAGCAAGAGCGGAGACTAGGAAATGGGGAGTCTACTCCTTGAGGCGAGATCATAGCAGGCCATATACTCAATGGGATTTGAACCGTGGTCTCGTTAGTTTCACCCAGTGAGGCCATATTCTCAATGGGATTTGAACCACGGTCTCGTTAGTTTCACCCAGTGAAACTTACCGTTAAACCACATATCACTGTATAATTAACTATTCTCTATTACTTGAAACATTTCTAAAACATTAAAGTCCCTGGCTGATTGGATTGCTCTAACACTGAGTCGCTTGCCCTTTCATGAGGTGGGTTAACTGAGTTTCGAACCTGGGCGGGGCCTCAATATTGGTCAGCAAACACTTTCCAATGCAGGTCGTCCACCGTTTGGCCTAGCACAATAGGCTAATTAACAATTGTTTTTATTACTTGAAACATTTTCCCGAAACTTTTAAGTCCTTGGTTGGTTGGATTACTCAAACACCGAGCCACTTTCCCCATGCAAACACTTTCCAATGCAGGTCGTCCATCGTTTGGTCTAGCACAATAGGCTAATTAACAATGTCTGTTACTTGAAACATTTCCGAAACTTTTAAGTCCTTGCCTGGTTGGATTGCTCTAACATTGAGCCACTTGCCCCTTCATGAGGGACGCCCTTAAGGGTTCAAAATAGATTTGTGTATTCCTATTTCCAACACCCTCGTCAGGCCACACTTTGGCTAAGGTCCCCTGGCTAACCTCAAGCAAAACTAGCTCTATCCCTGTCTTGAAAATTATACATACTAAGATTTACCCCAGATTTTCCCTTGGCCAGTGTGCTGATGTACTACTGAGCTACATGCCCCTTTATTGTGGGCATAATTAATGGTTCGACCTAGATGTACGAATTGCTATCTCCAACAAAGAAAACACCTAATTTGGAAGTAAAGCATCAAAACTGAACGAAAGAGAATGTATAATGAACAAAGTTTTTATGCCAACATTCTACCATATTCCAAAGTTGTCATGTTTGACTTCTAAGTCATTTTAATAGATTTTAATCATTTCTTTACGTTTAATTGAGTATAATTGCAGCCCAAATCATTTCATATTTAATCATCCTTGAATTAGGTGTGCTCATGCTCCTAAGTCATGACTTTTGGATCTGTGTGTGGAAGTGCTCGTTGCTCTGTTTCCAAAGGTTTTGAAAGTGGTCATTTCAAAAGTCATCCTCGTTTCCAAATGTTGTCCTTACCCTGTTTCAGGCAACTAAGACTTCAAAATATTGTGCTCTTTGGTTGAATCAAAAATTTTATTTGCATATTAAAGACTGGGAATCCAAAAGGAAAAAGTGGTTCCATTTAAAGATATGTGCAACCTAAATTATCCAAATTCTTTTTATTACACTCCATCCATCTATTTCTTTGCAGAATTCCTAGTCCTTTAGTATTCAATTATAACTCTATAAAATCAAGATGGCCATCCATATTCAAAGGCTTCTACTTTTCTTTGCGTTACCTTTTAATAAGGATTTCTATTTCCAAGTAATTCAACTACCAAAGGTAGTACATGCGAGTAGAGAAGTAATTCAACTACCAGTGATTCTCCTACATAGTACATGCTTTGATAGATTATATCAAAAGTCTTACCAATACAATAACATTGATTGTTGTATGTGGACATTTTTGTTCAGGATGGTCCATTACATAATCAAGATGAGGAGCTGGATCATGCAATTGCACTTTCTCTTTCCGAAGAATTAACCAAACCAAATGGTATATGATGGCAATTTCATTTTTTTATAGTTACTTTTAGTTTAATTATATCATTTAGCTCGATGCTTTTCATATATTCAACTAAAATTTTGTTGCTTAACAAGACTTTGTCATTTTCATGTTTTAGTGAAACTGTTTATGGTTTGATACTCTCATACAACCTTTATCAAGTTACTTGCACCCTCATTAGAAAAAACAAGAGAATTTTGCTTGCCATGACTATCTTTCTTTGTCATTGTTGACTTAAGAAAGTCTTTTAGCTAAGAAACTAGTTTCAAGGTTATGGCATAACTTGTCATATAAATTGAACAGAAGTTATATCCAAAATGTTAACTTGTAAACTACTTAGCTGGTTTTAGGCTTTTCATTTAAAATCTACTTCAGTTTGAACTTTGAACGAGTTGTTCCATAGACTTGAATATTAAGAGATTTTGGTGTAAGGATTAAAAATTAGCCCGTAAGGCCTCTCAGTTATTCATTTATTTTATCTGAATATAACATTTACTATTAAATTAGAACCACTCGACACAAATACGTCATAGATCAATATCATACTTTGTAGAGTGTCGTAGAATAAAAATAGGAGCAAGGACACTGAGTTCTTTCGGTTTTCCTGGTTCTTATTCCTTTGGTGTATCTTTGCACCTTTAGGGGCAATTGCTAGTTTAAAGTTTAATTCTTTAAAGGGTGCTAGCCCAATGGAAGAGCACCTGCTTTACAAGCAGGAGGTTGGTGGTTCGATTCCATCGTGCCCTGATATTCATATATAGGGAATGACGAAGATTAGTTTTTGGTGACGGATGCTCTTTTGACCATCACCAATGAGCTTATGGTGACATTTTTCGACCCTCACCAAAATATGAAATGGTGATGGTCAACGAATGCCACCATATATACGCATCAATAGTGATGACCATTAAAGGTCCGTCACCATAAATCGTTGTTGTTGATATGAAATGGTGAGGGTCACTGTTTGTCATTATAGTCATTATTCGTGACGGACCTTGATGTCACCAATGAGTTTATGGTGACGGTCAATGAACGTCGCCATATATATATGCACCAATAGTGACGGCCATGAAAGGTCCATCACAAAAAATCGTTGTTGTTCATATAAAATGGTGACGGTCACTATCCGTCATTATAATCAATATTCGTGACGGACCTTGAATGTCACCACAACACATACTTTCGGCGACGCCACCTTTGGTGACGTTCAGTTTTTTGGTGACGGAGGCTATTGTCTGTCACCATTGCTCATATGAAATGGTGACGGTCACTATCCGTCACTATAAATCATTATTGGTGACGGACCTTGAACGTCACCACAACACCTATACTTTTGGCGACGCCACCTTTGGTGACGTTCAGTTTTTTGGTGACGGTTGCTATTGTCCATCACCATTGCTCATATGAAATGGTGACGGTTACTATTCGTCACTATAAATCATTATTGGTGACGGACCTTGAATTTCACCACAACACCTATACTTTCGGCGACGCCACCTTTGGTGACGTTCAGTTTTTGGTGACGAAGGCTCTTTTGACCCTCACCAATGAGCTTATGGTGACCATTTTCGCCCCTCACCAATGTGATTTTTTTCTTGTAGTGCCTGTGACAGTCTCGGTTTTGAAGATTAATCTTCAAAATATACTATGGATACCTCTGACAAAAAGCCGAAATTTCTTCTTCTTCTTGACATTACTCAGCTGCCTGCATTGGCACTTTTGTATCATATGAATATGTAAATACTCCATGTTTAGAATAGGTTAGATAGGAATGTCAATAAAGCTCAGTTCTGAGCATGTAGTTAGTTGTTGTTTTCTGCTTTGAAGAAAAATAAAAAATTCAAAATACAAAAACATTGAAAGAAAGAAAAGAGGGAAGATTGTGAAAATAAGAAAGGTATAGCCCCATACCAAAAAAGAGAAACAAATCTAAAAGTGTGCAAGCTTAAATGCCACTCCTGAAAGACACACTTCTAGTTAGTCAAACAGCCTAATCTTGACTAATTAGTTTTAAATTTACTGCTGATAGGATAGTGAATTTGATTTGCTAAACTGTTTAATCCTGGCTTATCAGTATATAGATTAGGCTAGAAATTAAAGGTTCAAACATGATCAAAATCTAAACCTAAGTTTCCAAAGAAAAGATTACTCAAATCTGTTTAATTTTATGAGTCAAAAATAGAGGAATACTAGTTCTAATTAGCTCAAAATTTGAACCAGTCAATAACGGAAGAACATCGGAAACAAGAGTCAAAACAGAGCTGAAAACAAGATGAAGGAAGTGCTTGAACTTTCAGATCCTAAGCCTTCCATTTTGTTTTAATTTTCTGCAAAATAAGATCTATGTGCAGCTTGTTTTTTATGCCACCGATCAGCATCAAGTTAGACTGTTCAATCCTAACTTGTATGCTTTTAAATTTCTGTTGTAGAATTTAGATAATAAAAAATCTGTTAGATTGTTTAAACCTGACAGATTGGTAGATCAGGTAGAGAAACATATGAGCTCAATTGTTTAATCTGGGTTCATGGTGAAATAAGGAGTAGAAATAGATTAGATTTTCTGCTTTCAAAAGAATAAAATGTTGTGAAAGAGTTTGCCAATCCAAGTGCACTCTAAATGAAGAAAAAATGTTAGATCAGTAGGATTGGGTAGGTAGAAAGCTTGTTGATGAAAGATCCATTATTTTTGATGGCTGCTAATATGTTTCAGAGCAAAAGAAGATTATTCAAGTAAAGAAAGGCAGCCCAATGGACGAGGCACAGATCAGCCTCCCAGAGAATGCAAGTCTGAAGTTCTTGATGCCTTCAAGAAGGCACCATCCCCAAGTGGAGCCACTGTTAGCCAGCTATAAATTTTTTTATATCAAATGCTGGCTAAATCATTTTTGGAGCCTTCAAAGAAAAAAAATTTATTGCTAAAAAATGTTATCTCTTGAAGACTCTTGAAGGCCTCATGCCTCTGTCCAAATCTTCACTGCTGTTTCCATCTTAAAAACTCTGAAATTCTGCTGATTTCATTCAGGAAATACTGCTCCAAAGGCCATTTTCTCCCTCCTTCCACTTCCAAAACTAACCTCTTTTTTACCCCTTTATTCCCCATAAAAATCCTTCATTTTCATATTTTTCCCCTTTCCCCTCCATCAAAACCCCTCTGATAAGGTTTAAGACTTTTTCTTTGCCTTATCGAAACCCTCAAAACCCTTTGAAAACTAGAGAAAATCATAAAAAATACATATTTTTTTTATGATAAGGGTTTAAGCCCCCTTGGGCCAAAATCATAAACCACTTCCCCCACATGCCCACGCCCTACAAACCAGGCGCTAACCCCTCACAGCGTTAATCGCATCGCAAACTTTGAAAATGGTTAGATCAAAAAGACCAAGGCCCGACCACTGATTGCAATTGGCCCCCTTATATAAGCCCCGGGCCACTTCTTGTTTTTCACAAAGTCCAAAGGCCCCGTAGTCGGGCGCCTATCCATATCATAAATATAAGCCCTTCCCAATGCTTTTTTCCTTTGTATTTCACGAAAAATCCATTTTTTCTATGTTACAAAGGGTTCCGCCCATTCATTGTTTTTAACCATTTTCCACCGTTGATCCTTTAAACACATCAACGGTCAGTGCGTTTTCCCCACCCATCGCATCAGAAACTTCTTTAAGGTTTCTTCCGATTGCGCCCCTTTGAAACCTCCGATTGCGATGACCCGATTGCACCATTTCATCGGCCTTCCTCCATTGCATCGGAAAAATGCAAAGGTTTAAGCCCGCACCTGGTGCCCGCTGATTCCGATTCCCCGATTGAATCTGGACCGTCCACGTGTCCAGATCGGACGGTCCCAGATACTTCCCTCATGGTTTCATCGCCTTCTGCCTTCCACCAAGAGTATTTTAATGCATATTCCCAACCGTCAATCTCTACGCGATCAACGGTTCTGACATATTTTCTTCCTCCCCTCTTCATTAACCTTCTCTTAGCTGATCTCCACCGTTGGATGTTGCCATCCAACGGCCACGCTCTCCCCGCGCCATCTGAAGTAGTTTACACAAAAAACGCAGGATTTTATAATATGGTTTTGTATTGTGCAGGTGTTTGAATGTTTTCCCATCTTATTAAAGAGAAAGCCAAAGGCTGAGAGTGACGATTCTCACGCCTTCGATTCATTAAAGGGAAACCATCCATGGGTTTAATTTCCATGTATCGTCAATGCTTCATGAGGCATTGATGCCATACGTGACCTGCGCAGCCTGCACATCAACAAGACACACATCAAGGCATTAAATAATTAAAAGAGTATCAGTGTCGAAGACAAAACACAGCAGAACAGAAGATTGAAGACAATCTGGGGGATTGCGGCTAATATTGATTATCAAAAGCCTAATCCTCCAAATTAAAAAAAAATTAAAGGTAAATCAAAAGATCTATTAGACAGAAAGGCCTCCACCACCACATCAGAGGAAAATTGATTCCTCCCAGTCACCACAAAGCCACCTGTGCCTCAAAGCATTCAAACAGAGGCCAAAGTTATTGATCAAAATCAGATATTTGCCTCAATGCAGCCGAAGAGTTAATTCTGCTAGGGGAATTTAATGTAAAAATATCAGCAGAGTTATTACATTCATGAAACAGAGCCTCAAAAGTCAATAAAAGCTCTCACCGAGCTTAATCTTAAGTGTAAGACAATTAATACAGATAGAACATCTGTAAACTTCTTCATAGAGCCCCTCAAGGGCTGAGAAGCCATTAAGACTGTATTAATTATCTTGGGAGATCTTTTATTAGATCTCACCTCCTCATTCTTCTATAAATACTTCTGTAGAAGATGAGAATTTGTTGGTTGCTGGGTTGGTTGTTTGATTACTAGTTGTAATACTGAAACTCTCTGAAATAATACATAGTCTGTTGAAGTTGAAGAAGAAATTGAAGTCTTGGTAGCTCTGATGATGTTGTTGCGTGCTTGTTCTTGAGAAGGCTCTATCATTGGATCCATGAGCTTGGCTGTTGGTGAAGTATTCTGAACTGTTTAATGTTTTCCCCTGTTTTCATTTTGTTCCATAATCTCTTACTACAGTAGGATAGAAAGTATTAGGCTAAGAAATGACTCTTGGAAGCACCTTAGACCTATTCATCCTTCATTGTTTTATGTTTTCTTCTGCTGAAGTATTTTAGAGTCTTTAATCTCTCTCTTTAGTCTTCATGCTTGTTTATTTCCTTAATAGTTCGAAACAGTTGGTTTCAGCATGATTTATGGTTCTCCCTACTTGTCTGTTTCCACTTAAAGGCTGTTATTGAAGTCTCCCTTTGAAGTTCCTTTGTTTACCGTGAGCCAAGGAGGTCTGTTCTGATCTTGCCCCTTTTCCTTGCTTGAACAATTGGCTTAAAGGTCTTTATAGTTGTGATCATAGATGTATTTAGGTGTTCCCTCTTCTATGACCATAATTATCAGTGAATATTTTATGTTTTCTAAGTCATTTGAAATAAAATCTTTGAGGAAATAGGGCGTTCCCTGAATCTTAGATTTCATTTTAAAAGTTGTTTTGAAGCCATTATTTTCTTAAAGTGTGATTTGTAGAATTCATGGTTAGCCCTGTCTATCAAATAGCCCTTTATTGTTCAAGTTGTGTTTTCAAATTCCCTTAGTTGAGAATTAACTTCTCTTTCCAAAATCATTGATGTCCATCTCATTCCAAAACCAAAGGATCCTGCGGCCAAGTTAGATTTGCCCTTTGATATCCCATATCCATTGATAAGTTTGTCATGACCTTGTTTTTGCTCCATAGCCCAATGAAGCTGACATTTCCCCTTTCTATATATCTTTCCTAGACCTTTTAGGTTATGTTGTATCAATTCCAACCCAACAAACAAACAAACACCTGCACTTAATAACTAGTCTAAAAACCAATATCCAAAACACACAAGATAAATCTTTGCTAAAAACAAATAATTTGAGAGATCCCTCTCTGAGAACAGGAGGACTAGATCCTGGAACTCTAAAGATTGGTTCTGATGTTGCCTTGTCTTTTGATTTACCAAACTATCAAAACACGGGACACCAACAACTACTACTTTAGTCCTTCAAAGTCCGCACGTCCTTAGGCCTAATACACCTGTTAGGGTCCTATAATTACAGGGTTCATAAAATTTTGAATTGAATTTGATAAGTCTTGTAAATATGTACATACCTTTCTTTCTGCAAGTTTCTTTCCCATATTTTGAAAAAATGAAAAATAATAAAAAATCAAAAAGAGGGTAAAAAGTCCTAAAAGAAAGATCAAAGGACTTAGAAAAATATATACCCCAAAAGAAAGGAAATAAGACTTGAAAGTGAGCAAGTCCAACTGCCACTACTTTTACTTTCACTGCAAAGAATAATTGTTATGTGCAGAGTGTAATTAAATGCCATAAACCATGATCAGCTATATAGTTTAATCTTAACTTTTCATGCTTTCAATTTCACGTTTTAGATAGAGAATAAAGATTGTCAAATAGTTTAAACTTGACAAATAAGTAGATAGGTAGAGAATAATGAGGAGCTCAACAGTTTAATCTGAGCCCTCGGATGAAATAAGGTAGATTTATATTAGTTTTATGCTTTAAAAGAAATTTTTTTAAGGTTGAAAGCCTAAATGCACCTGCAAAATGAATAAAAAATGTTACAAATAAAAGTTGGGTAGGTAGAAAGCAGTGGAGAAATCATGTAAATAATACATCATTGGGAAAAATCACTAATTTCCCCTCCCCCATGAGTATTCAATATTCAAAGCTATCAGTCAAATAGGCTCAGAGCATTTCTCTGACTTTTGTTGGGACCAGACCCAAGGCTCTATGACTGGTTAGTTAAAAATATTGAGTTCTTATGCTAAATCCTCATTAACCATCATTTACCCTTCATTCATACATTAGAACCCATTTTTCCTAAGTAAGCACACATTCTTGCTTAGTAAAATTGTAACCCTAGAATAATTAACTTCATCCCTTCATAAGAATTCATAAAAACCCACAAAATCACATTTATCCTAAGTATTATTGAAAGAAATATAAAGATAAGCAATGCTTGATTTTGTACTATACTTAGAGATAATATGTATTTTGTTTTACATTTCACTCCCCTCTCATATTAACTTTTAACATATTTTATTAAATCCCTAAGAAATACCATTTCCTAGTTATCAATTTCATTATATCTAAATACCCCAAAAACCCACTATTATAAACTTTTGACCAAAGTATATTATCCCATGTGCGTAAATGAAAATACCACATCAAAAGCCCTTTGGTCTAAAAGATTATCATTATTCTAATATATCCCGCCCTATATTTTTTAAACTATCGAAAATGGTTGAAAACTATATAAATACATATATTGTGCCCGCACCATAATATTTAAAAAAGGTTTCATATAGGTTTGAAATACAAATGTTAAACCCCTTTTATATCATGATCAAAACATTTGTTTTAAACCTATTCCCGCCGACGTATATAAATAAACCATTACATATATGTTTTATACCTTTTTACCCCTCAACCATATCATAAAAGTTTTGAACATATTATAAGCCCCACCGCATAATAAAACCTTCCGCTGCATTTGATCCACCCCGATCCCACCTTTCTGCTCCAAAGTAGCTCCCGAACAAATCCTCACCATTCGCCTTCATTTCTCAGATCTGACGGTTGAGGGTTGATATCGCATAGATTAGGTGCACGACCGCTCCAATGCAAAAGCCACGTTAAATATGTAGTTTCGCATTGACCCCTCCCCTCCACGTGGCCTCTTCTGATTCGATCGCGTGGATTTTGATTAAAACCACTTACCACTAAAAATCTACGCGATAAACCACTGGTTTTCATCCATTCAAAACTCCAAAACCACTTCCCGCCTAATCGTGACTCACATTCAATGCTGATCAATGCAAAATTCATACATTTGATAAAACCTTGGTTAATACGTTAATTCATTCATCTGTCACATTTAACCATTTTTTTTGCCTTCCCGACTGTGTAAGCCTGTGAAAGTCCCTAATGCCCATTTTTATGCCCAGAACCTCCAAATTCACCAAAGAAACCTGTAAAAACTGCTGAGGAGTCATACTTGCTCCAGTTCAACCACTGAAATCCATCAATTCGACCAGAAGATTGAAGAAACCCTATTAAACCGATACCTACATCAAAACAAGTATTCTTCTGAGATTCAAACCTGTAATTAAATTGAATGAACCTTTTAAAACAAAGAGAAAGCATCCTAAGATTAAGAAATTGATTAAATTAAAGTGCCCAAAAGTCCCAGAAATAGGCCAAACTTTGGCAAAATTTTCCCAGGAACCCTAGTTGTCTACTACGCACCATTTTCAAGGAAATTTATTAGTTTTTCACAGTTATTGATCAATTTCAAGCTTTAAAAGGCCATAAATCCACCGCAGGTGCCCTATATATTCTAAAAATCATTTTCAACAAAGTTTTAGCCCATTTTGCAGTCCTTGTTTTCTGTTTTAGACCAGTTTTTAGCTTCAGAACTTCTTTTGAGAAATCTAATTGAGCATAAAATCCAAAAAGACATTCTATTTTGTTGAAATTGCCCAATCAAACCTCTGTTATAGTAAAATTGCCTCTGCAAACAGTTTAAACTTGCAAAAGCCAATTAAAATGCCTAAAAAACAGAATGTAAACAAGTCTTAGGGTTCAAAAACTCCTAAAGCTACTCCTGCAATGACTCCAAATACAACAATTGTAGTCAACCCATTACAACCCCCAGTTGTTGATATTTAGCATATTCCCCTTGTTGATATTGACTACAAAATAGCTGATCCCATAGTTGAGTTCAATCTCCTAGATATCCATAACTGGTGTTTTGAAAAATCTCTAGATGATCATGAAGAAGTTAATATTTGGGAATCCAATTTTCCCAAATATGTAGTCCCCCTGACTCACCCTTGTCAAGAAATTATCAAACTATGCCACTAGCACTACATTCCTGAACAAAGAGCTATTGTGAATGCAAATAAAGAGGTCATTTTTACCATTACTGTAGAGTCAATAAACCAAATGTTGCAGCTTCAACCAAACCCCCAAGCTGTACCTTTGTCTATTGAAGCCCTCACTAAGCTATACATTGGCTTAGATTTCCCTAAAAGGTTTATGATTTTCCAGACTTTCATGCCTCTGCATGTTGAAATTCCTAAATTAAACCCTCCATATTCGACTGCCAAGTTCCCTGAAGGTTCAAGGCATGTAATCTCCATGCTTTCCTTCATACTTGGGTATTTCACTGATGAGCATACTGATGAGTCTGTCCTGGGATTTTTGTCCACCTTTTCTCCAGGTCAACTTCCCTCAGTTATATTTGACTATGCTGGTTTTATTGCTGATAATATTCACTATCAATTGACTAATTTACAACTAGAAGGAGTATTCATATATGCCTCCTATTGTTATGACATCACCCACTAAGCTGGGATGTATAATGATAAAGAGCTCATTCTGCAAAGCAAATACAACAAGGACCTCATGGATTGTCAAAAAGTCCCTTTTTCACCTATCGGAACCCTTAAAAGGGCTAAAAATCCACTTTTCAGCTTTGAAAACGCTCACTTTAACATACCAGGCCTCTAAGCACCTTTCGGTTTAAGCCCTCGGCCCTCATTTCTCATATAACCCCATTTTATGACCGATGGCTAAAAGTCCTTAAGCCCTCTTCAGCCATCGCACTTCACTTCATCCAAATTTCTAGTCCCTGAGCTCTTTTTCCACCGATGTGTGGAACTTCGACGCGATCTGAACCGTTGATCTCCTCCCGCAGATCTAACGGTCATCGCTCCATTGCGCGGCCCCCATTCATCACACATCGCATATCACAGTTTCCATCTGCCTGTTATATTTTTCCACCGATATGCCATTCCCCCGATGTAATCCTGACCGTTGATCTCTCCCAGATCCAACAGTCTCTGCTACGTCGCCCTTCGCCTTCCTATCGACATCGCACATCAGCAATTCCCTTTTCCACTTCCCAAACCTTTTGTCCCCCGTCGATGCGAATACTTGATTGCATCTCCACCGTCCAATCAACCCAGATCTACGACACATATTGACTGTGGGGGAACCCGACCATAGTGGCCCGTACTCCTTAGTGCCCCTGTAGTTGACTCCTTTGACTGCGGTAAATCTCCATCTAACGGTCGATATTCACTACGGGGGCACAGGCCAAGAATTTGATCCATACCCCCAAGTGCCCTCGCAGTTGATCCCTGCCGTTGATCTCCATCATGATCCAACAACCAACATCACTCTCGCCTTATAACCCCACAACCGATCTTCCCACTACACGACAGGGTTGCTGACGTCATCGCCGGTCCTAACCGACCGCGCAAGTACTTATGTCGCGTTCATCTGTAGTCGTTGATCTAGATTTCCCAGATCAGACGGCTCTCATTCATCTTCGCGTTCATTTCATCACATAACATAATCGTGTTGTTTCCACGTGAAATGGGCAGTTTTGTAAAGACACGCGTCGCACACCTAGCTGTATCGCGTTCATTTGGCCCATTACCGCTTACCGCATTAACCCCGCACGAAAAACCACTACGGTTTTCCGCAAAACCACCTTCTACACAATTTCACACCAAACCAAATTTAAGCATTGTTTCTACCACATAAGCGCCTCTGCAATTTCATGCCTCCACATTGCTCCTCCATCTTCACCTGCACCTTCTGAAGCACTCAACCACTCATCGCGAGATTTATCTAATTTGGTTTGCTGTCTATGCAGGTTTTTCACAGCATTTTTAAGTATGTGGGCCATCCCATAGCCAATCATAGTGGCTCAAGGCTGAGGGTGAAGATCCTTAGAGGCCTGATCAAAGGAAAAAAGGGGGCATAAAGGGTTAATTTCCACGTTTTAACCAATCGTTTCATAAGCATTGGTTACAGTAGCTCTCCAGGTGCACAAATCAAGTACACAATCGACAAAGATCAAGAGCTAAGGGTCCAACTCACGAAAATTAAAAAGCAACAGCGGATTGAAGATGAAGACTCGGTTTAAAGAAAAGGATGATTAAAGAAGGCCTTAACACAAATAAAATGGGCCCCGATCAGGTTTAAAGGCCTAAACACGCGGATCGGCGGAAGACCCCACTCGACCACTACTAGCAGTCACAGCACCCTCCGGTCACAGAAGGCCACTCCTTCCCACGACTAACGATGTCTCTTTACCATCGTGACTGATGGTTCCATCTCATTAAGCGACAACGATCATTCATGAAGGGGCTTGTGTGGCATTTTTTCCTTATGCTCTTTTTCACTTTGTCACTTACAGTGGAAATCCTTATTTCACTCTTGTCAGTTTTACTTCCGAGTTAGCATATTGTTTACATTTCGGTTAGAAATGGCTTTAGGCTTGTGTTGTAAGATGATGAGAGGAAGTCCACCTCATCATCATTTCAGTTTTTTATTTAGACCGCAACAACATACAGGAATAGGGAGAAAGATATTTTCCCAAAATATTCTCACACATAGGAATCGGTGGTTATAAAAACAGAAAGACAACACTAACAAAAGGTTCCATATATTCCAAAGGACTCACTAGTTCGAGTGCTCTATATGTATGTTTTATGAATTTTGATAATTTGATGTTGAAGATCCGCATTAAAGTTTCATTAATAAACTTTGTTAGGTGAAGTGATTCATCTGGATGATTCATAGTTTGTAACTCTTCTCTATGTTTTTAATACAAATGTTCATTTCGCATCTCTCCACATTTCTTGTATCTAATGCTCTGGAATGTGAGTGCTCCCATGTTTAAATGTGAATTTATCATTACAAATACTCATGTTTACTCATACATAGCGCTTTAAATAGGCTTAGACAAGATAATTTTTTTTGTTTTCTATATCTTTCACCGTTCTTTCAATATTAGCTACAATGGATTCTTGTCTTTGAACTTGTCCATATATATGGATTCTTATCTCTAAATAGGCCCAACATATATGGATTATTATCCTTGAATAAGCCAGGTTATAGTTAACATCTTGCTCCATCTTCTACCATAGTCATCGCTCATATATTACTTGATATCTGTGTGTTCATTTGAGAAGTCAGCCCCCTCTACAGCATTTTGTTTTAAAGCTATCTGATACATTTACTTATTGAATTTTGTACTCATTTTCTGCAGTTTTCCTAGTTGTTGTGTTTAACTTTAGTGTTTTGGTTCCACCTTGATTAAAACCATTCATCTGAGTGATAATAGCATGAGAGCCTAACATTGTCAACTGCAATCAGTTGAATCATATGCTCCTTGTATTTAAGATGTCCTAGGCACTGGTATTTATACAACTCAAGGCTGTCTCTAGGAGCTACAACATCTTTCTGGCGTCGTTGCTGGGGAAAGAATTTAAATAACTAAATCCCTGGGCCTTGACAAATATCCATCCACCCTTCAGAATAGGTGAGCAGGAAGGGTTGGGAGTTGTAAATCCCTCACCTTGGCGACTCCACTGTCATTCAAAGGATAGATCCATTTGCAGTATTGGCTTCCCGAAAGCCACACCTGAGGTCAGATACATCCCAGTCAAAAACGCCTTTAGTGTCTGAACCAAAGAAGATTTTGCACAAAAGAGGTTGGAGAGAAATACAACCAGCTTATAAGGATATTCCTAGATTCTCCCTAGAAGACTCTCCATCCTCCTCTCAATTAGCTCAAGATCAAGGTTCTGATTCTACTGCAAGAACCCTTGATTATACTTCAGATAACCCCTCCCTGGAAAATATTGAAGTAAAAGATGAGGTTGAGTCGGTAGACACCACGAGCTTATTTTTGCATCCCACTCCCGAAGCTGAAGAAGTTAAAGAAGTCACAGAGTTTTCCACTTCTTGTATCCCAATAGTTCAATCGACCCCTCAAGCCTCTGTTCAATATATCCCCATTGTCATACATACTTCCCTTCCACCACCTCCTTTCATACATCAGAATCCCCCGCCACCTCCACAACCTTCGATGGTTGTTCCTGGCTTCTTACTGAACAAATATGCCCCCCTGGCATTGCCTCAGATCTTGAACAACATGCCTCAGGATTACTTAAAGATCCTACCTTGTTTAAATGGAGAAAATAATATTGAAGCTCAGAAACACCTGGAATTTTTTTGCGCCTTCGCAGAAAATTTCAATGTTGAACATCTGGATGTGTGGTTGAGGTTGTTTGTCCAGTCTCTAGATGGAGAGGCAAGAAAATGGTTCAAGACCTTGGGAGACCGCTCCATTAATAACTAGGAGGAAATTTAAAATTACTTTATCAAGAAATGGGGAGAGAAGAAGGACCATGGATACTATCTTACAGAATTCAACGCACTTAGAAAGAGACATAATGAAGGTGTGTCCAAATTCATCAAGAGGTTTAACAAATTATATACAAGTCTCCTAGCCGAAATGAAGCCTCACCAGATTGCTGCTAAAGTGGTGTTTGTAGTAGCCTTTGATTCAGAATTTAGATTCTCTTTAAGGGAAAGGAAGTCTGCTACCCTGGATGAAGCCCAGACCGATGCATTGGAAGCGGAAGCCAAATTTTCTTCTATAGGTAAATCAAAAGGGAGGCCAGACCGTGATGCTAGATGGAGAGGGAAAGAAGAAGCATCTACCTCCGGTCAAGATAGAGAGGTAGTAGATTAAAAAATAGAGGAGATGAGAAAAATTATTAAGAACCTTTCGAGCAAGCTGGTGAAGCTTGAGCTCGAGGCAAATAACACATCCTCCAAGCCATTCCAAACTGCTCCAAATAGAGGATTTAACCCACAATACAGAAAGCCTCCTTTGCAAATATTACAAAGAAATCTGAAGGAGCAGCAAAACCACATACAGCCTCCATTGTATTTGGAAGGGAAAATGGATGGCCCTGTCGAAGACATTCCAGATGGGCAAGATGATCAATATCTTTCTTACTCAAATCATGATGAAGTTGAGTCTTCTTTGCAAGAAAGTGAAGGAGTGGAGCTTTCTTTGCAAAAGGAAGAAGAAAAAACATGCACTGCTGAAGACCTAGAGATCGATGATTACTGTAAACAATTTGCAAATTTCATGTAGGCATAGTTTCATAGAAAATATGATCTCAAGTCCTCTAGGAAGAGGATGTGCACATAAGAACAAGAAGAAGAGATGCCTCAGAAGGAGATTGTCTCTCAGAAAATTGAAGATAAAGGTAAGAGATCTATAACTGAGCCTTTACATTCTAATGACTCCATTCCTTCCTCTTCTAAGCCAGCCTCTAATCCAAATGAAAATGCTAAACCCATCCCAGAGGAAGAAAAACCTCCAGCCAACAGTAAAGAGTTAAAGGAAAATCTTGTAGAGAAGCCTCCTCCTGTGTTTAGCCTTCAGAAAGAGCTAGAAAAAGTGAAAATTCCCATCCCTTTGGCTGAACTCCTGAAGCAACCAGACTATCAGTCTCAAGTGTCATCATTCATGCTTCCTCAAGGAGCTGCTCCAATCCTAGACAGTTTAAACCTCCAAGAAGAAAGACCCATGGTTGTGTTTGGTCCTCATGTTGAGGAGTTAGATTCTTCAACTATCCCTTTCTATGTCTCCTTAGTAATTCATGACCTGTTATTGCATAACTGTATGTTGGATTCTGAAGCGTCTCATAACCTGTTACCTCTGTTGGTGATGGAGCAATTGGGGCTGCAAATCACCCGCCCATATAAAGATCTCTACTCCTTCGATTCTAAAAGAGTCAAGTGTTTGGGGATGATCAAGGATTTGGTGGTAAATCTAGCCCAAATCCTAGCTAAGAGCATGGTGATGGACATAGTAGTGGCTGACATCCCAGCCCGGTTTGGGATGCTATTATCAAGATCATGGGGCACAAAAATCGGAGGATCTATAAAGCTGGACCTAACCTATGCGACCATTCCTGTGTTTGGAGGCTAAGAAAGGAGATTATACCAGGAAACAAGGTTTGTGAAGATGGTCACTAAAGCTGATAATTCAGTGAATTCATCAGTGTACAGTAAAGAGGGTGAGTTTTATTGTCTAATGCTTGAAGAAGACCAAGATTATTTGCAGGAGCCATCTTTCTGTCAAGTAAAGACAGAGCAGTCTTCAAGTAATGAAGGAAGTGGGATTTGGACCTTGCACTTTGACGGAGCCAACTCAAAGGAAGGGAATGGAGCTGGGGTTCTCCTTATCTCCCCTACTGGACAATTGGTCCCATTATATTTAAAATTGGAGTATGAAGCCATGAAAAATGTGGCTAAATATGAAGCATTTCTCCTGGGTCTACAAACCGCAAAGAATATGAATATTCAGAGCTTGAAGGTTTTGGGAGATTCAGAACTGGTGGTGAGACAAGTAAGAAATCAATGTCAAGCTAAACACCCACGACTGAGGGCTTACTGAAATGAGGTATGGGTCTTGGTAGAGAATTTCTTCTCAGCATTCAAGATTCAATTCATGCTGAGAGATCAAAACATAATGGAAAACTCCCTTGGAGTAGCTGCAAGCACTTTTCGGCCACCTCAGAACCCCCTCCTAAGGTATGAAATAGAAGTTCGCTACCTTCCTTCCATCCCTGACAATGTCAAACACTCGCAGGTGTTTGAAGACAAAGAGAAAGTCAAGATATTCATGGAGACTGTTGGGGAATTCTCTAATATGGACATAGATACTGGCGATGAAGAGACTGAGGACCTTCCTCAGAATAAATGGTAGGATATCATGGTTGGGCACAAGATGCTGCAACTCAAAGGGAATGTGATACCAAGAGGACTGGTTCCCCTGAAGAGGTTGTTCGATAAGAACGATGTCCCCATTAGGCCAAACAATATTGTTGAAGAAAATAAGGTAGATGACCTGAACCTTGGCACGGAGGCCGATCCCAAGATTGTGAAATTGTCTAATAAGGTACCTGAAGAATACAAGTAGCAATATCGAAAGCTATTTCAGACATATAAAGATGTCTTTGCCTGGTCCTATCAATATTTGAAGACCTTTGATATTAGCATTATCCAGCACAAGATTCCATTAAAGGGAGATGCTAAGCCACACAAACAGAAATTAAGGCAGATTAATCCTTTACTCCTTCCTTCCATAGAAAAAGAAATCAAGAAAATGTTGAAGGCTAAGATTATTGTGCCATTAAGATATTCTGAATGGGTGGCTAACTTGGTCCCAGTCCAAAAGAAGAATGGAGAAATAAGATTGTGTGTTGACTTTCAGAATCTGAACAGAGCATCTCTGAAAGACAATTATCCGCTGCCCAAGATGGACCATATATTGCAGAAGGTAGTAGGATCTTCAAGGATGTCTATGATGGATGGCTTTTCTGGGTACAATCAAGTAGCAGTGCTTCCATAGGATCAAAAGAAAACCGCATTCACCACTCCTTGGGGAATGTTTATGTATGCTCGAATTCTGTTTGGATTGATCAATGCGGGGGCTACATTTCAAAGGGCTATGGATATTGCATTTATGGGGGAACAAGACAAATTTGTGGTGGTCTACCTGGATGACATCACAGTCTTCTCAAAGGAAGATGCTTAACATATAGAGCACTTCCGCAGAACCTTTGACAAGTGTTGCAGGTATGAATTTTCCTTAAAACCTCAAAAGTCTCTGTTTGCTTTAGAAGAGGGAAAACTGTTGGGGCATATTGTAACAAAGGCAGGGTGAAAATTGACCTGAAGAGGGTAGAATTTATTAATGGTATATCCTTGCCCAGAAACAAGAAAGAGGTCCAAGTCTTTCTTGGACGCATCAACTTCCTGAGAAGATTCATACCGAACTATGCAGAGATAGTCCGGTACATAACCAAGATGCTGAAGAGGGATAATGAAGTAAAATGGAATCTTGAGTCATGAGAAGCTTTTAACAGAATAAAAAATTATTTCGCAGAAGCCCCAGTGTTGGTTGGACTGGATTATGCGAAACCTTTCATGATCTTTTCATTTGCATCTCCCCACACTGTCGCAGCAGTATTATTGTAGAAGAACAAGGAGGGGTATGAGAAACCTATCACCTTCTTCAGTCAAGTGCTTCGCGATGCTGAGCTAAAATATAACATCCTGGAGAAACAGGCTTATGCCTTGGTCAAATCCCTCAAGGTTTTTTGGATGTATGTATTGCAGTCGGCCATAACTGCATTTGTACCCACAGCGGCTGTAAAAGACATCTTGATTCAGGGAGGAAAGAGAGGCAAATGGATAGCCAAGATACAGGAGTATGAGTTGGAAATATGCCCCACTAAGCTAATAAAGGGACAGGGATTAGCCAAGATCCTTTCTGAATCAAACTGTCAGGATTTGGGGATAAATTTATCTATGGTGGCAAATGAAGAGTCCCGGAGAGCAGATGAGTAGTGTGGGATAGATACTGCTACACAAAAGACCCATATGAAGTACCTTCTTAGTCCATGGTACAAAGAAATTGTAGAGTACCTCTTGACTCTTAGATGTCCTCCAAGTTGCGACAAGACAAAGTATAGAACGCTGAGCCTAAAATCTTAGAAGTTCATCATAGCAAATGGCTGTTTATACTGGAGAGATCCATCATGCATACTACTTTTATGTCTCAGGAAAACGAAGTAGAAGAATTGATGGCAGAATTCCACGAGGGCATCTGTGGTGGCCATTATAGCTGGAGGGCTATGACACATAAAATTATGAAAGCAGGCTTTTTCTGGCCCAAACTTTTCGGAAATGTTTATGCTCGGGTAAGGGCCTGTGGAAAATGTCAGAAGTTTGCCGAAAGGTAGAATTTCACACCTTTGCCTATGATCCCGGTACACATAGAAGAACCTTTCCAGTAGTGGGGAATTGATTTCATCGACGAAATTCATCCTACCTAAAGCGGGAAACACAAGTGGATATTAAAAACCATTGATTACTTCACTAAATGGGTAGAGGCCGTTCTAAGAAGGAATGCTACAGACACAGTGGTGATCAAGTTTCTGGAAGATAACATTATCTCAAGGTTTGGCTATCCTGCTAAGATTGTCACAGATAATGCTCAGGCTTTTAAGTCTGCCAAATTTATCAGTTTTTTCCAAAAATATAATATTGTATTAGGGCACTCTACTGCATATTACCCATAGGGGAATGGATTGGAAGAATCATTAAACAAAACTTTGGTAAGGGCATTAAAAAAGGCCATAAATGATAATCAGAAGAATTGGGATTCACAGCTTAAGTTCGTGATATGGGCAAATAGAATCACTAGTAAGAGGTCAACAGGAAAATCTCCATATGATTTGGTCTATGGTAGAGCAGCCGTTTTCCCTATACAATTGGCCTTAGCTGTGGCAAGGTTCATGCAGGATTGTCAAGAGGAACCAAACAATCTTACCAGAAGGATGAATCAGTTAATAGAGATGGAGGAGACTCGAAGTCAAGAAAATCAGAGGTTGAAAGAATACTAAGAGAAAATGAAGGACCTGTTAGATCAGCATGCTAAAGGTAAAGAGATGTAGGTTAGAGATTTGGTGCTAAGATGGGATGTAAGAAGGGCTGAAAAAGGAAATCACGGGAAGTTCGATAATCTATGGTTCGGGCCTTTCAAAATTGCTGAAGAGGAAGGAAACAACACCTTCAGACTGGAAAATTTGCAGGGTGATATGATTGAAGCCCCTGTGAATGGGAAATTCTTAAAACCCTTTCTCCAGTATTGATTCAGGCCGAAAGGTCTACTGTATGATATTGTACAATATTCATTTGCTTTTATTTTGACATTTGATGTTTTGATTTATCATGAAGAAAGAAGAAAAGGCATCAAGGAGACTGTGTTCATAAGAAGGAGGCTAGCAGATGGTCTGCGTAGTTTGGTCTATGTAGTTTTCGATGCGTTTGAAGACAAACGGGTTGTCCCCAAGTGGAGCCAATGTTGTTATGACATCCCCCATTGAGCTGGGATGTCTAATGATAAAGAGCTCATTCTGCAAAGAAAATACAACAAGGACTGCAGGGAATGTCAAAAGTCCCTTTTTCACCTATCGAAACCCTTAGAAGGGCTAAAAATCCACTTTTCCGCTTTGAAAATGCTCACTTTAACATACCAGGCCTCTAAGTGCCTTTCGATTTAAGCCGTCGACCCTCATTTCTCATATAACCCCATTTTATGACCGACGGCTGAAAGTAATTAAGCCCTCTTCGGCCATTGCACTTCACTTCATCCAAATTTATAGTCCCTGAGCTCTTTTTCTACCGATGTGCAAAAATCTGACGTGATCTGAACCATTGATCTCCTCCCGCAGATCTAACGGTCATCGCTCCATCCTGCGTCCCCCATCCATCGCACATCGCATATCGCCGTTTCCATCCGCCTTTTATATTTTTTCGCCGATATGCCGATCCCTCGATGTAATCTCGACTGTTGATCTCTCCCAGATCCAATAGTCTCTGCTCCGTCTCCCTTCACCTTCCCATTGGCATCGCACATCGGCAATTCCCTTTTCCACTTCCCAAAACTTTTGTCCCCTGTCGATGCAATTTCTTGATCGCATCTCCATTGTCCGATCAACCTCGATCTACGGCACATATTCAATGTGGGGGAACCCAACCATAGTGGCCCGTACTCCTTAGTGCCCCCATAGTTGACTCCTTTGACTGCGGTAAATCTCCATCTAACAGTCCATATTCACTATGGGGGCACAGGCTAAGAATTTGATCCGTACCCCCAAGTGTCCCCACAGTTGATCACTGCCATTGATCTCCATCATGATCCAATGGCCCACATCAATCCCACCTTATAACCCCACAACCGATCGTCCCACTACACGACAGGGTTGCTGATGTCATCGTCGGTTCCACTTGACCGCGCAAGTACTTCCATTGCGTTCATCTGCAGTCATTGATTTGGATTGCCCAGATCATACGACTCTCATTCATCTTCGCGTTCATTTCATCACATAAAATAATCATGTTGTTTCCATGCGAAATGGGTGGTTTTGTAAAGACACATTGCACACCTAGTTGTATCACGTTCATTTGGCCCATTACTGCTTATTGCTTTAATCCCACTCGAAAACCACTCCAGTTTTCCGCAAAACCACCTTCTGCACAATTTCACACCAAACCACATTTAAGCGTTGTTTCTACCACAGAAGCGCCTCTGCAATTTCTTGCCTCCACATTGCTCCTCCGTCTTCACTTGAGCCTTTTGAAGCAGTCAACCACTCATCGCAGGATTTATCTAATTTTGTTTGTTGTCTCTGTAGTTTTTTCATGACATTTTTAAGTATGTGGGCCATCCCATAGCCAATCACAGTGGCTCAAGGCCAAAGGTGAAGATCCTCAAAGGCCCGATCAAAGGAAAAAAGGGGGCATAAAGGGTTAATTACCACGTTTTAACCAATCGTTTCATAAGCATTGGTTACACAACGAAACCCTCTGGTGCACAAAGAAAGTACCTGTCAGCAAAAGAATAAAGGCTAAGGGTCCAACTCCGAAAATTAAAATATTAACCCATGGATTGAAGATGAAGACTCAGTTTTAAAGCAAAGGATGATTAAAGAAGGCCTTAACACAAAATCAATGGGCTCCAATCAGAGTTTAAAGGCTTAAACACACAGATCAACAGAAGACCCACTCAGCCACTACTAGTAGTACCGCACCCTACAGTACAGAAGGCCACTCCTTCCCACGACTAACAGTATTGTCTTCGCCATTAGTAGCATTGGTTCCACTTCATTAAGCAGAAATGATCATTCACGAAGGGGCCTGTGTGGCCTTTTTTCCTTATTCTCTTTTCACTTTGTCACTTCGGGTGAAATCCTTATTTCACTCTTGCAGTTTTTACTTCCAGTTAGAATTTTGTTTACATTTCAGTTAGAAATGGATTTAGGCCTGCATTGTAAGATGATGAGAGGCAGTCCACCTCATCATCATTTCAGTTTTTGATTTAGACCTGCAACAACATGCAAGCATAGGGAGAAGATATTTTCCCAAAATATCTTCTCACACATAGGAATCAGTGGTTATAAAAACAGTTAGACAACACTAACAAAAGGTTCCATATTTTCCAAAGGACTCACTAGTTCAAGTGTTCTGTATGTATGTTGTATGAATTTTGATAGTTGATGTTGAAGATCTCGTAGGGACTCAGTAATAAGAAGCTTTGTTGGGATTGGGGATTCCGCTCTGAGTGATCCACAGTTTGTAACTCTTCTATGTGATTTTAATACAAATGTTCATTTCGTATCTCTCCACATTTCTTGTATCTGATACTCTGGAATGCGAGTGCTCCTATGTGTAAATGTGAATTTATCATAACAGGTACTCATATTTACTCATACATAGTGCTTTAAATAGGCTCAGGCAAGGTACTTTGTTTCATTTTTCATCTCTTCCACCCTTCTTTCGATGTTAACTATAATGGATTCTTGTCTTTGAACTTGTCTAGATATATGGATTCTTATCTCTGAATAGGCCTAGTATATATGGATTCTTATCCTTGAATAAGCTTGATTATAGTTAATATCTTACTACATCTTCTGCCATAGTCATCTCCGAAATATTACTTGAAATCTGTGTGTTCATTTTAGAAGTCGGCCCCCTTTACAACATTCTGATGTAAAGCTGTCTGATGCATTTACTTGTTGTAGTTTGTACTTAGTTTCTGTAGTTTTCCTAGTTGTTGTGTTTAACTTTGGGGTCTTGGTTCCACCTTGATTAAAACCATTAATCTAAATGATAATAGCATGAGAGCCTAACATTTTCAACTGTAATCAGTTGAGTCATATGCTCCTTGTATTTAAGATGTCCTAGGAACTGGTCTTTTTACAACTCAAGGCTGTCTCTAGGAGCTACAACACACTCCTATATTTTCCACTTATTTCTATTCTTCCAATCAGAGAGCTTTCCAATTTCATTTCAAAAATTGGATATAGAAGGAAAACCTCTATTAGTTATCTTTTGGACATCTATACTCAGAAAAGAAGGCACAAAATTCAATTATTCAGAGTTTGTAGAGTTGTTTTTACATCCATTGATCACCATTTTGACAAAAACAGAGCAACCTAGAATCAGTGAGGAAATGAAGAAAATATTGCAACTATCAGAGTAGAGAAAAGTGGGTGATTGGTATTTGTATGAGAAATTCACTGAAATCAGATTTTTTGGTTCTAACTTGTTGCCTTACAAGTTACCCAAGCATCCATCAATGAGGATCTTTGCCTTAGAGTACTTTAGGTAGATCCTAAATTCAGATTCAATTAATTTCATGGAAGCCAAAAAGAAGACCCAATTTAAACTCAAAAATCAAATTGGGCCTTTCATATGTAATCATAGAGATGTAGAAAAGGAAGCAACAAGTCAACTACTAGAATATAAATTAGAAGAAAGTTTCCCATGGAATTATGATCCACAAGGGATCTTAAGTAAACTAAGGGTAAAATGTAAATTGACACCCTTTATCCATGAATCAAAGTCATAAATAGAGAAGTTTTCTAATCAAATTGAGTGGGCTGAAAACACTTTAACAGAGGCAGTTAACCAAAGGAGTAATAGTCACACTTTGGAAATTTTCAAACAGCCAGAGACATCCACTAAGAGAATCAGAGAAGAAGGAGCTTATACTGCAGAGACCACAATAGAAACAAAGTTTAAGATCATTTACAATAAGAGGCCAAAAATGGATACAACAGCTAAAGGTAAAGTAACAACATATGTTGAAGAAACATAGACCTTGAATACCAACATTGAACAACCAGAGACTAATGTAGCCACTGTAATCATCAGTGAGCCAAATCAGAATCAAGAACAACTGAATAATGAAGAGACACAGATGATGGAAATGCAACAAAGTATGGAGGCTTCTTCCTCACATTCAGCTGAGGAAAAATATTTATATATTAAGGAAAAATACAAGAAAATCATATTGAACAATGAGGAAATCAAAACTGGAATATATTCTCAGTTTTTAAAGAAAAATCCAGGTAATCAAAACATATTCCTATCAACATTTGATTATTCAACTGAAAAATTGATAATGTCAGTATTACAACCCACAGTATCAGTGCCAAAGATAGTTGCTGACTATAAAAAAGTTGATATGGAAGTAGCTACAGATAAAATCCATGAATTGGATCAGATTGATTTTCATAGGAAAACATCAAAGATGTTGTATTCCACAGTCACAACAAAAGCTATGAGTGCTCATAAGATTCAAAATACCATCGCTAATATGCAAGATCAAATGAAGATGGATAGAGCTTCATTTTATGCAAAGGATCTAAGGATAAAGGCCTTAGAATATTTAGTATTACAGGTAGGATATGATCCTACAAACATCAAAGGAGAAAAAGAATTGGTTAAAAAGAAAAATGAGGACATAGTTGCCTTGAGGCATCCTCATAAAAAGGAAGTTTTATAGGATCAAAAGGAAAAAGATGAAATGATGAGTTTGATACTTCAACTGACATCTCAAATTAAGGAAATGGAAGTACAGATGGATCAATTTGTCCAAGAAAAGGAGACAGTTAAAGAACCGGTCATTCCTACAGTAATCCCAGTCATCACAGCAGTAGTGCCTTCAAATTTAGAAGAAAATTTGGCACCCAAAGAGCCACTGGCCACTACAGTGCCAGTGACTTCTTCAACAAATTCAGTAACTGAATCCTCCACAATAGTGTTGCCACCTACAGATGAAAGAATTCAACTATTAAAAGCAATGGAAGAGATGTACTTGAAGACAAATGAAATCAATAGATTGACAAAGATAATTGAAATTCTTGAGAAGACAAACAAATCAACTCAGATAGATGCTAAAATACATGAAAAAAAATGCCCACAGATTGAGTGAAGAGGTAAAGAAGCTCCAAAAAGAATTAATTCTCAAGGATCAGATATCATATATTAAAATTTACCTATGGAATAATGTAATTGAAGCCATCCATGATGTTTGGCCTTCAATTCAGGTAATTTTTGAGCAAAGAGAGTTACTATTGGCATCCCAAGCAGAGATCCAAAAGACACAAGCTGATTTAGCTGATAAACCAGAACAGGCTGTAAGGTTAATAAATTTACTCAACAGCAAGAATAGACAGGAACTTGAAGAATTAAAAATCAATGACAGGACAACAAATATCCTAGTAATTAGGAAAGTTACCACCAAAATAAATTTAATGAGGCAGCTTGAAGAGAAATGTGAAGGAATGAATACTGCTATCACTAGATTCATGGTTAAATTCACCAATTTAAGGAAAAAAGGACTTCCCGATATCATGGCTATTAATGCTAAGTTAATTCCTCAAAATTATTATGACAAGAACATAAGAGAACATGCCAAGGAGCAGGTGAACAAGCCAACAGGTCAAGGTATTCCCATAGGAAAAGTGTTGTTAAAAAGTTTTGAAGATTTATTTTATTTGCAGTATGAAATCAAGCACTTATTTGTCATCAAGCCCACATTTTCTAGGTACACTGAGGCTGATGATAATTTTAGGAAACTCAAGAATATTCAAATTCCTAAAAATGAGGATTGGCAAGCATTCACTGATTTTCTATGAAGAATGAAAAGCAAACAAATAAAGAAGAAAAAATCAGTTTGCTGATTTCACTGTCAAAACAGATTTTATAGAAGTAAAGAAATTTCACTGAAGTTAAAGAGTATGCGAAATGAAAGAGTATCAGTGAGAACGAGTATCAGTGAAGGAAAGTTAGATTTTGAAAAATATCTAAAAATACAGCAAAGAGGACACATAAGTAGCTAGTTGCTTCTTATCTTAAAACAATTTCTATTTATTTTGAATAAAATAGGACATCTTGCTAAATTGTTGAGCAGTTGTCACTATTATTGTTGTAAGATATTTTATTTTCCTAAGTTAATTCCTAGAAGTCATCTAGGATATTTTGTCAAACATTATGTATGAGTACTTCACTCTTTTGAAGTATTTTGGTGTGGAATAAAATTGCTGGAGATTATTATAGATATTTTATTGACCTGAAGGCTTTGGATTTAGATTTTGAGTAGCAGACTGGATCAACTATTTGGCATCATACTTCAGGATCCCTTTGATATGCTATCTGTAGTGAAGTACTCTCTTAAACTTGTCATTGTTATCTTCTTTTGTTACATGCATACATCTGTGTTTTAATTCTAAATCTGAATGTATAACTAGGAGTATTACTACAGGACATGTTAATAGCACCCTATTTTTAACTAGTTATCATTTCTTTGTTTTCTTCTAATTTCTAGTGTAGGGAACCCTTAATTTCTCCCTCTCTTGTTTGACCTCTACCTTCTACTTCCCTTTTATGGATTTAAGGATTCTTAAGTGCCCTTTATCCCTATCATACCATCTCAAAAACCAATTTTCCAAGATCTCTAAGGGTTATCTATCTTTCCCTACAAACATTTGACCTTTTAGGCCCTGATCCCAGTTCTGTTAGCTTGATTTAGACTCCATAGCCCAATGGAAAAGTATATTTCCCTCTATCTACCCTCCAAGTGAAATTTTCCCACCAAATCCAACAAAACCAAACCAAAATTGTACTTTCATAGCTAGCCTAATATTCATAAATTAAAACAAAGTTAAAATTTAAAGAGAGAGCCCTCTCTGAACCCTAGGAAGGCTAGATCCTAGAGTTTGAGGTAGGTTTGTGGTTACCTCTAGTATTCTTTGACTAAAAACTAAAATCCCACAACTTAAGAATTTACTGGAGTGATTACATTATTGACGACCATATTGGGGAAATAACATGTCTTCAGTCATAAAATTAATCTTAAAGCAATTATTTATTTCATCTTTTTACTTTAAGATTTTTTTATAGGTTGTGGGTATTGAAAAATTGTAATTCTGGCTTCTAGGAAAGTCTATTATACCAGGTCTGACCCGGATCCTAAGCCTGCTATTATAGTAGATGAACCAGACCGAATTGGTAAAAGAAAAAAACAAACAGAAAATTTAGAGGCTGAAATCTCATTAATAAGAGTCAATTCATTACCAAGAGAATTAGTAAGTCTGCAAGATATTGATTTTGATCTGAAATTTGAGCATTCATTATTTAAAAGTAAATATGAAAGTGATTTAAACACTTTTGCTATAGACCCTACTTTTATTTCATTTTTTAATGCAAAACATAAATCTATTGCAGTAAGTTTTAAATCTAAGAAAGCTGAATATCATACCAAAGTTGAAGAAATTAATGCTACTATTCTAAAGGATATTGATGAAGCTATTGAAATAGCTCATTTATTGACTTATGCAAATATACCTCCAGTTTCTCAATTACACACCACAATAATTCTAGCTAGAGATTCATCTCTGTATGCTGCTACATCATTCATAAATCCTACCATCAGCTCATCTATAGATCCATTTATCCCTAAACTACCTCTACAACCTAGAGTATTATTTCCACCAATCACTTCATCTGCTATATCCATTTGTTCACCTTTTAATTTCTCAAATACATCATCCTCATTTCCCAGCACTTCAAATACAATCTATAGTTCATCCACTATCATTTCTAGCACAGCTCCAAGTAGTTCTGCCTTAAGACTATCAAGCTATGGCTGCTAGATATGCTCCCCTTTTCCTACCACAACAACTTCATGATATGCCACAAGACTATCAAAATAAAATACCACTATTTGATGGCACTACTCAATATACTGCTCATCAACACATTGCTAAGATGATAGACTTCTTTGAAATTTATGAAATTGATGATTCAGATGTTCAAATGAGACTGTTTGCTCAAACTTTAATAGGAGCAGTTAAGAAATGGTTTAAAGATTTAGCTGTTGGTAGTGTAACTGATTTAGCTATCTTTTTTACTTTATTTTTAAATAAATGGGAAAAGAAAAAGAACCCCCTCCAAATTTTGTTTGAATTTGATAATTTAAAAAGAGCTCCAAATGAATCAGTTCAAGATTACTGCAGTAGGTATAATAGTGTCTATAATTCTATGCCTGCAAATCTGAAACTTACTCCTTATTCCGTTCTGCTCAAATTCCCTGACGGATTTGACACAGATATGACTTACCAATTAAGGGAAAGAGATGCAGACCCCTTAGAAAAAATGCAAACTGATGCAGTAAGTGTAGAAGTAAACATTCTAGCTAGAAAAGCTAGACTTAGAAATGAAAGAAGAGTGACTATCAAAGAAGAAAATGTTAATTCAGACACAAAAATGGATGTTATAGCCAAAACTTTAGAAAGAGTGATCGATAGATTAGACAATATTGAGAGAAGACCTCAGTGGAATAACCAACAACAGATTAGAAATCCCAACTTTAGAAAAAATATAAATTCTGGAAAAGGAAAAGAAACATCCCCTAACCAAACAATTAGGCCAACATTCCAAGAGAACTATGCTGAAAGTTCTCAGAATAATAATGATGATGAGGAGGATACTATTAATCTAATGGGAATTGATGACAACAATACTATTTTCCTAACTCAAGAAGATCAGGAATTGTTTGAACCTCAATAGCTTAAATTAGATTCTAGTGAATCCTTTGATTATAAGCAAGGTTATGACTATGCAATAAATGAAATACACAGCCAGTATAACGTTAGAAACAAGAAAAATAATGAGTCTTCTACTAAGAAAACTTCCCAAAATCATAATCAGAAAACAGTAGAAGCCCCTAAAACAAAAGTTCTGCAAATTCTCTCAAGGGAAAATAAGCAAAACTCAAATTCTTCCCAAAACATTTCTAGTCCAAAGAAAGCATCAGGCCCTAAAATTGTTGATATTACTGATGAAGTTGCTCAAGTTGCAAAGGATTCTCAAAAATCAGTTGCTACTAAAGTTTCTAACTCTGTAAAAACAAATTTAGATCCCAAAAAGCCTTCTGCTGATCCTAAAACAGTAGACCCAAAAACTGTCCCTTCAAAAGCCTCTGCTGAAAATTCTAAATAAAAAAAAACATCAACTGCTTCACAAACAATCCCTGAAAAGAAAGTTAGAAGTAGTAAAAAACAAAAAACACATACATAGAATCTTAAAACATTTGAAAATGAAAAAACAACTGTAGAAAAGCAAGATAAACCAACAAAAACTACAGTTACCAAAGAAGAACTGATTCAGATCATTAAAGCTCAACCTGCATTTAACATACAATCAGAAATTGCAAAACTGAAAATACCAATTCCTTTGACTGAATTGGTAAAGAATGACTTGTACAAATCAACTATAATTGAAAGATTAAATATGAACGATGGAGAAGACTCTATAAATCTAAATGATGATAAGCCAGAGTTGATTTTTGGCCCAGATGTAAATGGAAAACATGTAGATGGTGTAGTTCCTCCATTCTATATCAGTTTAATCATTCATAATCAAATTCTACATAACACAATGCTAGATTTAGGAGCTTCCCATAACTTAATGCCAAAAGCCATCATGGAAACTCTGAATCTAGAAATTACAAGGCCATACAAAGATTTGTTTTCTTTTGATTCCAGTAAGGTTAAATGCTTAGGTTTAATTAAGGATTTGTGTGTAACACTAGTTCAATACCCTGGTAAGAGTATATTAATGGACATTGTAGTAGCCGATACCCCACTAAAATATGGTATGCTACTTTCTCGCTCATGGGGAGCAAAGTTGCAAGGATCTCTACAACTGGACATATCTTATGCTACTACCTCGGTGTTTGGCTAGCCTAAAAAGTTATATAGAGAAACATTAATGAAATACATGGTTAATAGTGCTGAAAGATTTATAAACTACGCAATTTACTCTACACCAACTGACCTTGATTCCTTTATCCTATGTAACTCTGTAACAAATGAAATCCAAACTAAACTAGTAGATAAAAAGAGAGAACCAAACAATGATAACATTTTTCATGAATCTCAATGGCATTTAGACTTTGATGGTTCAGTGAATAAGTTAGGAGCAAGAGCATGAGTCTGGATAACAAATACAGAGACCAATCATTCTGAAGGTCATGCTTTCAGGCTAAATTTCAAATGTACAAACAATATGGTCAAGTATGAAGCCCTTATCCTAGGACTCCAAATCATTAGAAACTCAGGAGGAAAAAGAATTTTAATCATGGGAGATTCAGATTTGATCATTAAACAAGTAAATGGAGTTTATTCAGTTTACAATCCCAGACTAAGCAGATATAGAGACATTGTCATAGATTTAACTGATGATTTATTGGAATGCAAGTTTGTTGTTATACCTAGAAAACAAAATATACAAGTTCATTGTCTTGCAAATTTTGCTAGCACATCTAATTTACCATTCCAACCTAATCACAAATATACTGCTGAAGTCAAACATAGGCCAATAATTCCAGATAATCTTAAGTATTGGCAGATTTTTTCTCACGATGAATAGATTTACAAGTTTATGAACAATGAAGGAGAATTTCAGAATTGTATTATAGATATAGATTGTACAATAAATCATGATTTGGATTGTGAAATAGATTTAAATTACTTAGATGTAAATAAAATAAAGTTTGATAAACCCACCAGATTTAGTCAAGCTGACATAGATAGTTTAGAGAAAGTAGAGATTGAAAAAATCATTGAAGATGAATCAGATATAGTGAATCTTAAGGACAATTTTTTACCTAAAGGTTTAACTCCCTTAGAGGATCTTTTTGACTCTAATGATGTAGCTAGAAAACAAAAAATGGAGCCAGTAAGATCTGACATAGAAGAGTGCAACATTGGTACAGAATCAAAACCAAAGATAATTAAATTGTCCAAAATTTTACCTCAACAAGAAAAGGATAAATATATTGAGCTTTTAAAGGAATATCAAGATGTGTTTGCTTGGAGTTATGAAGATTTAAAATCTTATGATACAAACATAATTCAACACAAGATTCCAATAAAAGAATATAAAAAGCCATTCAAACAAGAGTTGAGAAGGATTAACCCTGTGCTATTACCTTTGATTGAAAAAGAAGTTAAAAGAATGTATGATGCCCAAATCATTGCACCAATCAGATATTCTGATTGGGTTTCAAACCTAGTTCCTACAAGAAAGAAAACAGGAGAAATTAGATTGTGTGTGGACTTTAGAAATCTTAGCAAAGTATCTTTACAATATAATTACCCTTTACCCAAAATGGAAATATTACAAAGGGTAGTAGGTTCTTCAAGGATTTCTTTGCTAGATTGTTTTTCAGGATACAACCAGATCCTAGTTCAAGAAGAAGACCAAGCTAAAATAGCATTTACCACTCCTTGGGGCACTTTTATGTATGTAAAAATGCTTTTTGGCCTAATGAATGCAGGAGAAACATTTCAAAGGGCTATGGACATAGCCTTTGCAAAGGAAATACATTAGTTCTTAGTTATTTACTATATGACATTACTGTGTTTTCCAAAACAGATAATGAACATTTGGATCATTTGAGACAAGTTTTCATTAAATGTAGGAAATATGGCATCTCTTTAAATCCTAAGAAAAGTATTTTTGGATTAGTAGAAGGTAAGTTACTAGGACATATAATCTCAAAAGAAGGAATTAGGATAGATCTTTCTAGGATAGAAGCAATTCTGAACATCAACCCACCAAGAAACATCAAAGAATTACAAGCTTTTTTAGGTAAGATAAATTTTTTAAGAAGATTCATATCTAATTTAGATAAGATAATTAGAGAATTGAATAACATGCTCAAGAAAGATTCAGTTCTTAGATGTACTGTTGAGGCTAAACAATCATTTTACTCTATCAAACAAGCCTTAACTAAAACTCTAGTCCTAATAAGTCCTGATTTTAAGAAAGATTTCATGATTTTTTCATTTGCTTCAGAACACACCATTGCTACAGTTTTACTGCAGAAAAATGATCAAGGATTTGAATAACCCATAGCTTTTTTCAGTAAAGCCCTTAAAGAAGCTCCTTTGAATTACAACATTATGGAAAAACAAGCCTTAGCCTTGGTTAAGGCCATTAAAGACTTCAGAGTTTATATTCTCTACTCACACATTATTGCCTATGTCCCAAATTCTATAGTTAAAGACATTCTTACTCAGGATGGTCCTGATGGAAGAAGAGGTAAGTGGATTGACACTATCTTGGAATATGACATAGAGATAAAACCCACCAAGCTCATTAAAGGTCAAGGATTAGCCAGACTTATGGTTGAATCCAATTGTAATGCCCTAGATATAAATTTTATTGCACAAGTTGATGATCAAGAAGAGATGGCGACTCCATTGATCAGTGAAGCCTTTTCACACTCACTTTGGTATACAGATATTATATTTGTACTCAAAAACTTACAAGCTCCTTCTAGATTGTCAAGAACCAAATCTAGATTTTTAAAACTTAAATAAGTAAGATTTTGTATCTTAGATAATGTACTTTTTTGGAGAGATCATAGTGGGATTTTACTAAATTGTTTACTAAAGGAAGAAGTTGACAAAATACTTGAAGAATTTATACTGAGGACCTTGTTTTCTGATGTCAAAAAATATGTTACTTCATGTCATAAGTGCCAATTTTTTTAGGGTAAGAAGACATTATTACCCCTCCCTTTAAAGCCAATTTCAACAGAAATGCCATTTCAACAATGGGGTTTAGACTTCATTGGTGAAATTCACCCTCCCTCTTTAGGACAACATAAGTGGATTTTGATAGCCACTGATTATTTTACCAAGTGGATTGAAGCCATACCCTCCAGACAATCCACAGATACTGTCATTATCTCCTTCCTAGAAAACAACATCCTTTCAAGATTTGGATGCCCTCAAAAGATAATTACTGACAATCCAACAACATTCAAAGCCAAGAAAATGATTGAATTTTGCCACAAATACCATATTACCCTAGGCCACTCTATTGCATATTACCCCCAAGGTAATGGCCTAGCTGAATCCTCAAACAAAAGCCTTGTAAATATCCTCAAAAAATTACTTGAAGACAATAAAAAGACTTAGCATAAAAAGTTAGTCAATACCTTATGGGCAGATAGACTTACTATTAAGAAATCCATTGGTACTTCACCTTACCAACTATTTTATGGAATGGATGTTGTTTTTGCTTCCTCCCTAGGTGTACCAGTGATGAAAATTATCCAAGAATTGCAGGTTGAAACAAATGAAATTCAAATAAGGATAAATCAAACTATTCACTTGCAACAAACAAGGGAAGAAGTTTATATCAAATCTCAAGTCATTCAGGATAAGATCAGGAATATCTATGATAAAAAGACTAAAGAGGATGATTTTTACATAGGAGATAAAGTGTTAAAATGGGATTCTAGAAGAGAAGACAAAGGAAAACATGGAAAATTTGATTTTCTATGGAAAGGACCTTATGTAGTTTATGGATATAGAGGTAATAATGCTTTCTTTCCGAAATAATTGGATGGAACAGATGTGCAAGAAAGACCAGTTAATGGCAGAATGCTGAAGCACTACTACTCACCTGAGTTAACCAATAGTTAGTTTTTATTCACTTTGATCATTGTACATATACATTGCAGAGTGTAGATTGGATTGGATGTTTCCTTAGAAAAGTTGAAGCCCGAAGAGAAGTCCCTAAGCTTTGAAAAGTGAATATCATAAATATGAATAAGTTGTAGATATTAGAAGACATTTACAGGATCATCACAGTCAAATTTCAAAGGCTACTAGTCTCAGAGTTCTTGATATTTCACTAGGAAATGTCATCCCCATGTGGAGCCACTGTTAGGGTCCTATAATAATAGGGTTCATAAAATTTTGAATTGACTTTGATAATTCTTGCAAATACCTTGCTTTCTACAAGTTGTTTTCCCATATTTTGAAAAAATGAAAAATAATAAAAAATCAAAAAGAGGGTAAAATGTCCTAAAAGAAAGATCAAAGGACTTAGAAAAATATATACCCAAAAAGAAAAGAAATAAGACCTAAAAGTGAGCAAGTCCAAATGCCACTACTTTTAATTTTACTACAAAGAATAATGATTATGTGCAGAGTGTAATTAAAGGCCATAATCCATGATCAGTTAAATAATTTAATCTAAATTTTTCATGCTTTCAATTTCATGTTTTAGATAGAGAATAAATATTTTTCAAACAGTTTAAACTTGAAAAATTAGTAGATAGGTAGAGAATAATGAGGATCTCAACAGTTTAATTTGAGCCCTCAGATGAAATAAGGTAGATTTAGATTATTTTTATGCTTTAAAAGAAAATGTTTTAAGGTTGCAAGCCTAAATGCACCTGCAAAATGAAGAAAAAATGTTAGAAATAAAAGTTGGGTAGGTAGAAAAAAGTGGAGCAATCATTTAAATAATACATCATCGGGAAAAATCACTAATTTTCCCTCCCCCATGAGTATTTAGTATTCTAAGCTATCAGTCAAACATGCTCAGAGAAATTCTCTAACTTTTTTTGGGACCAGACCCAAGGCTCTATGACTGGTTAGTTAAAAATATTGAGTTCTTATGCTAAATCCTCATTTATCATCATTTACTCTTCATTCATACATTAAAACCCCTTTTTCCTAAGTAAGCACACATTCGTGCTTAGTAAAATTGTAACCCTAGAATAATTAACTTCATCCCTTCATAAGCATTCATAAAAACCCACAAAATCACATTTATCCTAAGTATTATTGAAAGAAATTTAAAGATAAGTGTAATATTCCAAACTTTGCATACAAGCAAATTGGAATATTATATTTTGATGCTCTCACTTAGGAGAGGAATAAATGGGTAAGGAGGCCCATGATCAATAAAAATATGAATAATTTCCATCTTAATATGAAGGGGATCACCTTAGGAGCTGGATTTTATACTTTCAAGTGTGAACAAGGGCAAAATAGATGTGGACAAAGTCAAGTTTGACTAAGTCAACATGCTTTCTTGAGGAGGAAGAGATCATCCAAATAAACTAGCTCAATGTGAAAAAGGATCAGCCTAGACACACATGTGAGAACTGGATTGAAGATACATTGGTGTGAAAGGAGGCAATACAGGGGAACTAGGTTCAGTTGACCTAGTCAACAGCGCTGCTACAAGAGGAGGGAAGCCAACAAAGACAACACAATTTTGGAAGAGGAATCTTCACTAGGAAGTTACCTCAATAGTGTGTGGGGCCTGAGGTGAGGAGGCTGACCAAGGATAAAAATAAGGGGAGAGTAGCAAGGAATTCATTCAGTAATCATCTATCTTTGGTATTTTCACTACTTGCATGCTTCAGCTGTTTAGCTGTGGTTGCAGCACTGTTTAGTGCAAGGAATTCCCGGGAGGGGATTCCTTCCTCTCTTTGGATCAGCTTGCTTAAAGGATCTAAAGGGAAGGATCAGAGCTTCAATTTCATCATTTGGCTTAGGACCAATCAGCCATATACATCTACAACGCAATTCCCTTTATAAACTATGTCTTTTATGCAGGTGCAGCAGTAGCAGGGTTGGACCCCTATATTTTGTGCTAGTAATTGAGGAGGAGGTGTTTATTTCCCTCCGGAAGATATAATGAGGAGGCCCTTTGGCCAATTTATATATTGATCAGATATTTTATGTTGTATTCAGTTATTTTTAATATAGAGTTGCAGTAGACTGCATTATTTTCTACAGTACTGCTTTTCATACATGTGTAATGCCGGAAACCCTTGCCGGGTGTCTTGTTTCTGCTGTAAAAGAGGCTAAACCTCCATTTCTTTGATACATGGTTAATATAAAATTCTGATCAGTCTTATTTCATAATTTTCTGTAGAATCCCTTGTGGGAATTATTCTCTCATAGTCTTCAGAAATTCTGTAGCTGGAAGTCATGGGATTGGGGTGTTTTTGAGCTATCTCTAGCTGGGGAGATCTGTTTAACTTAGCTAGAATGATTTGTTTGAGCTCAAATTTGGTATGGGAGATTTATAATGTATAAACCATGGGATCCAAGTCCCATTTCCAAAATTTATTGTGTTATTTTTTGAAAATGATGTTTTTATGGTATAGAATGCTGCATTTCCTCACTTCAGGAGAGAATAGTGAGGCATATCTCTGCTGCTGATCATGCATTTTTTGCTTAAATGTTCCTTGTACATCTTATGATCTTATTTACATTTTTATGTCCATGATTTATTGAAGCTACAACTTTGGAATATCTTAAGATATTATATTTGTTGAAGAAAATCCCTATTTTGGGATATTACAGTGGTATCAGAGCTTCCATCTTGGCTCAGCCTGTGGATTTCAGATCCAATCAGAATATCAGAATAATAGGGGAAAAAAATGATGGAGAGGATGAGATTACTTTCATCCCTTTTTAGATCTAAGAAGAAGGAAGAAATATGCATTGAAACTCCAAAAGGGTTTCAAGGAGGAAAGAAGGCCATGCAACAGCTAGATGATAAGGGGCAATAGATTCCTATTCTCTACCTTTGATGTATCACCCTTATGTACAACAGAATCTTGGGTGATGAGGTTGAAGGCATTTTTCCTACTACATCCAATAGTGGAAGAAGAGGCTGTGGAGATCTCAGCGCTGCACTTGGAGGGAGAGGAAAGATCTTGGTGGTTCAGCCATGTGAATCATACAAGGGTGTCTACTCTTGCAGATTTCACTCAAGGAGTAATCAGAAGGTTTAACAATCAGGGATCAAAGGAGGAGGAGTCCTCTTCTCCACTTGAGGAACCTTGTATTAACGTTGTCACACTTAGAGAGGAGAAGTCACCTACATCAGCAGTTAGGTCAGCCATTACATTGGAGGGAGGAGACTTTGTAGCCCTACAAGAAGTTCCCACATCTCATCAAGGTATGGGAAATTTTCCACTTTTCATTATTGCAGCAAGTCTTTCTAGAAATTGTGGGGATTTGTCTTCATATGACCCAGGGTCAAACATTATTGCTGAGGTAGAACAGTAGGATTGCACTACGATATGCAAGCTTGAATGGTTCAAGGAAAAAATGAACCATCATTCTCATGGACCCCTGTTGAGTTGCACACAACCCTTGAGGTTGGAGTGTGATATTTTGGAGGAAGTCATGAACTTTGAGATGGAGTATGAGGCAGCAACTATATCATTGGAGAGGCTATCAACGCTGTCAAACAATAGCAGTGAGGGCGATTTGCCTTTATCACCTTTGGATCTTGATGGATTCAAGATGGTTATGGACATGAGATCTTCTCTAAGGGATCTCCAAGAAAATGCATTTCAACACTTCATGACATGCAAAGAAGAGGAATTGGTTGTGGAGGATGGTAGCCCACATTGGAAGAATTCCAAGATGAAGAATGATAGGAGGCATCCACATGGGGTTGAGTGGATGTGGGTTAAGAGCAAGAGGCTGGTGAGCCACTTGAAAATTTATGATACAGGGCAGCAAGAGGCAAAGCTGCGTTGGCTACTTTTGAGAGAGTTTGGCCACCATGGGACATATCCTTTTTCCAAGGGTATGAGGATAGAAGGAACTTGGCAGGGTACTTGCATCATGGAGCAGCAAGGAGTGTGGGTGCATTATGATGAGGTGATCATTGTGTTTTCACCCTATGATCATGGAGGTATGAGGAGGCAGAAAATACTTTTGTTGCTTTGGAGGATTGAGAGAGAGCAAGGGTAGATTTGCTCTCTCATTTTGCATGATGTTGCAGGAGGAGGAGATGGAAACGTTATGGGAGGAGTATTTGACATTGAACATGTCAGAGAAGGGATTCATAAGTTGGAAGGAGCCTATTTGCATAGGCTAGCAGCACTGTCACTTTGGAGCAGGGACTTGTTGATGGAGTGTTCCCAAGACCACTTCACATTTGATGCACTGGGTGGACATGGAGGAGATGAGATTGATAGAGTAGTGGACGAATTCATCTGTTACTGTAGTATGTTCTTCTTGACTTGGACTTCCAATCATGGGGAGGGGTATCTTTAGGCAACATATGGTTTATTCCTCTTCATAGGAGTATTTCATATCACTATGGAGGGCTCATTTATGGATCCTGTCACCATCTTACTTTCGTTACATGGTAAGAATTCTATTTTTTCATTTATTGATTGTTCAACACAATATTTGCATGCTCTTACCATTTCTTTACAGTGCATTGCTCTACAAAGGGGCAAGTTTTTCTTTAGGCTCCATGGACCATTTTTGGACAGCAATTATAATGGAGACAACCATCTACTATATGATATTGGGCAAGTGTTTGGTTACTCCTTGTATGCTCAGTTGATATATTCAGCCATCTACTATTTACTAGTGGGTGTGATGACTTACACATCAAGCCATTTGTCAAGAAATAACTTTCCAAGCTATTTTCTGAAGCTGTAGTGGGGAAGACTGCACTGGGGCCACTTGGGAGACTGTTGGTACTTTCCAGCACCACATGAAACCTTCAGTATTTCTTTCATTTAGATGCTGATCATGAACCCATTTTCTGATGTTGTTCTTGCCTTTATGGGCAGGATGATTGGAGGAGAAACACATTGGGTGGATGTGTTCTTGGGGGAGGAGCATCCCCACACTTTCTGCATTACATGTTCTGAGGGGAGCATGGGAAGAGACATGAACACTACAGAAAAATATTTGTTTCTTTATAAGGAGGGCCATGAGATGGATGGGATGCCATATAGTGGCGATTTCTTACCCATCATGTATGATATGGCTTGGGCCAGCTTGATTCACAACGCTAGGAAAGGGATCTTTGGAGATCTAGTTTCCTTCTTACCATTTGAGAGAAACATTATTGCAGCCCAAGGTCATAAAATTCTCTGCACTTATCTTAAGTGGAGGGGAGGACAACGTGGGGTAGGCCACTTTTTCTATCATGTTCAATATTTCAGCCCACCTACTTTGCAGGAGCTCAAGGTGGAGGAGGATTTTCAAGAGTTGCCATGTTCAGAGGCAACTCATTTTGTATGGATGATAGCTTGGGGATGGGAGATTCACATGGGGATGGTATATCCCAATATATATCATAACACAGGCCTCAAGAAGGCCTTTAGACCACCCATTGTTGTCTCCATTTATATCTTACTGTCACATAATGATATCTATGTGGGGTGTACACCAAAAGCTAGCTTGTTTACTTGGGAGGGGCAACTTGGAGATATACTGATGATGCCACACCTTGATCCTTGGAGGATTTTATATTATGAGGTTGCTACAAGGGAGAAGAAGATGCTCTTCAGTCCTATCCTTGTAGTTGCTTGAGGACAAGCAACATTTGGGAGGGGAGGACTGTAATATTCCAAAATTTTCATACAAGCAAATTGGAATATTAGATTTTGATGCTTTCACCTAGGAGAGGAATAAATGGGTAAAAAGGCCCATGAGAAATAAAAATATGAATAATTTCCATCTCAATATAAATGGGATCACCTTAGGAGCTGTATTTTACACTTTCAAGTGTGAACAAGGGAAAAATAGATGTGGACAAAGTCAAGTTTGACTAAGTCAACATGCATTCTTGAGGAGGAAGAGATCATCCAAATAAACTAGCTCAATGTGAACAAGGATCAGCCTAGACACACATGTGAGAATTGGATTGAAGATACATTGGTGTGAAAGGAGGTAATATAGGAGAACTAGGTTCAGTTGACCTAGTCAACAGTGCTGCTACAAGAGGAGGGAAGCCAACAAAGACATCGCAGTTTTGGAGGAGGAATCTTCACTAGGAAGTCACCTCAACAATGTGTGGGGCCCGAGGTGAGGAGGCTGACCAAGGATAAAAAGAAGGGGAGAACAACAAGGAATTCATTTATTAATCATATATCTTTGGTCTTTTGACTACTTGCATGCTTCAGCTGTTTAGCTGTGGTTGCAACACTGTTTAGTGCAAGGAATTCCTGGGCAGGGATTCCATCCTCTCTTTGGATCAGCTTGCTTAAGGGATCTAAAGGGAAGGATTAGAGCTTAAATTTCATCATTTGGCTTAGGACCAATCATCAATATACATATATAGCACAGTTCCCTTCAGAAATTGTTTCTTTTATGCAGGTGCAGCAGTAGCAGGGTTGGACCCCTGGATTTTGTGCTAGTATTTGAGGAGGTGTTTATTTCCCTTTGGAAGATCTAATGAGGAGGGACTTTGGAAAATTTCTATATTGATCAGCTATTTTATTTTGTATTCAGTTATGTTTAATATAGATTTGCAGTAGACTGTGTTATTTTCTGCAGTACTGCTTTTCATACATGTGTAATGCCGAAAACCCTTGCCGGGTGTCTTATTTCTGCTGTAAAAGAGGTTAAACCTCCATTTCTTTGCTACATGGTTAATATAAACTTCTGATCAGTCTTATTTCATCATTTTCTGTAGAAACCCTCATGGGAATTACGCTCTCATAGTCTTCATAAATTCTGTAGCTGGAAGTCATGGGATTGGGGTGTTTTTGAGCTATCTCTAGTTGGGGAGATTTGTTTAACTTAGCTAGAATGATTTGTTTGAGCTAAAATTTGGTGTGGAAGATTTATAATGTATAAACCATGGGATACAAGTCCCATTTCCCAAATTTATTGTGTTATTTTCTGAAAATGATGTTTTTATGGTCCAGAATGCTGCATTTCCTCACTTCGGGAGAGAATAGTGAGGCATATCTCTGCTACTGATCATGCATTTTCTGGTTAAATGTTCCTTTTACATCTTATGATCTGATTTACATTTTTATGTCCATGAGTTACTGAAGCTACAACTTTGGAATATCTTAAGATATTCTATTTGTTGAAGAAAATTCCTATTTTGGGATATTACAATAAGAAATGCTTGATTTTGTACTATACTTAGAGATAGTATGTATTTTGTTTTACATTTCACTCCCCTCTCATATTAACTTTTAACATATTTTATTAAATCCCTAAGAAATACCCTTTCCTAGTTATTAATTTCATTATATCTAAATATCCCCAAAACCCACTATTATAAACTTTTGACCAATGTATATTATCCCATGTGCGTAAATGAAAATCCCACATCAAAAGCCCTTTGGTCTAAAATATTATCATTATTCTAATATATCCTGCCCTATAGTTTTTAAACTATCGAAAATGGTTGAAAACTATATAAATACATATATTGCACCCGCACCATAATATTTAAAAAAGATTTCATATAGGTTTGAAATACAAATGTTAAACCCATTTTATATCATGGTCAAAACATTTGTTTTAAACTTATTCCTGCCGCTGTATATAAATAAATCATTACATATATGTTTTATACCTTTTTACCCCTCAACCATATCATAAAAGTTTTGAACATATTATAAGCCCCACCACATTATAAACCCTTCCGCTGCATTTGATCGACCCTGGTCCCACCTTTCCACTCCAAAGAAACTCCCAAACAAATCCTCACCATTCACCTTCAATTCTTAGATCCGACAGTTGAGGGTTGATATCGCATAGATTAGGTGCACGACCGCTCCAATGCAAAAGACATGCGAAATAGGCAGTTTTGCATTGACCCCTCCCCTCCATGTGGCCTCTTCTGATTCGATCACATGGGTTTTGATTAAAACCACTGACCACTAAAAATATACGCGATAAACCACCAATTTTCGTCCATTCAAAACTGCAAAACCACTTCCTGCCTGATCGTGACTTGCATTCAATGCTGATCAATGCAAAATTCATACATTTGATAAAACCTTGGTTAATACGTTAATTCATTCATTTGTCTTGTTTAACCATTGTTTTTGCCTTCCCGACTGTGTAAGCCCGTGAAAGCCCCTGACGCCCATTTTTACGCCTAGAACCTCTGAATTCACCAAAGAAACCAAAACTGAAATATATTCTCAGTTTTTGAAGCAAAAGCCAGGTAAGCAAAACATATTCCTGTCAGCATTTATTATTCAACTCAAAAATTGATTATGTCATTTTTACAGCCCACAATATCAGTGCCAAAGACAGTGGCTGACAACAAGAAAGTTGATATGGAAGTAGCTACAGCCAAAATCCATGAATTGGATCAGATTGAGTTTCATAGGCAAACCCCAGAGATGCTCTATTCCACAGTCACAATAAAAGCTATGAGTGCTCATAGGCTTCAAAATACAATCTCTAATATGTAGGATCAAATGAATATGGAAAAAGCTTAATTATATGCAAAGGATCCAAGGATAAAGGCCTTAGAAAATTTAGTATTACAGGTAGGATATGATCCTACAAACATCAAAGCAGCAGAAGAATTGGTTAAAAATAAAAATGAGGACATAGATGCCTTGAGGAAACAACTCAATCTTCCTCAAGGTGAGCAGCCTCAGAAAAAGGAAGTTTTACAGGATCAAAAGGAAAAAGATGAAATTATGAGTTTGATACTTCAACTGACAGCTCAAATTAAGGAAATGGAAGTACAGATGGACCAAGTTGTCCAAGAAAAGGAGATAGTTAAAGAACTAGTGATTCCCACTGTCATCCCAGTCATCACAGCAGCAATGCCTTCTACTTTAGGAGAACAATTGGCACCCAAAGAGCCACTTTCCATTGCAGTGCCAGTGAATTCTTCAACAACTTCAGTAACTAAATCCTCTACAACAGTGTTTCCACCTACAGATGAAAGCAGTCAACTGGTAAAAGCAATGGAGGAAATGTCCTTGAAGACCAATGAAATCAACAGATTGACTAAGATAATTGAAAATCTTGAGAAGACAAACAAAACAACTCAGATAGATGCTAAAATACATGAACAAAATGCCCACAGATTGAGTGAAGAGGTAAAGAAGCTCCAAAAAGAATTAACTCTCACGGATCAGATATCATATATTAAAAATTACCTATGGAATAATGTAATTGAAGCCTTCCATGATGTTTGGCCTTCAATTCAGGTAATTTTTGAGCAGAGAGAGTTACTATTGACAGCCCAGGTAGAGATCCAAAAGACACAAGCTGATTTAGCAGATAACCCAGAACAGGCTGTAAGATTAATAAATTTCCTCAACAACAAGAATAGACAGGAACTTGAAGAGTTAAAAATCAATGACAGGACATCAACTATCCTAGAAATTAGGAAAGTTACCACCAAAATAAATTTAATGAGGCAGTTTGAAGAGAAATGTAAAGGAATGAATACTACTATCACTAGATTCATGGTTAAATTCACCAATTTAAGACAAAAGGGACTTCCTGATATCATGGTTATAAATGACAAGTTAATGCCTCAGAATGATTATGTGTTGTGAAACCAGCTCCAAAAAGAGTAGAAAAGAGATATCAATGCCTTAGAAATTAGCCACTTAGAGGGGGCGACCTCCAATACATTACATGAATGAACAATTCTTGGATGATTCAAATTAGAAAAACCTCTTTTCTATATATAGGAGTCCATAGGGCCACAATGTAATCCTAGTGGGGCCACAATGTAATCCTAGCCGACCTAACAATAATAATTTAAGGGCACAATAATAACAATATGGGGGTTACAAGGGTACAAAAATAACAATAAGGGGGTTACACTAACAACAATAAGGGACTATACTAGTAATATAGGGACCTAACATTCCCCTCTCCTTCAAAAAAGTGTTTTCCTCAATGCTTGAGTAGCTTTGGGTGCTTATATATAAAATTCTCATCCTCCCATGTAGAATCTTCAGTGGGTAAGTTCTTCCACTTGATGAGATACTCTGAAATTGATCGATTTCGTAGCTGTCGAGTTCTTGTTTCTGTGACCGCTTTAGGTTCCAATATGATTTTTCATTCCTCATCAAGTTTTGGAAATATTTTTTGAACTGGAAGATTTCCACCTATAACCTTCTTTAAGCATGAAACATGGAAAATTGGATGCACTCGTGAAGAAGCAGGAAGCTCCAATTTGTATGCCATAGTACCAATATTTGCAACACATTTTAAGGACCATAGTACTTTGGCGATAATTTATTATCCTTATTAGCTTGCTTGAGGGATGTTTTTTTGTATGGTTGTAGCCGTAAAAATACCCAGCCTCCTACATCAAAACTTCTCTCACTGCGATGTTGATCTGCCTGTTGTTTCATTCGATTTTGTGCCAAATTCAGGTTGTCATTTAAGAGTTGGAGAACTTCTTGTTGATGCTTGATATGTACTTGTGGCCACTTTTTACAACATTCCAATCCGATGCGCAGAGAGAGAGCTATGAAGATTTTCCCACGATCACCTCTTTGAGATGAAATTCAGAAGCCTCAAAAAGCCCTAACTTCCACATATCATATCTACGAAAATATTGCGAACCAATATCTGAAATTTTGCGACGATGTTCCTCACAATTGCGGCTTCACACTCTAAAAATTTCAGCTTCTAGATGTTCGTAGAAAAATGTTATTACGAAAATACCTCGATGACCTATTTAGGTTAAATTCAGGAGCCTGCAAAATGACCTAACTTGCACAGATCATATCTCAGAAAATGTTGCGATCCAAGCTCTGAAATTTTGCGACAATGTTCCTCAAAAGTTTGGCTTCGCACTCTAAACATTTCAGATTCTGAACCTTCGTAGAAAAAAATTTATAGCGAAAATTCCACGATGACCTATTTGGAGCAGTGAAACCCTAGAATCTCAAAGCTCTGATACCAAATGTTGTGAAACTAGCTCCAAAAAGAGAAGAAAAGATATATCAACGCCTTAGAAATAAGCCACTTCGGGGGGGAAACCTCCAATACATTACATGAATGAACAATTCTTGGATGATTCAAATTACAAAACCTCCTTTCTATATATAGGAGTCCATGGGGCCACAATGTAATCCTATCCGACCTAACAATAATAATTTAAGGGCACAATAATAACAATATGGGGGATACAAGGGTACAATAATAACAATAAGGGGGTTACACTAACAACAATAAGGGACTATACTAGTAATATAGGGACCTAAAAGTATGACAAAAAGATAAGAGAACAAGCCAACAGGTCAAGGTATTCCCACAGGAAAAGTATTATTAAAAAGTTTTGAATATTTTTTTATTTGCAGTATGAAATCAAGCACGTAGTTGTCCTCAAGCCCACATTTTCTAGGTACACTGAGGCTGATGAGAATTTTAGGAAAATCAAGAATATTAGAATTGCTAAAAATGAGGAGTGGCAAGCATTGACTGATTTTCTATGAAGAATGAAAGGCAAACAAATGAAGAAGAAAAAATATGTTTTCTTATTTCACAGTCAAAACATATTTTTATAGCAGAAAGCAATTTTACTGAAGGTTAAAGAGTATCCGAAGTAAAAGAGTATCAGTGAGAAAGAGTATCAGCGAGAAAGAGTATCAATGAAGGTAAATTAGATTCTGAAAAATATCTAAAGAGCCAACAAAGAGGACACATAATCGGCCAGCTTCTTCTTATCTTAAAACAGTTTTTATTTATTTTGAATAAAATAGGACAGCTTGCTGATTTGTTAAGCAAGCTGTCACTATTATTGTTGTAAGATATTTAATTTTCCTAAGTTAATTCCTAGAAGTCACCTAGGATATTTTGTAAGACGTTTTATATAAATACTTCACTCTTTGAAGTATTTTGGCGTGGAATAAAATTGTTGGAGATTATTATAGATATTTTGTTGACTTGAAGGCTTTGGATTTCGATTTTGAGTAGCAGACTGGATCACCTATTTAGCACCATAATTCAGGATCCCTGTGATAAGCTATCTGGAGTGAAGTACTCTCTTAAACTTGTCATTTTTATCTTCTTTTGTTACATGCATACATTTGTGTTTTAATTCTGAATCTGAATGTATAACTAGGAGTATTACTACAGGACATGTTAATAGCACCCTGTTTTTAACTAGTTATCGTTTCTTTGTTTTCTTCTGATTTCCGATGTAGGGAACCCTTAATTTCTCCCTCTCCCGTTTGACCTATATCTTCTACTTCCCTTTTCCGAATTTAACGATTCTTAAGTGCCCTTTATCCCGATCATACCATCTCAAAAACCAATTTTCCCAAGATCTCCAAGGGTTATCTATCTTGCCCTGTAGACATTTGACCTTTTAGGCTTTGATCCCAGTTCTGTTAGCTTGAATTAGACTCCATAGCCCAATGGACAAGTATATTTCCCTCTATCTACTCTCCAAGTGAATTTTTCCCACCAAATCCAACAAAACCAAACCAAATCTGTACTTTAATAACTAGCATGATATTCACAAATTAAAACAAAGTTAAACTTTAAAGAGAGAGCCCTCTCTGAACCCTAGGAAGGCTAGATCCTAGAGTTTGAAGTAGGTTTGTGGTTACCTCTAGCATTATTTTACTAAAAACCAAAATCCCACAACTTAAGAATTTACTGGAGTGATAACAACACCTACCCTTCTACTAGCCTTGTTTTCCTTCACAAGTACAGGACTTAGAGCTCTTCCTTGATAGTCTCCTAACAACCCTCCAATTTTACTTGGACTACCATCAATTTTCCCAACCACAGTAAATTATTTTACTGATCTAGTTCCCACAAAACTGCCCTAGGGATCTTCAAATATGCTACCTAATAGTGATTTGAGTCCTCTTCAAATCACTATTATTGTGTACCAATTTCTTTATTGTCTAATCTATGATTAAATCTGAACTACTCATCTTTTCATCCTTCTAAGAATTTATAGATGACTAAACTATGGTCACAAATCCTCCATTAACAGTCCATTGACTAACTGTTTATAGGATACTTCAGATATCTGTCCAAAAATCTATGGACAGTCCAACAAATCAACTCCTCTTCATGTCAATCCATTTCTCATATGGCACATTTTTTCTGCTCCATATTCTACTCAGGTTCCACCTTCCTTTGTATTTTCTATCTCTACACATACTTCTGCAAATCATCTTCCAAATTTGTGGTATATATTGCAGAGATAAGCCTCTCTCTAAGGGTTACAACCCCTCTTCTTCTGTGCAGATTTGTCACAATATTAATGGCATACCTTATGGATTGAACATGCTAGGAAACCTCCCTAAATAAGGAATTATAATTCTATTATAATTTCTTTACAACAAACCATATCCACCCATAGAAAAAATGACAACTCTTTCCTCCATAAGGGACTTGGCCTAACTCATATGGATCCATAGATTTTTGTCATTTCTTTGACTGAATATTGACCTAAACTTTAGATCTCTACGACCCTCAAACTATGGTTACCTCAGTAAATATTACACTTTTGACTACTATTCTCACCCTAAATTCTAGTGCAAACCCTCCTCCATTTGTGTTGGTATTTATCACAGACCTTGCAACCTAGTAACCACCACAAGGTAGGGTCTCAACCCTCTCTACTATTTCAAAATTTGATGCAACCTTCACACAGAAACACCACTGAAATCACATGCTTAATTTATCATGAGTCACCTCTCTTGAGCTTGATCTACCATAATAGAACCAACAATATTCCATCCTACTTCCTATATCGAACCCATTAAGGTATGTGAAATTCTTGTGAACCCTCACATAATGATCTTATTCTTGGTGGATGATCATGGCCTCCCTTTAGCAACACTTACTTAGCCCTTCAACTCACCCTACTTTAGGAATACATCTCTCTTGGCCTCCTTGATCAAATGAGCTCCTTATCACTTGATGTTCTGGCCTTCATACTAAGGCCTCCTTAAATAGCTTTTCCTAGCTAGGCCTCTTAATAATTCTCTAGAACTTACGAACTTTATCTACTTAGACCTTAGGAAATAATATTTTTAATTTTTAATTTTATTTTAGATTTTAAACCCCATCTTGGGTCCAAATCCCCTTCACTTGGGTTATTTTCCCACAAAGCCTTTTTTGGCCAAACTCCCACAAACCCATCTCACTAGGCTTGTGGAGTACCTCCAAAGCTACACAATTAAACAACATATTCTAGTAGTAATAATCATAACTTTTTACAACTCCTATATTCAAGCGAGGACTTGGTTGGGTTCCCAAGTTGAAAATTAAGTAAGGGTAGTTTTGAGGGCATGATAAATAGGAATGGTTAGGGCATACCAAGGAATGAAAAGGCATGCTAACACATGTTGGACAATGTCAATGCATGTTTAGGAGTGTTAAGGAGTGTCGAGGCATCACAAGGGAGAACTAGGTCAAAATTCATGGAAATTAACGAATCAGAGTGTGTGCTAGGGAGTGTTAGTGAATTCAAGAGTGCCAAGGATGAAGTGTGTTAGAAGAATTTCATAATACGATTCACAAGAGGCAAGCCTATGATTGTGATAAGGGTCTCGACAAAGCAGTTTTAACAAAGGGAGACTTTGTGTTGGGCACAACACTATTTTGCCTTTATCTATTATTTTTATCTGACATGTGACACACTTTGGCTGAATGCTCATGTTTTAAACTCGGCTTGTGCCAACTGTCTTGTGTATCTTGTGGTTCTTGCTAACTCTGAGTTAATGCTCTATTGTTTATATGAAATGGACATACAATTGAAATATTTCCTATGTGAGCTATGTTTCTTAGTTGTTTTATGGCCATGGCTAGATGTGATCCTTGTCATGGTAACTTCTTAAGTGGAAAAAGTTCATCTTGGACATGAGTGGCCTAAGATGAGGTATAGGCAGTTCTTAGGTGAAAATGACACAATCTACTTGTAGTAGGTGTAATTAATCAAATTTTTATAGATGAAGCAGACCAATGTCACATGAGCTGCAGTAGCTAAGGACTTGATTGGGTTCCCAAGTCGTGAAAAAATGTAAGGCTAGTTGTGAGAGCATGCATTCCAAGGCATGCTAGGGAATGCTAACATGTGCCATATAGTTCAAAGGCATGTCAAATATGCTAAGATGTGTCAAGTGCTAAGGCATTCCAAGATGTGCAAGGGTGTGACAATACTTGCCATGGACTATCAAAGAAAAAAAAAGGAGAAACAAGTTAAACTACAAGGAAATGAACACATCATAGGGTTAATAAGTTGTCAATTTACATTTTCCAAGAGGGGCATGCCATGCACACCAACACTTGGTGGAAATAAGTGTCAAGTGAAAAGTGTTAGTTCAGTATATGTGCCAAATCATCCTCTGTTACTTCACTTCTACTTTCCAATAATTGATCTCATATAAATTTAATATTAAACCATGCCAAAGCATATCGAGGCATCTTAATGAATGCTAGACATGCTAATGATCATCACCTCTTTAGGACTACATCTCTCTTCGCCCCCTCAATAAAATGAGATCCTTATCACTTGATGTTATTTCCTTCATCCTAAGGACTCCTTAAATAGCTTTTCCTAGACCTCTTAGGAACCCTCTAGAACTTACGGGTTTTATCCACTTAGACCTTAGGAAATATTAATTTAATTTTCTTTTAAATTTTGAACCCCATCTTGGGTCCAAAATCCCTTTGCTTGGCTTCTTTTCCCACTATTAGACTCCTATACCAATAGGTGTCATTTTTCATGATTGTGTTATTGAACTATGGAATATGTTCAAACCTTTTTCTTGTGCAAAGGTGTTCCATATTCTTAAAAAATCAAAAAATTTAAAAAACGTAAAGAGGGTATACCCTAAAAGAAAAATCAAAGGGTAAAAAGAATAAAATGGTAAAAAAAGTGAAAGAAATGAACCCCAAACAAAAATAGACCAGGAAAGTGTGCAAATCTAAATGCCACTACTACTTTATTTTTTGTAATAAAAAAAATTGTGTGCAGTTTGTCAAACTTTTGCCACAATTTATGAAGAGTCAAAATGTTTAAACTTGACTAAGTACCAAATTCGCGCGCGCTGGCTCTGGACCTCCGCTCTGCCTCCCACTGTGCGCTCTGATAGCGCCTGGGCTGCTGGCAGCTCCAGCGCATCCCTGCTTCGTCCTGCTCGGCCAGCTCTGGGTCAGATCTGACCATGGATGATCTCAGGGCTCCTGATCCCCCTCTGTCCCCAGAGGTTTCTGCTTTTAGGGCAATGTTTGCTGCTGCTCCCAAACTCCCTCCGTCTTTGACTCAGCAGAAATTTGTGAAAAAAATGGATTCAATCCCCACAGTGGCTCTTCTCGAAGAAGACACCTGCAAATCGGCGCTGAATCTGGCGGAGCGGGGCCTCATAGGCTAGTTCACGAGCCTCTGGCCCTCTCCCAAATCTGTCGAGGATTGGACTCAAAGGAACTAGAAGCCTCTGATCAAGGAGGGAGTCAAAAGCTATTTCGTAGGTAAGGGTTTCTTTGTGTTTGTTTTTGAAAACCCGGAAGACAAAGGATTAATCTTCAGAAATGGACCATACTTCATGGGCCCTTAGGGCCTTTACCTAAACAAATGGTCTCCTGACTTCAACCCCTCCCAGGATGTTCCCTCGGCTGTCCCGGTTTGGGTTAGACTCCTTCACTTGCCTTTTCACTGTTGGAATCCAAAATCTCTCCAGATAATAGGAAATGCTTTGGGAAAATACATAGATCAGGTGGCAAGAAAGGACCAGTACTCATGCGCCCGCATCTGCGTAGAAGTAGATCTTGAAGAAGGATTACCGGAAGCTATTAAGCTCACTGTTGCTGGGTGGACGCATGTCCAAGAGCTGGACTATGAACAGCTGCCATTTAAATGTAGGCATTGTCACGGGCACGGTCACTTTGCAAAGCACTGTAAGAAGAAGGCTGAGGAACAAGCAGATAAACAAAACGGGGAACAATGGACCCTAGTCCAGAAAAACACAAGCTCAAAAAAAGGCACAGGTAAAGGAATAAGACAGGAGGTCAATCAAGCTCCAAAAGCAACCAAGAAGCGGAAGCATCACCAAATGCATCAGAAAGAGAGCAGGACAAACAAGCCAACCTAAACCAGGAGAACGAGGAACAGCCTGTCCCTTCTCCTCCAAATAAAGAGAGAGAGGAAACAACTCAGATGGAGGCAAATCAAGGCTCTCCCACTAATCCTTCCTACGCAGAAATAGCAAGGAAAAAACCTGTGGATAGTTCTAGTTCTTCCGAGGATGAATTCTACGAGCACCCTTCCAAAAAAGCAGGAAGGAAATCTTGTAAAGAGAAGAGGGAAGAAGAGGCGGAAATACTCAAGATTCAAGGAAGTCAATCCACAATAGAAATTTCTATTGGGTGAAATATCAGACCAAGGCCTTCCAAGGGAGGCCCCAACCCCCCTCTTTGTAAATAATGAAACTCGTCTCTTGGAACTGCAGAGGTCTGGGGAACCCCTCTAAAATAGAAGCAGTCAGGGACCTATTGAAAGCAGACCCCTCAGACATTCTTATGCTCCAAGAGACCAAAATAGAAGGGCAGGCCCTTCTAGAGTTAGGCAGAACAAAGTGGAACAAAAAAGCAGGAAAAGCAGTCAGCTCAAGGGGAACCTCTGGAGGGCTGGCAACACTTTGGATGGACGACCTCTTTTAGCTGTCAATGTCCCATGAAACCCAGCACTGTATATACACAGAGCTGAAGCATAAGGCAAGTAAGTTGTCCATCTCTCTCTTCAATCTCTATGTTCCGGTGACTTATTCTGAAAAACGAGAATGCTGGGATACACTTGTGGCCTTTCTTGAGCAGTTCAATCCCAGCAACATCGTTCTTGCCGGGGATCTGAACATTGTTTTGAAAGCAAAGGAAAAGAGGGGGGGAATCAGCTCCAGAGACCCTATGCTGGCCAAGGTTGAGGAGATCACCCAGCTCTGGTACCTTCTTGATTTTAGGCCCATTCGTGGCATTTACACATGGTCAAATAACCGGGTTGGCTCGGAGCACATATCTACTCGATTAGACCGTTTCTTGGTGCAAAGCTCCATTATGATGAATAAGAAAATAACCACCAAATTTTTTCCCAAGCTCTCCTCAGACCATAAACCCATCCAGCTCCTTTTGGAAGATGAAGAAGACCTGGGTCCGCTTCCTTTTCGTTTCAACCCTCTCTGGATTGAGAGAGTTGGATTCATGGAGACTGTCAAGGCAGCATGGGCCAAACCAATCTCGAGATCCTCCAGCTACGTTTGGGAGCAAAAAATGAAAGCTACAAAGCAAGCTCTGAAATACTGGATAAAAACACCGGATACCAACCCCATCAATCAGAGAATGGAGGCAGTGCAGTCATTGTCGGACCTACAAATTGATATGGAAAACAGAGATATCACATCAAAGTTGCTCGAGGAATAAGTAAAAGCACAAAGGGAAACGTATCAATCTTTTCGAAAGAAAGAAGAATACTGGAGGCTTAAATCCAGAAGCCTTTGGTTGAAGGCCGGGGACCGGAACACTCCCTTCTTCCATCGGCAATACAGAGCTAGACTGTCAAGGAATTACATAGTAGAAATCAAAACAGCTGAGGGTCAAGTATGTAAGGGATTCAATCAAGTTAAATCCACTTCTGAAAACCATTACAGGAACTTGTACAGAGAAGAAACTCAAAGCAATGATGAGGAGGTGGATGATTTTCTCTCCAGTATTCCTTCCCTTATCAGTCCTGAAGACAACTCAAACCTCTGCAGACCCATTACTGAGGAGGAAATCATAAAATTTATTTGGTCCATGGAATCAGATAAGGCTCCTGGGCCGGATGGGTTCACAATTCACTTCTTCAAATCCTGTTGGCACATTATCAAGGCTGACCTGCTTAAAATGACAAGAGGATTCATGCAGAAATCCAAGATTGGTGGAGGAACCAAGTCCACTTACCTGGCTTTAATTCCTAAGGACACCAATCCTGACTCCTTTGCTAGATTTAGACCCATCTCGCTGTGTAATGCTTCTTATAAAATCCTGGCAAAACTTCTGGCAAGTCGGATCAAGCCACTGTTAAAAAAACTGATCTCCAGCTATCAAGGTGGGTTTGTGGAGGGTAGGCACATTCTGGACAACGTGATCCAAGTTCAGGAGACAATACACTCAAGTAAGCAACGAAAGGAGAAAGGTATTTTGATAAAACTAGATATGGAAAACGCCTTTGATAGAGTTAATCATAATTTCCTATCTAAGGTCCTGCTCTCCTTTGGTTTTTCAAGACATTTTGTCCAATTAATAAAAGCTTGCATTGATAGTCCTTGGATTGCTCCGTTAGTTAATGGCAGACCTGCTAACTTCTTCCAAGCTCATAGAGGTATCAGGCAGGGGTGCCCTCTTTCCCCCTTCCTGTATATCATAATGGCAGATTCCCTTAGTCGTAAGCTTACTGCTGAAAGATTAGCAGGTCATATTCCGGGCCTCAAACCATCTAATGGAGTTGAACCATTGAACCATGCTCTCTTTGCCGATGATTCTCTTCTACTCGGAGGAGCCTCCATCAGAATAGCCAGAGAATTCGACTCTATCCTCAGAAAGTATTGCAGAGTTTCAGGTGCCTTGGTTAATGAGAGTAAGAGCGAAATATATAGTTGGAATATAGACCAGAATGAACTCTCCGCAATCACTGCTCTTCTTGGGTTTAAAGGTCAGGCAAACTAGGACAGGTTTAAATATCTTGGTCTTCCCATAACTTTTGGAGTTAACAAGAGATCGTTATGGAGTGACATAATCTCAAAAATTAAATCCAAAATTGTTGCGTGGGGAGGCAACTGGCTAACTAAGGGAGGTAAAGTAATCTTAATTAAATATGTGCTGTCTACAATCCCAATTTCCAGGCAGCTTTCCTCCTTGCGCCAAGAAATGTGATGGAGCAGATCTCCAAGTTGCTCAGAGATTTTCTTTGGCAGGGAGGGAAAGGCAATGAGAGGAAAATGCATCTGGTTAACTGGGATGTGGTCAAAAATCCATTGTCTAAAGGCGGCCTGCAAATTAGAGATCCCACGCTTGTCAATCTTGCATTGGGAGGTAAGATTTTGTGGAAGCTGTTCCACAAGCCCTCTCATCCAATCAGTGTTACCCTGCTCTCAAAGTATGGTCCCAATAACGCGCTCTCCAATCTACAGACAGCAAGTGCACCCAATAGCACGCAGGTCTGGAAAATATGTTGTAAAAGCAACAACTTTCTCAAAAAATTAATCTACAGGATTCTAGGGAATGACAAGCGTACGCATTTATGGCTTGACAGTATAATGGGAAGTGATCCTCTTGCTGAGAACGATGATATTGTAGACCTCAGGAATTGGCTGGAGCGCGCAGGTGTAAACAGACTATATGACATCTCGAGCTGGGACCAGCGTGGAGACTGGAATGGATGGGATTTCCACAGAGTGCCAGCACGGCTTTCTCATCAACAAGCACTACTAGTCGAACTACTGGATGACGCTGCTCCTGTTTGCAGAACCAAAAAAGATAGCTGGGGCTGGGGACAGTCTGGAGTTTATACCACAGCAGCTGGGTATAATGCTTTACAGGTCTTGAGAAATAGCAGTCAAACAAAGGAGTTTTGGAAGAATGTGTGGGAACCACTTTCCCTTCCAAAAGTAAACTTCTTCTTCTGGACCTTGGTCCACAACAAGCAGCTTACGGGAGATAACCTGGAAAAAAGGAAAATAGTTGAGCCTCACAGATGTGCGTTATGCTGCAATAACTTCGAAACAGCCTAGCATATTTTCATGGAGTGCAGATTTGCTGAAGAGGTTTGGGTTCTCATTCTACAGGACTTGCAGATTCCAGCCCCTTTGCAGAACTCAGTAGCAGACCTCTTTGCCTCTTGGAGTCAATAATACCCCCATCGAATCCCCTCCAAATCTTTCTGGCATAGAATTTGGATAGCGCTCCCCAAATATGTATGCTGGCAGATCTGGTTGGCCCGCAATCAGAGGATTTTTAAAGAGTTGCTATATACCCCTTTGCAGGTAGCTGCAAAAGCTAAGTCCTTCCTCTTGGAAGCGGCCCAATTTCAGTATTTTAAAGAAGATCATTTGCTATTGCCCGAAGAAAAGCGCTGGCTTGGTATTCTTGCGACCCATCCACGTAAGTACATTCAATCCCCACAGGGTGTCAATCCTGAATGGCGCATAAGAGATGAGGATGTTTTTTTTCAAACTTGGTGGAGGTCCCAAAACATTTTCACTATCTTTTTCGACGGGGCGTCCAAGGAGAATCCCGGTGCTGCTGGTGCAGGTGGAGTTATTTACTCTCCCGGCGGGTCTTCCAAAGATTGGTTCTGTTGGGGACTTGGCAAGAAATCAAACAATCACGCAGAGATCCTTGGGCTCCTAAAAGCTTGTCTTATAGCAAGAGATAAGCGAATCAAAGTGCTCCAAGTCTTCAGTGATTCAGAACTGATAATAAAAAATATAATCACGGAGACTCTTTTCAGTAATGCCAGCCTTAACAAAACATTGGACAGATTGAAGAGAGTCCTTCGTGACTTTGACAAGTGTAAATTTCACCACATTTTGAGAAAGTCAAACAGTGAAGTAGATGAGATGGCAAACAAAGGCAGCTTGCTCATGAAAGGGCAGATTATTGTAAACAATATAAGCACTGTCCAAATGCCTTGAAAGTTCTTATTGACTTTTAGATGCAGTAGATAGAACTCTGCTTTGTAAAAGGGGCCGCCTCGGAAAAGACCCATAATTTTTCCAATATAATTAAACCATATCCATTACAGTTAAAAAAAAAAAAATGTTTAAACTTGACTCATTTATTTTTCAATTTCATGATGTAGAATAAAGAATAAATATCTGACCAAACAGTTTAATCTTGGCAGATAAGTAGATAGGTAGAGTTAATAAAAGGTGTTCAACAGTTTAATCTGAGCCCTTGGATGTAATAAGTGTAGAAATAGATAGATTTGCCATGTAAAAGGAGAAGAATATTGATAAGGGTTTGCCAGTGTAAGTGCACCCTAATAAAGAAGAGAAAATGGTAGAGAAAGTAGATAGGGTAGGTAGATGGCATTGAAAATTCTCATGTGATGAATGATGGCTTTAAAATGTTTGTAATCTTTTACTTTCATCACCAAGTGCAAAGGCAGAACACCACATTGGCAGAATTTCAGAACACAACAAGGTCAAAATCATTAACTTCCCATCTCACTTTTTCCCTAACAATTTACTAATTTCCCCTAAGTGCTAAGGAATTTGAAGATTAAAGGGGCTCAAGGCATTTCCTTGACTTTTGGAGGGACCGGACCCTCGGCTCAATAATTGAAAAAGACCTAAGTACTTAAAATTATCCATTATAGCATTCATCCACTTCTCAAAAAGCTTTTCCTAAGTAAAATCCCATTTTACTTAGGAAAATCATGCAATATTTCATAAAATTCCCTCAAAATTACTTTTTATTCTGAGTTTAAGTGATGAAGTTATGATAATGCAATTTTCTTTTAAAAATCTTCACTTCCTTGGTTATTAGGAATTTGGCTTCTGTGATCCATAGATTTTGTGTAATAATTTTCGGTGAAAATCACATAACATAAATTTCCGTCGACGCGTTTCGAACCAACCAGTGTGGTTCATCATCAGGACAAGATGAGCAATATGATCAGGAACCAGTTTAAGTAGATCAGGACATCTCCAACTAGCCGTTGGAAAAATGGCTAGTTTAACTAGAATAGGAAGAATTTTATTTTTAGTATTAATTCTATTATATTTCAAAATTTTTAATTATATTTTTATTATAAATTCTATATAAAATAAAAATAAAATATAAAATCAAATCTAATCAAATAAATACATAAGTAATAATAATAATACTTAATTACAATAATGCCAATATCACCAAGATTCCAAAAATCCATTAGTAAATTTGGTAATTCAAAAATGGAAACAATAAAAATCACAATTCATGTATAGAAATAGTTTTTAAAAATCATAATTCTAATAAAAAACAAGTAATTTCTATATAAAAATCTTATAAAATGACAAATTTGCAAAATTATAAAATAATAATACTTAATTAATTAATTTGAGATTACTAAAGAGGTAAGTTTCCCGATAAAAATAAAAATAAAAATAAAAAAAATAGAAATAAATAAATAAAATACAAATATAAATAAAAATAAATAAATGAATAAATATATATATATATATATATATATATATATATATATATATATATATATATATATATATATATATATATATAAATAAATAAATAAATAAAAATTAAAATAAAAATAAAAACAAAACAAAAATACTAATCAACACCAAATTAATAAAATAAAAGGAGCATACATGCGGAGAGGTCGAAGCAGAAAAATAAACTAAGAGTGAAGTGCAGGAATCCAGCATCTCCTAACATCCCACCCATCATCCCTATTAAGGTTAACCGGCCTCTTTTCTATTTCCAAGGCTTCCCTCAACTTTCGGTGGTGGAAGTGGTCAATTGTTGCAATAACCTTAGTATCTTCAATACAAATATGGTGATTTGTTTTTTCAACATGCTCTGCCAAGGCAGAGGACCGAGATCTACCATGTCTAAGGTCAGCAACATGCTCATGAATTCTTTGGTTAATTGATCGACTAGTTTCACCAATGTAAGGTGTCCCACAGGAACACGGAATCAAATAAACACCCTTACCATCCATCGGGCAAATCGGGTCTTTAACAGATCTAAGAGAACTACGGATAGTGCGGAGAGGCTTGAAAGTTGAAGAGACATTATGTTTCTTCAAGATCCTTGCGATTTTATCAGTAGTACCTTGGATAAAAGGAAGGTGAACTCCTGATGACCGATCGCAAGGATCCTTCTTAACCTTAGGACCTTTCTCAGCTTTTTGAAAAGCTCTAAGACATTGAGTTCTGCTATAGCCGTTCTTACAGAAGACATTAAGGAGATGGGATTTTTCACCTTCAAAGTGGTTCACATCAGAGATTCTAAAGGCTCTGGTGACTAGGGTACTGAGAACCCCAAGCTTCTGAGCCGGGAAATGATGAGAACTAGCATGTAAATACTATTCAGTATGCGTCTTCTTTCTAAAAACTTGATGAGAAAAGGAACCATCATCATTTCTCGAAAGAAGGACATCCAGAAAGGGCAAGCTACCATCAACTTCGAATTCCATGGTAAACTTAATGAAGTCAGATTGATCATTAAGATGTTGGAAGAAAAGGTCCAATTTCTCTTTACCATGGGGCCACAACACACAGGTGTCATCAACAAACCTTTTCCAAAGCTTCGGTTGAAAAAGGGAAGAGGAAAGGGCCTTCGATTCAAAGTTTTCCATGAAAATATTAGCAACAACAGGGGAAAGGGGGGAACCCATGGCCACACCACAGGTCTGTTCAAAGAATACACCTTCGAAACTAAAGAAGGTCAAGGTGAGACAAATATCTACGAGATGAGCAGTATCAGGATCCATGATACGAGAGATGACATCAATGGCTTCTTTAATGGGAATGCAAGTATATAATGATACAACATCAAAACTCACAAACCTATCATCTGGATCCAACCTAATGTCTTTCAATTCATTAATGAAGGAGGAAGAATCTTTGACAAAGGAGTCGGTGCGACCAACAAGGGGCTTCAACTTACAAGCTAAAAATTTTGCGAGAAGATAAGTCGGACCACCTATGGTGTTGACAATGGGGCGAAGGGGAACACCTTCCTTATGAATCTTAGGAAGACCATAAATCCTCGGGGTGAGGGGATTACTTTCAATAAGCTTTTTACTAAGGGAGCCAACAGTGCTACTTGATTTTATTGCCAAAGCAACAGCTTTTGCCACTTTTTTAAGGGGATTTTTATCAAGCTTCTTGTAGCTACCGCTATTTTGAAGGTGATACAACATCTTATTCCTATAATAATCCTTGTTTAAAATAACCGTAGCACCTCCCTTATCAGCCTTATGAACGACAATGTCCTGGTTATTGTTTAAGGACTTTAGAGCTTCAAACTCATGTTTGCTAATGTTGCTCTTAGGAGGCTTAGCTTTTCTAAGGATGACAGAACAGTCTTGCCTAATGATATCTTTAGTATCATCAGGCAAATCTCTAATCCCATATTCTATATCACAAATGATGTCATGAATAGGTATTTTTTAGGAGCAAGAGCAAAATTAAGGCCCTTCTCCAATAAACTATAGACATGACGATCAAAGGAAAAACGAGAAAGATTGATAACAGTCTTCATTAAAGGAGAATTGGTATTAATGTTATTGATAATATTATTACCACTAATACTGTTATTATTATTGCTATTATTAGTATTATTATTGTTTATAATCTCAATACTATTATTATTAATGTTATGGTTACGATAAATCATATTATTACTATTATTACTATTAATAATATCAATACTATTATTATTAATTTTATGGTTATTGTTAATAATATTATTCATATTATTATTGTTAATAATTTCGATATTATTATTATTAATGATATGGTTATTGTTAATAATATTATCACTATTATTATTGTTAATATTATCAATATTATTATTGTTAATAATATCATGGCCACCATCAATATTAATATTATTCTTCAAAATATTATTATTATTGAACGGCAACACATTGTTCATATTGATATTTAGAATATTTTCGTTAATGCTAATACCATCTACCGCCGGCCTATCAGGAATTAAATTGGAGGAATCCTGGAAAGACGGCAACGTTGAATAAACAGAATGATAATTAAAAGAGTTCAAGTTTAACACAGAGAGGGACAGATCAGAACGCTGAACCTGGTCGTTTGACAAAGGATTGGATCCATCTGCAACAGATCCCTGCAAACTGGAAGAACGCAATACGCTCTCATTCATTCCAGAGAAAGAATACAGAGCTGAATCCAAACCACGAATCTTCTCCATGACAGAGGTCGTTTGATTCTTGGGGATCTCTTTCGTTGACGCAGTTACAGAAACCTTAGCCGCTGGAGAACTCGACTTTGTCGCTGTAGAACTCGAACCCACTTGATAACTGAACGCCTCTGCCTCATGCGTTGCATCATCAACCAACATATGCCCAGATAAAGACGAGGGATTCATTTTTCGACCGCTAGAGGTAGCATTCTTGGCCGACGAAGAAGCAGGAGAAGCTGATGATGACAAATCGGAACCCACGATGAAGGACCGTAAAGCACTAACCTGACAGCTATTAACTCTGCTGTTAGAAAGGCACCTTCTCTCATTAACGCAGGACGAATCTTTAGATAGCCTGAGGAATTTTGAACAAAGCTTCTTACTGTATAATCCCTCCTAGCGCTGGGCTTTTAAAGCAGATCGGGCCTCTACTACAACCCAAACATCAGCCGAAATTAAATACGACAACTCCAAATGAGAAGATAACAGCCTCCGAGAGAAGAGATCGAGACACTTTCTAACCCTCAAAATTTCAGATCTAATAATGCCAAGACTGGCCGAAAGAAAAATCCGTTCATTTCTGGAATTATTAAGGGGATGTTTAATCTTGGCAAACGATGGAATGGAGGAGGAGTCTCTACATCTCTTTAAAAAGGTCAGATCAAATTTCATCTTAGATACCCGCAAACGTGTCCTTTCAAAATGATGAACTTTAAGTGCCAAGGCCCTACCGAGCAAGGTTTCAATATTAGGAATTTGGCTTCTGTGATCCATAGATTTTGTGTAATAATTTTCGGTGAAAATCACATAACATAAATTTCTGTCGACGCATTTCAAACCAACCAGTGTGGTTCATCATCAGGACAAGATGAGCAATCTGATCAGGAACCAGTTTAAGTAGATCAGGACATCTCCAACTAGCCGTTGGAAAAACGGCTAGTTTAACTAGAATAGGAAGAATTTTAATTTTAGTATTAATTCTATTATATTTCAAAAATTTTAATTATATTTTTATTATAAATTCTATATAAAATAAAAATAAAATATAAAATCAAATCTAATCAAATAAATACATAAGTAATAATAATAATACTTAATTACAATAATGCCAATATCACCAAGATTCCAAAAATCTATTAGTAAATTTGGTAATCCAAAAATGGAAACAATAAAAATCACAATTCATGTATAGAAATAATTTTTAAAAATCATAATTCTAATAAAAAACAAGTAATTTCTATATAAAAATCTTATAAAATGACAAATTTGCAAAATTATAAAATAATAATACTTAATTAATTAATTTAAGATTACTAAAGAGGTAAGTTTCCCGATAAAAATAAAAATAAAAATAAAATAAAAATAGAAATAAATAAATAAAATACAAATATAAATAAAAATAAATAAATGAATAAATAAATATAAATATAAGAAAGTAAACAAAAAATAATCAAATAAATAAATAAAAATATAAATAAATAATACTAGTAATACTAATAAAAATAAAAAGAAAATATAAATAAAAATTCATAAAAATAAAAATAAAAATGAAATTAAATTAAATTAAATAAATAAATAAAATTAAAAATAAAAATAAATACAAATTAATAATAATAATAAATAAATAAATGAATAAAAAAAAAAATAATAATAATAATAAATAAGTAAATAAATAAATTAATTAAAAAAAAAAATATATATATATATATATATATAATAAAAATAAATAAATAAATAAATAAAAATTAAAATTAAAATTTTAAAAATTAAAATTAAAATAAAAACAAAACAAAAATACTAATCAACACCAAATTAATAAAATAAAAGGAGCATACATCTGGAGAGAGGAATCAAGAACGAAAAAAAAAAAAAAACTAAGAGTGAAGTGCAGGAATCCAACATCTGCTAACATCCCACCCATCATCCCTATTAAGGTTAACCGGCCTCTTTTCTATTTCCAAGGCTTCCTTGGTTATGTTAAAGTATTTTGAGTTTACCTTCTCCTTTGTCATATTAACTCTAATTTATTTTTAAATCCCTATTGAAAATACCTTATCCTATTATATATAACTCCCTTTTATAATAATATCCCCAAAACCCTCTTACTATAAGTTTTTAGCCAAAGTATTTAACCCACGCGATTAAATAAAAATCCCACATTACAATGCCCTTTGGCTAAAAATATATCTGTATAATTATCCCCGACCCCTATGGTAAAGTGAATCATCTTGGTTTATTACCATATAATAAAAAATATTCGAAAAAGGGTTTAAACATATATTTTTATGTTTTAAACAAAAAAATAAACAAAACCCGAAGACTTTAAACCATCCGTAACCCCGACCCTTTATAAACCAACGAAGAGATTAATTAGTCGTCAGGATTAATTAATAATCTTAATCCAACCAATCAGAATACTCCCGGAATGATTAAAACGATAAAAATCATGTTGGGCCCGCTCGTTAACTTCCCCGCCAACTTCACGTCCCAATCACCGTCCGATCGCTCCATCAAAGATCCACGGCACTTGTTCATTCCGTTGTCCATCCTTCGTCCGATAGATAACTCGCGAAATGGAAGTGGTTTCCAAACAGTGCTCTGGCCACACGTCGTTCGCTCAATGGAATCGCTGCCAATTCGTGAAATACCACCTGCTCCCAAAGGTGGTGCAGAATAAACCGCTTACCACCATTCCCCCGTGACTCGCCTCCCGTACGCTGATGTCATCCCATAAAATAATAAAATATTCCCCACCCGTTTGACTTTGTAAATAAAACAAAAACTCGCGCATTTTTCATTATTCTGTGTACTGAAAGCGACTTTGTCCTCCACGCAAAGAAATTCAAAAATCAACTGTCAACTACTATTCAACTGAATTCTACTGAAAGCTACTACCAGACCAGTGTTCCAATATTCACTCGCCACCAGCTGGTACCTGTTAATCACAGTTTTTCCCCTAAAAACAGGTATTTACTCCATTTCACCCTGAACTCTGAAAGAAACTCAGCTTTCCGTGTTTTTCCACTAAAACAGAGTTAAAGTCGATTGCTAGTTCATTCCTTGATCCTAAAAACTGTAAATAATATTCCTGAACTTGCAATTGTACCCGTTTCCCCCGTCGAAACCTGCAAATTCATAAAAACCCCTGAATTTCCGTTTTTTTGAATACACAAGAACCAAAAAATGGAAGTTCCTGTAGCCTTGAATGTAGCCCCATTGAATTCCCCCCATAGAAATTTGGATTACTTATCATTAGTGGACAAAGATTTTCAAATAAAAGACCTAGTTTTCACTGAAAATCCCCTTCGAATGTATTGTCGCTGCAGAGACAATTATTCGAATGGCTCAGATGTTATTGGGTTATGGGAGTTTGGTCTTCCTAGGTACCTTTTTCCCTCTATCCGTATTTTCCCTGAAATAATCCATTATTGTCATGCTAATTATGATCCAAATCAAAGAGCAGTTTTATCCCCAAGCCAGAATATCCTTTTTCCCATTACTGCTCAGTCCATCAATGATATGTTACATTTTCAGCCTGGTGAAGCCCTTACTCCTTTGTCCATGGGAGAGTTATTGGAGAAATCCACTAAATTATCCCAAGAGGAGTTAACTCGCATTTGCCAAACCTTCATGTGGCCAGAGCATCAGCCTACAGGCCCTCCCCCTTATGCTAATGTTTTTTTCACTGAAGAAGGTCAAAATATTTTGAGTATGATATATTTTATAATGGGTTTTAATACCAGTGAGTATGTTGACCATTTAACCCTGGTGTTATTATCTATGTTCACCCCTGGACAGCCTCCTGCTGCCAAGTATGACTTTGCATCTTTCATTGCAGAAAAAATCCATGATCAATTCATGAGATTAGAGAATGAGAAAGTATTCAAGTATTCTACTGTCATTTACCATCTCATCCTCTATTACCAGTCAGAAAATTTCCCTTTCTCTATCAAAAAACTTGATGCCCAAGGGAATCCAAGATCTGTTATCTTTTGGTCAGCCATTACTCATTGTTCCATAGATTCTCCCTATTCTTATAATGAGTTCATTGATCTTTTCATACATCCTGCAACTACCTTGTTGACAGGAGTTGCTCCTCCAAGAATCAGCAATGAAATCAAGAAAATCCTTCAGCTTTCAAAACAGTATAAGATAGGTGACTGGTACTTCTATCAGAATCATACTGAAATTAGAATTTATGGATGTGAATTGAGCCCTTTCAAGTTACCCAGATATGTTCCAATGAGACTTTTTGCACTTGAGTATTTCAGACAAATGAACAATTCAGATATAATTCACTTCTGTAATGCCAAGAAAAAGGCTCAACTCAAGATAAAGAGCCAATTAGGTCCATTTATCTGAAATTCTAGGGATGGAGGGGACGAAGCTCAAAAGATATTAGAGGAACGTCGCAGATTACATAAAAATTTCCATTGGGTACCCTATGACCCATTCAACTTTATTTGTGACAAAAGAATGAAAAATAAATCAGCACCCTACATGCATCGAAGAATCCCTGAGATTGAAAAGTATGCTAATAAAGATGAATGGGTAGAAGGAACATTGATAGAATAGGATAGTGAGCAGGTTGATATAAACAATGTTATGAAAGATCTTGCAAAAATACTTGACTTGGATTCTTTTACACAGGTACAGAGACCAGAGGTTGGTACTTCTTCTGTTGGTACTATTCAGCAGAATTTACAGGAAAACATTGCAGTGGAATCCAAGGGAAAAGAGAAAGAGGTTGATTTCCAGGTTTCAGAAACACTCATCATGACAGAACAACCTCAAACATCCAAGGATCAAGGACAAGTACAGGTTCCTCCTCAAACCAATCCAGTAGAAATGCCAAACTTGCAAACTCCACTGAATATTGAAAAGGGCAAGAAAAGAGAGGCTGAAGGTCCTACTCCTCCCAAGGAATCTTCAAAACAGCCTCAGGCTAAAAGGAAAAAACTGAATCCACTTCCAGAAGTTGAATCATTTGAAGAAATCATTGATATTCCAGAAAGAGAAGATTGTCAGCAAACAAGTTCAGTTAGTGGTAAATGCTCTGGTCTTCAAGGAAAGACAATACACAGGCAGCTGAGTACAGAAATATCTTCTTTTAAGCCTCCAATGAAAGATGCAGGAGACATAAAAAATACATTTATTAGTATAAAAGCAAGGAATGATCCACTAAGGGTCCAGGTGTATAATCAGTATCTTAAAATGGCTCCACAAAATCAAGAGAGATTGATGTCAGCTTTTGACATTCAACAAGGGAAAATGTTAATGAGCCATTTCAAATCTAAAGTGCCAAAGCCACAGACAGCAGCTGATTACGTCAGGACCAATTTTGAGGTCCTAGCAAAAGATATTCATCCATTAGATCAAATTGAATTACACAAGCAGACTGGAGAAATGATCTATTCCACCCTTACTGACAAAGCAATGGTAGCCCATAAATTACAAGATTCTTTGAATAATACAAATACCCAGTTGCAGATTGAGAAAGCTTCTTCCCAAGCAAAGGATAATAGGATAAAATATTTGGAGGAAATAATTATCAGTTTGGGTCATAATCCTAAGGATGTTAAGGGCATTGAAGCATTAATCAAGAGGAAAGATGATGACATTGCTGCATTAAGGAAACAGTTGAAATTACCAGCTTCAAGACACCCTCAAACTGAAGAAGTAATGAAGCAGAATTCTGAAGAAGAGGTAATGGAATTTCTTTTAAGAATGAATGAAAGGCTTGCTGAAACAGAAAAAGAACTTGAGCAAGCATTAAAAGACAAAGAATCTATTATCCCAGCAATGACTACACAAGCAGTCACAGAAATAGGAACATCTACAACAGGCCAAACAACAGAGCAACCACAGGTAAAAACTTCTGATAAGAGTTCTGATGAATTAGTCAAATCCATGAATGAATTGAAACTGCAAGTAACAGAAATCCAAAACTTAAGATTTCAGCTTTCTACTCTGGAAAAGAAATATGATCAATCAAAAATGAGTGTTGTTGAGAAGACAAGAGAAATCAAAAGACTAGAAAAATCAGTTAAAGCATTGGAAAAGGATCTTACAATGGAAAGACCATTAAGTGAATTAAAAGAAATTCTTTGGTATAACATTATTCAATCAATAAATAACGTTTGGTCTTCTATTCAAATACTATATGAACAGTAGCATTTAGTCAGATTGGCTCTGGAAGAAATTGAGAAAGCAAGGGAAGAGTTAGGGAATATGCCAGAAGAAGCCAATAGAATTATCAATTTTTTGAATACTCATAATAAGCAGCAACTTGCAGAATTTGGAATTCAAGACAGGACAGGAACCATCTTGGAAATCAAAAGAGTTTTTACCAAAAGGACTCTTATGCAAAATCTTGAAAGAAGGTGTTCAGACATGCAGCAAGAAATTTTTACCTTAAAAGAAAGATTTGATGATTTGTTAAATAAAGGTTTGCCCAGTCCTGTTACTACAGAAGATAAATTAATGGATTTGGAAATTTTTGTAGCGAAAGTAAACAAACAGGTTGATGATCAAGCCAGTTCTTCAACCAGTACAGCAGAAGGAACATTGCCAACAGGGAAAAGTCTTTATGAAAAATTGGAGAGTTTATTTTATCTTGAACATGAAATAAAACATTTGTTTCCATATCAGCCTAATTTTTTCAAATACACTGAAGATGATGAAACATTGAGAAAATTGAAAAGAACCAAAGTGCCAGAAGTTCAATGGTGGGATGAGATGATGGAACATTTATAAAAGTTTATCCTTGGGTGAAACTTTTTACTTTACTGTGGTATATCTTGATAAAGGATAAATAGGTAAATGAAGGTCAAAGTGTATCAGTGAAAAATAAAGAGTATCAGACAAGCAAAGCAGTTAGAAGAAATTACTGAAGTTGACAGCATCGAAGCCAAACCATAGGGTTTGCCTCCAGCTCATTCTTAAAAGGAGGAAACAGCATGCCAGCAGTTATTCTTTTTCCTATCTACGAGACCATCTGTCTCCACTTTTATTGTAACCTATTCATTAGTCACCCTAGATTATATCTCTTTTGTTATGAGATATTTTTAATAGTTTTTTGTATAAATAAGCCCTCGAAAGGAGTATTGAAGGTGGATTCTACTACTTTGCTGTAACATTGATTTTTTGGAATAAAAGTGTTTTGGAGAAATTTCTTTGTGGCTTGCTGGATGATGATTTGAAGCTCAAGACTTTTTGCAGGATTCATGTGTCGGACTACAGTTCAATAAGTCATTTCTATCCTATGTTTTAAGTTTTATATCTGTTTATAATATCACTGTGTTTCATTTCTGAATAATTTACAAAAAAGAATAAATCAGAAATTGCTTAAGTGTACTCTGATTTCAATTGTGATTATTCCAAATGTTTTCTTCTAGACCGGTTATAAACAATGAATTCTTGATTGCTCTTGTTTCGTTGGTTTAAACATTTTGATTACTATAGTAAAGAATTCTTAACTGCTCTTTATTTGTAATCATTCACTTTCTTTCTTTTGAACATGTTGAAAGATTCTTAATTGCCTTTCATCCCTTCAAAATCCATTCCAATCACTTTAAGATCTAAAATTTTTCTCTGTTTGGCTATCTTGCCCTGCAAAGCCATCTTGTGTGTAAAAAACTGAATCCAGTAAAGCCATCCTTTCGACTCCATAGCCCAATGGCCTAAAAATAATCAATCTTGCCCTCAGTTGGCGGATTCCACCATTCAAATTCAAACAAAACTCTTGGACTTATAACTAGCCTAATATTTTCTAAGAACAAAGCTAAATTTTAAAGAGAGAGCCCTCTCTGGATACAGATTGGCTAGATTCTGTATCTAAAGGTTGGTTTGTGGTTACCTCGGATTTACTTTCCTTTTCCACAAATTCAAGGAAAATCTGAGTGATAACACCCACAAATCCTTTTGTGACCAAACTTAGACAAATCCATCTCACTAGGCTTGTGGAGTACCTCTAAAGCTACACCATTCAACAACATAGTCTATTTGTAGTAACTATAACATGGTCAAGCTCTTGTAGTCAAGTGAGGGCTTGGTTGGGTTCCCAAGTTGCAAATTAAGTAAGGGTAGTTGTGAGGGAATGATAACTAGGGAGGGTTAGGGCATGAAAAGGAATGAAAAGGCATGATAACACATGTCGAACAATGTCAATGCATGTTGAACTAGAGTGTTAGGGAGTGTCGGGGCATATCAAGGGATAACTAGGTCAAAATGCATGGAAAGGAACAAATAAGAGTGTGTGCCAGAGAGTGTTTGAAAATTCAAGTGTGCGAAGGACGAAGTGTGTTAGGAGAAGTTTAGAATAGGATTTAGAGGAGGCAAGCCTATGGTTTTTATACGTGGCTCAACATAGCAGTTTTAGACAAAGGGATATCACTTTGTACTAGGGACAACATTTTTTTGCCTTTAGATATATTTTTTTTATGAGATGTGGCACAGTTTGGCTACATGCTCATGTTTTAAAATATTGTAGATAATTAGATATTGTACATTTTTGTGTATAAGTTTTGGGGCACTCGGCTTGTGTCAGATTATATCTTGTGTGCCTTGTGCACCTTGTGGTACTTGCAAACTCTTAGTTAATGTTCTACTATTTATATAAACTGAACATACATGTGAAATATTTCCTGTGTAAGCTATGTTTCTTAGTTGTTTTATGGCCATGGATAGATCATGTGATCCTTGCCTTGGTAAATAGTTAAGTGGGACAAGTTGAGCTTGGGCATGAGTGGCATAAGATGAGTTATAGGTAGTTCTTAAGCGAACAAGGCACAATCTACTTGTAGTAGGTGCAATTGGTCAAGTTATTGCAGTTGAAGCAGGCCAATGTTGTCACATGAAATGCAGTAGCCAAGGATTTGATTGGGTTCCCAAGTTGTGAAAAAATGTAAAGGCTAGCTGTGAGGAAATGAGTGCCAAGGTGTGACAAGGAATGCTAAGATGTGCCAGATAGTGCAAAGCCATGTCAAACATGCTAAGATGTGCTAAGTGATAAGGCATGCCAAGATGTGCAAGTGTGTGTCAATGCATGCCAGTGACTGTCAAGGAAACAAAATGGAGAAAAAAGTTAAGCTACAAGGAAATTAACACATAAAAGGGTTGATAAGTCATCAATTTACCTTTTCCAAGAGGGGCGTGCTAGGCGCACCAACACTAGGCACCAATCAGTGCCAAGTACAAAGTCTTAGTGCATTCTAAGTGCCAAGTCTTCCTTTGTTTCTTCTCATCTACTTTCCAACAATTGATCTCAAATAAATTTAATATTAAACCATGCCAAATCATACCAAGGAATCTCAACGTATTCCATACATGCTAAGAATTTCCAAGTGCCAACACGTGCCAACCGCCAATATGTGTTAGGGAGTGTTATGCATGCTATGAAGTGGAAGGGAATGTTGAATATTGCTAAGGTGTGCTAGAGAGTGCTAATGCATGTTGAGGAGTGTTAAGGAGTACTAGGAAAAAACATTAATGGAGCACTAGGTCAAAATTCATGGAAGTTAATGACTATGAGGAACGTGTGCCAGGGACTAGTGTTAATGACTGCTAGCTATCATGCCAAGGGGGGAGTGACAAGGTATATTTAAGAGAGGGCTTAGTTGGGTTCCCAAGTTGAAAATTAAGTAAGGGTAGTTTTGAGGGCATGATAGCTAGGGAGGGTCAGGGCATGAAAAGGAATGAAAAGGCATGATAACACATGTTGGAAAATGCTAATGCATGTTGAACTAGAGTGTTAGGGCGTGTCGGGGCATATCAAGGGATAACTAGGTCAAAATGTAGGGAAAGGAAAAAATAAGAGGGTGTGCCAGGGAGTGTTAGCGAATTCAAGTGTGTTAAGGACGAAGTGTGTTAGGAGAAGTTTAGAATAGTATTTACAGGAGGCAAGCATATGATTGTTATAAGGGGCTTGACATAATAGTTTTATACAAAGGAAAATCATTTTGTGCTAGGCACAACATTGTTTTTCCTTTAGTTATTTTTTTTTCTATATGAGATGTGGAACATTTTGGATACATGCTCATGTTTTAAATTATTATAGATAATTGCATATTTTACATTGTTGTGTATAATTTTTGGGCACTCAACTTGTGTCATCTTATATCTTGTGTGCCTTGTGAAACTTGTGGTTCTTACAAACTCTTAATTAATGTCCTATTGTTTATATGAACTGAACATACATCTGAAATATTTCCCGTGTAAGCTATGTTGCTTAGTTGTTTTATGGCCATGGCTAGATCATGTGATCCTTGTCTTGGTAAATAGTTAAGTGGGACAATTTGAGCTTGGACATGAGTGGCGTAAGATGAGTTATAGGTAGTTCTTAGGTGAACAAGGCACAATCTACTTGTAGTCTGTGCAATTGGTCAGGTTGTTGCGGTTGGAGTAGGCCAATGTTTTCACATGAAATGCAATAGCCAAGGACTTGATTGGGTTCCCAGTTGCGAAAAAATGTAAAGGCTAGTTGTGAGGACATGAGTGCCAAGGCGAGCTATATAATGCTAAGATTTGCTGGATAATGCAAAGCCATGTAAAACATTATAAGATATGCCAAGTGATAAGGCATGTCGAGATGTGCAAGGGTGTGTCAATGCATGCCAAGGATTGTCAAGGCAACAAAAGGGAGAAACAAGTTAAAATACAAGGAAATGAACACATAAGAGGGTTAATGAGTCATCAATTTACCTTTTCTAAGAGGGGCATGCTAGGCACACCAACACTAGGCGCCAATAGGTGCCAAGTGCAAAGTCTTGGTGCATTCTAAGTGCCAAGTCTTCCTTTGTTGCTTCTCGTCTACTTTCCAAAAATTGATCTCAAATAAATTTAATATTAAACCATGCCAAATCATACCAAGGCATCTCAACGTGTTCCATACATGCTAAGACTTTCCAAGCGCCAATATGTGTCAGGGAGTGTTATGCATGCTATGAAGTGGAATTGAATGTTAAAGTGTGCTAAGGTGTGCCATAGAGTGCTAATGCATGTTGAGGAGTGTTAAGGAGTACTAGGACAAAACATTAAGGGAGCACTAGGTCAAAATTCATGGAAGTTAATGAATATTAGGAACGTGTGCCAGGTACTAGTGTTAATGAGTGCTAGTTGTCATGCCAAGGAGGGAGTGACAAGGTATGCTAAGCATTGGTAAGGCATGATAGGAAATATCAACTCATGCAAAGAAGTGCCAAAGTTTGATAGGGAGTTCCAGGGTGTGCTAATTATATGTGCCAAATAGTGCCAAGATATGCCAATACATGCTAGGTGCTAAGGATGTGCAGGGTGCCAGGGTATGTCAATATGTGTCAAGAAGTGCCAAGGCAAAAAAAGGAAGAACCAAACTAAAATGTAATTAAATGAACACATAAGAGGGTTAATAAGTCGGGACTTTATCTTTTTCAAAAGGGGCATGCTAGTCACACTAATAATAGGTACCAATTCATGTCAAGTGGCATTGTGTGCCAAGTGCTAATATATGTCAATGCATTCAACCAAGGTGTTCCAGGGCATGCTAGGGACTACATGCATGCCAACACATGCTAGGAGAGTTCCATGTTGTGCTAGTGCATGACACCATGTGCTTTGGCATCAGTTTCATGACAAGATGTTCTAGGTACAACAATGTTCCAAGATATGCGAGGTGCTAAGAAATGTTAGTGTGTGACAAACCATTAATTTAAGGTGTGCCCAGATTGTTGAGGAGTGTTAGGTCTTTCTCATTAATAGACTTGTCATAGCTTGATTATGTTTAAATAATATATTTCCTACACACACTAGTGGAACTTTATCTAAAGGGAATTTGATAGATAATAAACTTAATAGATATGAATCATGTGTTGACTCATAGGAAAACTCTATTCGACTAATGATTACTTGAGGGAAGTGATACACACTAATTAATTCTTAAAAAAATGACTGATTCTAACCACTATCGCCTTGGTAATATCATAAAAAATACTCCACAATAATGGCCTTAAATCGTTACCTTTTGAAAAAAATATATTAACATGCATATAGCATCATCAAAAACTCATTGGAATGATCAATGGTGACGAAAATTTTTGACCGTCACCAAAAGTAACAAAAAGAGCATTGGTGAGGGTCATTAAAATTCTGTCACTAGAAGTGTCACCAAAGAGAAAATTAGTGATGGGCCTTTAACGACCCTCACCAAAAGTGTCATTCAAAATGGCTTTGGTGACGAACCTTAAAGGACCATCACTATATACACTTACAATGATTATTTTTTAAGGACTGTCACCATATGTGAAATTGGTGACGAACCTTAAAGGTCCGTCACAAGAATGACCATCACCAATGTCCTTTTTTCTTGTAGTGACCTTCCACATTTTGAAGCCCCGTTACAATAGATATAGTCATTGTGTTAAGTACATAACTAGTCATATTTTACTGAGTTATAGAAGGGACCCCCCTTCGAATTGAAAGGTCTAGTGTTCATTTCAATATATTGGTTATAGGTTACCTCAGTTATTTCCTTCCACAACCAGGGAAATTTTTGAGTGATACAAATACAATGAACATCACTTTCTCCAATAGTTGAGTGTTGGAGCCACTACTTACTCCCCAAAAGTACTAACTTATCTCTCTTATGCCTTATGGGAGAAGCCAAGGTTAAAAGTCCTTTACATGAGAAATTAGGATATATTTATAATTTGAGTGACCTTTCATATCCTCATGAATCTTGAATTTCTAATTTCTAGTGACCTTTGGACTTCTAAAACCTTTGAATTTCCAAATAAATTTTGGAATTACATGTGACTTTTGGTATTACATATCCTTTGGAATTCCGTGACTCTTAAGTTCACACATGACTCTTGGACTTATACTCATTTGTCTCATATAATGATTAAAACGATACATTTTTTCTTCCACGTCATCATATGATGAAACTTGACATGTCATTGTCTTGAATAATTAGGACTGGCAATGACTAATAACATAGTTGCCACTATGTCTATTCTTCATCATCATATTCTCATGGTGCTTCCACCCTCTTAAGGGTATTCATTATTGGAGCCTTCGTGGTGGTTTTATCATCAAGCTTAAGGTGTGTTCTTGGTTCTTCTTGTGCTTCATTTTTTCATCCACATTACTTGATCTTCCTTGTGTGTGCTTTCCATAAGGTTCCATGGAATACCTATTTCTAAAATTACTCACGACGAGAAACTATAAGTCTGAAAATCTCCTAATATACCATGTTTTATGCAAATTTTCCTCTTCATGCCTCTTTGGTGCACTTAAAAAAGTTAAGGGAGCTACATGATGTAAGGTCACACCTCGAAACGCTGAAGAGTTCAGGAGGAGGAGCTTCAAGGATTCCCAAGTGTGCTATTCACTCAAGGGAGAGAGGGAAGGGGTAGGGTGTACTCTCGAAGGCTGAAGGTTGAGGCTTCATGCCTTCGGGGTGCGCTCAAGAGGTCTCAAAGAGGGCGCAAGGTGCACTCCTGAAGGCTGAAGGTTAGAGCTTCATGCCTTTAGGGTGTGACAGTGTGCGCAAGAAGTCCAGGAGGATGCAAGGTTCATAGGGGAATTTTGAAGGATTGGGCTTCATGTCTTTAGAATGCACCAATGCACTCAAGGAGGGTGCACTTCTTTGAGATAAAAGAGTGCACTCTAAGAGGACTTAGCCATTCTTGGAGGGCGCAATTTGAAACATGGAAGGGGATTCATGCTTTTGGAATGTGCCCATCTCTATGGTAGAGTTCACTTCTGAATAATGAAGGATCACTAATCAGGTATTTGGAGTGCGCTCATGCACTCTTGGCCTTAATGTGGTCATTTGGAACCGAAATATGTCTAAGTTTGGATGATTGGTCAAGGGGTGGGAAAGATGACTTATGGACATAAAACCACGTGTGACACATACTAACTAATCAAATAACTTATAAAATCTTAACAAACCATTAATATACATCAAAATTCCACTTTATGCACATTCCCCAAGTATAAACGGTGGAGTGTGTTCGGTTGCGACCCAAAAGTATCATTTTACAACAAGAAAGGTGTTGTGACCATGATATGCATATAAGGATATTAAAATCAATGTGATGACACATAAAAACACTTAATAACACTCAAGACAAATTAAAAAACATAAAACGACACTCAAAGACCAAGGCGACACTTAACATGATAATGAGGTAGGCTTCAAAATTCAAATGTAGTGAAATTTTGGAGAGTGTTGTAGCAGCGACACACTGGGTGAACTTCAACTTCTCTGTCTAGGAGTAGTTTTCAACTAAGGAATATAATTTCAAGAATTATTAGTTGCCCCAAGTTCCCCTCTTCGACTCGTCTTTACACATAACATCTTAATTTTCTCTACTTGGTTGAACACACATAATGATACACCATATCACAATTGTTTCGATCCAGGAAGAGTGATGTGTTTGGAGAATTTATGATATTCAAAGTATATAGTTTTCATGTCTAGTGTTGCTTCGCTGCCAGCGAGCTTGGATAGTACCCCGACAAAGTCACTTCGGGAGCAGAAGTGTTGCTTCACTGCCAATGATCCTTGTTAGTACCTCGGTGAAGTCATTTGCCTCACCTCCCTGTACAGGAATCCTTTCTCTTCTTTCACCCTTTATTTATGTATTTAGAGAATTGTGCATCGAAACTTTTACTTGAATAGGCGGAAGAGGGGTCCTGACTTACTGAGAGCAGAGGAGGTTTCCCCTTCAGAGAAGTATTTTAAGACCTCTGATTTAGGTTTTTTCGCTTTAGATTTTCCCCTTATCCATTTTATACTAGATTGGAGAAGCATTAAAACACAGGTAGACACATACCATGTCAAGTGGCTCAAATAATATTATAAGTCTCAATAGGTTCCCCCAAGGTTCTCCTATTGGAAGAATCATATTTTCCATCTAGAATTAGCTTAGCCAATGGATTTTCTAAAACAAAGAAGAAGAGTAAACAGATAGCCAAGAGTTGACATTTTCACATTCTCCTTTGATTGCACTACAAAGTTATTGGGCCATGCACTTTGACACACATGTCTTATTTATGTATAATGACAAACAAAAGACATGACATGACATCACTTGATAATGGTCACAAAAATGACTCAAACAAAATAAAATAAAGTGCAAAACAATATATACAGGAAGTGTATCTCGTAGCTTCCATTGAAAACAATGATTAAGGTCTCATCACTTTAAGGGAAGGGGGTTAATCCTCCCATCTAAATATTTTAGCTTGAAAGCATTATGGCTAACTTTATCTTTAACTGTGAAAGGTCTAATCCACAATGGTTAGAACTTTATATGTTTATTTTTGTCTTCACAGGATTTATCCCATCTCAGAATTAGTTCACCCACATAAAAGTTCTTCGCCCATGCAATTTTTCTATCAAACTAATGTTTTATATGGTCCTGATGCACGATAAATCGGTCCTTGGCTTTAAGTTGCTTTTCCTCGAGTTTTAGTAAAAGTGTGTATCCTATTCTAAAACAATAGGTATGGTTTACCTTGTGACTCTTGAGAGAGTTGCAAGGCTGGGAGGTACACATTTGAAGGAAAGATAAATTCCTTACCATACACCAGAAAGTATGGTGAGGTTTTTAGGGAAGTCCTGGGGGTAAAACGGTCGGCCCACAATGCATTAGTCAAAGCAAGATGTCAACTCTTATTTTAAGAGAAAATATTCTTATTACTCATGCGAATAAGATTTTATTTTTCGATTCATCTAGACCATTTCCCTGGGGATAATAATTAGATGCATGCTTGAGAAAAATCCCATTTTCTAGTACAAAATTGTAAAGTTTTAATGATGATAACTTAATTTGAATTATTAAAGACAAGTGATGTAGGATCACCAAACTTGGTGATGATATTCTGTTGTATAAAGTCAATGAATTCCTGGTCATCTACTTGTCTGAGTGGAACTACTTCTGACCACTGGGTGAAATGATATATAGTTGTGAGAATATATCGATGGTTCTTTGACAACTGTGGAAGAATCTCTCCAATAACATCAAGGCCCCAATATTGGAATGGTTGTTCGACTGCTACCGGGAGTAGTGGGGCGGTTGACCTTTGATCATGAGAGATACATTTCTAACAAGCTTGGCACTTGTAGACAAAGGTGTGAGCATCCTGAAAAAGAGTGGTCCAATAATAACCAACCCTCATAACTTTGTGCATTGTGGTGTCACCCACATAGTGGCCACCTGTCGGTCCATCATGTAGATCCTTTAAAACATTTTCTGTATCTTGTGTCTCAAGGCACATTAGCAAAACTCCATCATGGTTCTTTCGAAAAATCACTCCATGGACCAATTGATATGATAGAGCCTTTAAGCGGATTTTTGTTTTCTATTTACTTGATAAGTGCGAGGGAAAGGTGCCATGTTCAAAAAATTGTCTTAACCCTACATACCAAGGCATTGTGGATGTGGAATGAGGAATGCGATCAATTTTGTGCATATATATTTCCTACTCCCATCCCGATAGATATTGTTCAGGAGCATATTTTTCCTCGGTTTCTAGTCTGCATAATCCATGACCTTTTATAGTATGAATTGGTTTGAATTCCAGGTCATATTCTTAAAGACAGGTCATCCGGTTAGCTCTTTTCACGCCTATTTATTGTTGCACAAGCAACATTCTTACTGCTGGGTGAGGTATAAATACAATGGTGTGAGATTTCAATAAGTAGGGCCCAAAATACTTCACTACCTTGTATAGTTCATATGTTTGTGTATCAATGGTAGGGTAATTTAATTTTGGTCCCTATAGAATAGCTCTCATAAAAGAGATAGGCCGATCATTTCCTTCATTGTCCCTTTTAGTTAATATAATAGAACTTGATAAATCTGAAGCAAATGTATAGAGAAGGAAATATTTACCATAATATGGATGGAAAAGTGCAGGTGTCAACAATAGTTTGTTTGATCTGAGAAAAATCGTCTTTCTCCCATTTGTCCCACTTATATTTTTCATATTTCTTAACCATATTCTATATAGGTTTGACTATCTGTGCATAATCAGAGATGATTTTTTTAAGGAAATTAATTTTCCCTAAGAAAGACTACATGGCTTTCTTGTTCACTAGAAACGAGATCTATGTGATAGCCTTGACCCTCTCGGGATCAATCTTAATTCCATTCTTTGTTACGATGTGTCCTATCAGTATCCCTTCGGACACACCAAAGACGCTCTTCTTTGGATTCAAAGAAATCCCATACTTCTGACACTGCTCGAATATCTACTTTAGATGATGTACTTGATCTGACCTTTTCTTAGAAAATACAATGACATCATAAAAGTAGAAAACAACATTGTAACACCCTCCTCCCACATTTACCCAAGCTAATCGGTCCACTGGTGTAAACATGTGACGAGAGGTTATTATGATGTGATTCAAATCCCCATGTATATTTAAGGAAGTGGAACCAATGAAACATAACCAATATGAACTTCCTTAGGAGCTACAGACCCTTCAAAAGGCAACCAACCCTTCTAGGTGCCAAACTCCTGAGACAACTTGTCATTTTGCTGATTTGTACCGACAACCACTCCCATGAAAATCCATGCATGCGACTAAGGCCTTCTAGCCACTCCCAAAACAAGGCATGCTAGTGAATGCAGATTTTTTCAGGAATTTCTTAGCAAGCGACTCCTGATTCTGAGCCACTTTTTTAGGGCTAAGTATCAACCCACTGCCCAAAACTTCATCAAAATTTCAAAAATGATAAAAAATAATGGAATATGGTTACTAATGCAATCATTAGTACAAATAATTTATCTGACCCCTACTAGCCATGACAAAAATTTTGTTAATAATATCACAAATATGTAATCTACAGTTTGTAACAACATATATGACCACAGGGTTTCATAATTATCTGAGATTTGTAAAGAAGCATTGATAGCTTATCAAAATTGTTGCATTATCATTTATTAGGTCCTATATTCATTATTAATTCATTTTCTAATCAAAACATTATGAGAGCCATATATCGAGTCTATCATAAAACATACTCATAACTAACATATAACCAAAAACAATAACAAGGACATACCATATTTTAGAATCCTATAATTTACGGTATCACAAGGTAATTATATACTTTCTCTTTTCAAAATTTTTAATATTGTACATCGATGTCAATATTCAAAATCTTTTCCAAAACAATAATAAAAGGAAACAAAGGCAGTAGGGAGGCAATAAGCAACATTAGATCATTAGTGAAGACAAAGGCAGTAGGGAAGCAGTTAAGGCAGAGAGAACAAGAAAAGGCAGAGTCGTGAACGCGGGGCAAGTATTCTATGAACAACTAAGAAATGAACAGACGCAACCAAAAGCGGCAAACCACAACAAGAGAGAAATGATGACCATTGATCTGACCATCTGTAAATGACGGAGATTAAAATCGCAATCGTAGATCGCAAGTGTTGCAAGATAGGCGGGAAGGGTGAAAGTTAAAGATGGCGAAGTGCGATGTGCGATGGCGGTGGGACCCAACCACTCGACATACTTCCTTTCATTCAATTTCCCTTGAAAATCACTAAAACCTTACCTTTTCTTCTTTTACGCTTCATTTATCTACTTTACCATTTTTCACTACTATATCATTATTTCTCCTCTGCTTTTCCCATCTCTCCGATTGCGATTAAAGTGGGCCAGTCCCCTTGACACGTCACCCCTTTCCCCTCTGCCATCCATCGCATTTCGCAAACATTACAACTTAGCATTTAGGCACCCACAATGTATTTCCTTTAATATGCGATGCGGCATTTGGCCCCACCACAGCAGCTCCGCCCCCCACTTCTAAGGTCGTTTGCAATACCTAACACATATCATATAAAAAATTATAAACTTTACCTTACTACATAAGATTTCCGACTTGCGATCACAATGTAGGTGGGTCCCTCTCCCCACACTTCGCAAGTTTTGGATTTCAACCCCCACCGTTTATAACAAGAAGCTAAGATCTGCGATGTGCGATGCAGTCAGCCCCACTTTCCCCTACCATGTCACTTACCTCCTCCCCACACTTTGCACTTCGAATCCTTTAAAGTTTACCTCCGCTATTTAGTGTTAAGAGTTGCGACCTACGAGCAGCGATCGGGTCCCACCTTCCTCCACATCACTCTTCCCTCTCCGTACTTTGCACTTCGCATCCATTAGAGTTTAACCCCTACTGATTATAACAAAAACCTTAAGTTTTACAATTTGCGAGCTGTGGTCCGGTCCCACCTGACCTGCCACATCAACTCCATACTTTGCATCGCATCGCTAATTTCATTTCTTATAACATAAACTCTAAAACATGCTATGTACAATTTGTTATGGATGTGATAAGGTTTATAACTGAAATCTAAACATTTTCAAGTCCAGGTAAATGAGTTGTTTACGATGTTTCGTGCAGAAAGGGTTGAGTCTGAGCCCACCTATGTGGCATGTCATTCCACCTCTAACCACCCTCCACCTTTCCTCCTTCCCCGCTCCTCTTCTCCGCATCCGACAGTCGTTAATGCTTTTTTCACCCCCCTCGGTCTTCAAACTTTAAACCATGGGGGGGGTGGGGGGGGTGGTCCGGAATGGGCGGTATCCATTACCACCCACTCCTCCATGTGTCACACCCTCACCATTTCACACCCCATCTCTATTATTGCTTACCACTTGAGTCCCCCTCCTAAAAGTTGTTTCTGCCATCCTCCATCATCCGTCCACGCCCGCCAACCACCATCCCTCCACAACCGGGTGGATGCTATTTGGGTGCGGTTTTGTGAAGAAAATGGGGTTAAGCATGACAGTAAGGCTTGACCACCCGTTCAAATGGTTTTACACCATTTAGCTGAGAGAAGTAGTAAGGGTCGAGTCGGGGAAGGCTTCTCGCAAACTTGTTATGTTATAACGACAGAAAGAATCAGGCAGGACCCGATAAGGGGCAAAAGGTAGGGCGGGGCTGAATGTCACGATAGCAAGCAAAGGGGGTCAAGTCTGGAAAATGGCGTTCATATAAAACTTCCATTGTATACCAGAAAAAGTGGAAAAGACAAGAAGACACATCAGCACCAGCATCAATAAATGAAAGTAGCTAGCGCTGCACCAAACTTAATTATCCAACGTCGATATTTTGAAAAGCAAGGTCAGATGTCAGAGTCATCAAAGCTTTTAGATCCATAAAGAGCTCCTCAGAATTAATTTTACATGTGATATGTTATAAAAGATATTTTTCTCAAGCTTGCATGGCCATGCCTATTTAATTTCAGTTGTTTTGTAATAAATGTAATTTGACCCAAGTAGGTTAGGGCTACCGACTCAAGTTTTAGTTAAATACTGCTCGAATTTTAATTATCAAGGGTGGAGCCTTGTTAGACTCTGTGTTGTAAAAGACCATTGTATTGGAGCACTATAACTGTTTTGAGTTGGGCATCAATAATAAAGAGACTGTTCACAGGATTCATGAGCTATGTTAATGGTGATGTTCTTTCCTTTGTGTTAATGTTTTCCTCTGTCTTTTCATGCTATGCATTAGTTTCTATAATTACAAAACATTAGTTTTAGATTGAGATTTGCTGAGAGAGCACCTTAATTCTGTCTATTTTTTTTATCTTAATGTGTTCCTCTGAAGTACAGTTAAAGAATTCTTAACTGCTCTTTAGCTATTATTGAACTCACTGCTTTCTTTCATCTCATATTCACACTGCGAGTAAGATCCAGTCTGCATAGTTATCTTTCCCTGTGAATTCCCCTTGAAAAATTTGATGCACAATTCAACCTCTTATGACTCCATAGCCCAATCGATTAAGATTCACAACTATGTCTATCCAACCAAACAACCAATTGAAACCAATAGTTCTCATAATCTCTATAACTAGCTTAATATCAACAAGTATAATCCTCAAGCTAAATCATAAATCATAAAGAAGAAAGAGAGCCCTCTCTGAGTCTAGGAAGGCTAGGTCTTGGACTCCAAAGTGGTTTTATTTTGTCCTCTGACATTTGTTCTTTCCAATCTTACAAAATTATGGAGGGCTAACATAATGGCGACCATACTGTGGACTTATTGAAAAGCTCATCTTTCATCAAAACTCAGAAACCCCAATCCAAATTGTATAATTCAAGTATTTACCAAGATTGGTATCTAGTTGTTGACGGTGGACAACAAGCCAGAGACAAGAAGGCTGCATCATTCACCTGGTGACTCCATGATTCAAAGAACCTAGTTTTTGAGCATTCGTGGCGACTCCACAACATGTTGACCAAAGTGCCTTCTGAACAAAATGAAAAGGTTTGTGGATACCTTCTATCTAGTGAATTTTTAAATGCATTCAGGAATCAATTATCAGAATTTCATCTTAATGAAGATTTCCTAGAGGCTGTATTTCTTATTTTGAAATAAAGCAAATTTAGGCCTGAAGCTAAAGCATGTTTTATGGAGATAGTTGTTGAAATATATGAAACTGGTATTGAACTTTTGAACTCTCAAATTCAGTCATATAATTTCATAGATCCTAAAGAATTCTTGGGAAATCTTCCTTCCCCTAAGCAAGAGGAAATTGTACTACCTCTTGGATTACATGTTGAGGATGATTGTGCTTTCAAGTACCAAACTTAAGATGAGGTTTCAAGGTTTAATATTGGGGATACAACTGATCAATTAGTCATTGAAGGCCTAGAAGAAAAAATCATACATCATGCTTCGTTTGATCCTATAGCAGATTATATGAAGGTTCTTTTTAGCTCAAGTTTTCAAACATGTATTCTCTATAAGGATCAAATACATCAGCAATTGCCATTACATGTTCTAACTTTGGTTATGAGGACACACAAGAAGGCTATATTGCTGATTTTCCTGACAGGCAGTCAAGTTGTCCATCTATTTCCGCTGCTAATTAACTAGCTGCACTGGCATTATTGTATTATTTAGAACAAAATCAATTTTAGTAGAGTAGGGTAGGTAGGTGTGCAAATAAGCTTAGCACTCTGAGCATATTTCAAATTTTAGTTTTGGATTGCTTTTTTAGATCACTGTGTTTTAGACTTTAGTTTCAGCACATTTCTGGTCTCACCATTCAAGTTTTCAAGGTGCAACAGTATGTTCAGCTTGATGGATTGCAAGGGATAAGTTCAATTGTGGTTTCAGTTCAGATTTCAGTATGCTTATAAGTTGGCTGGCCTAGCATGTGGTATATTCTTATAATTCAAAGTCAAGAGGAACAATCAGCTAGTTTCCAGTCACTAAGTTTCCAGACAGATCAAGATACAAGTTGTGGGATAAACCAAATGGATCAGGCTGCTAGTCTGTGGTGTTCTTGACACCTCCTGAAGGAGCTGCCATCCCCAGCTGGAGCCACTGTTAGAATCCTGTAATTTACAGTATCACAAGGTGACTATGTACTTTCTCTTTTCAAAAAATTTCGTATTGTCATAGATGTCAATATTCAAAATATTTCCCAAAGAAAGAATCAAAGGAAATAAAGGCAGTAGGGAAGAAATAAGCAGAATTAGATCATTAGCAAAGACACAGGCAACATGGAAGCAGTTAAGGCAGAAAAAATAAGCAAAGGTAGAGTCGTGAATGCGGGGCAAGTATTCTATGAACAACTAAGAAACGAACGGGCGCAACCAAAAGTGGCAAACCACAACAAGAGAGTTGCGAGGACCGTTGATCCGATAATCTATCAATTACGGAGATTAAAATCGAAATCGCAGATCACAAGTGTTGCAAGATAGGCACGAAGGGTGAAAGATAAATATGCCTAAGTGCGATGTGTGATGGCGGTGGGACCCAGCCACCCCCCACACTTCCTTTCATTCCATTTCCCTTGAAAATAACTAAAAACTTACCTTTTCCACTTCATTTCTCTACTTTAACTTTTTTCACTGCTATATCATTGTTTCTACTCCGCCTTTCCCATCTCCCTGATTGCAATTAAAGTGGGCCAGTATCCCTGATACGTCACCCCTTTCCCACTCGCCATTCATCGCATTTCGCAAACATTACAACTTACCGTTTAGGCGCCCACAATGTATTTCCTTCAATTTGAAATGCGGCGTTTAGCCCGACCATAACAATTGTGCCCCTAAATTCTCAAGTCGTTTGCAATACCTAACACATATCATATAAAAAATTATAAACTTTACCTTACTACATAAGCTTTCCGACTTGCGATCGCAATGTAGGTGGGTCCCTCTCCTCCAACTTCGCAAGTTTTGGATTTCAACCCCTGCCATTTATAACAAGAATCTAAGATCTGTGATGTGCGATGCAATCAACCCCACTTTCCCCTGCCACGTTACTTACCTCCTCCCCACACTTCACACTTCGCATCCTTTAAATTCTACCTCCACTGTTTAGTGTTAATAGTTGTGACCTGCGGGCAGTGATTGGGTACCACCTGCCTCCACGTCACTCCGCCCTTGCTGTACGTTGCACTTTTCATCCTTTAGAGTTTAACCCCCGCTGCTTATAAAAAAAACCTTAAGTTTTATGATATGCGGGCTGCGGCTTGGTCCCACCTGACCAGCCACGTCGACTCTGTACTTCACATCGCATCACCGATTTCATTTCTTATAACCTAAACTCTAAAACATGCGATGTGCGATTTATTATGGATGCGATAAGGTTTATAACTAAAATCGAAACATTTTTAGGTCCGGGTAAATGAGTTGTTTATGATGTTTCATGCAGAAAGGGTCAAGTCCAAGCACACCTGTGTGCCACATCATTTCACCTCTAATTTCCCTCCACCTTTCCTCCTTCCCTGCTCCTCTTCTCTACATCTGATGATCCTTAACGCTTTTCGCACCCCCCTCGGTCTTCAAACTTTAAACCATGGGGGGAAGGGAATCGAAATGGTCGGTATCCATTACCGCCCACTCCTCCACATGTCGCACCCTCACCATTTCGCACCCCCCCTCTGTATTAAGTCTTACCACTTGAGGCCCCTCCGAAAAGTTGTTTCCACCGTCCTCCATCATCTGTCCACATCCGCCAACCACCATCCCTCCACGACCGGGTGGATGTTGTTTGTGTGTGGCTTTGTGAAGAAAAGGGGGCTAAGCATGACAACAAGGCTCGACCACCCGTTCAAAGATTTTTCCACCATTTACCTGAGAGAAGTAGTAAGGGTCGAGTCAGGCAAGGCGTTTTGCAAACTTGTTATGTTATAACGGCAAAAAGACTTGGGCAGGACCCGACAAGGGGAAAAAGGCAGGGCGGGGCTGAACATCATGGTAGAAAGCAAAGGGGGTAGAGTCTGGAAAAGGGAATTCATATAAAAATGTCATGGTATACTAGCAGAAGCGGAAAAGACAGCAAGACACATCAGTACCAACATCAATAAATGAAAGTAGCCAGCGCTGCACCAGACTTAATTACCCAACGCCAATATTTTGTAAAGCAGGGCCAGATGTCAGATTCATCAAAGATTTTAGATCCATAAAGAGTTGCTCAGAATTAATTTTACAGGCGATATTTTGTCAGAGATATTTTTCTCAAGCCTTGCATGGCCATGCCTATTTAATTTCAGTTGTTTTGTAATAAATGTAGTCTGACCCAAGTAGGTTAGGGCTACCGACTCAAGTTTTAGTTAAATACTGCTCGAATTTTCATTATCAAGGGTGGAACCTTGTTATACTTTGTGTTGTAAAAGATCATTGTATTGGAGCACTGTAACTGTTTTGATCTGGGCATCAATAATAAAGAGAGTGTTCACAGGATTCATGAGCTATGTTAATGGTGATGTTCTTTCCTCTATGTTAATGTTTTCCTCTGTCTTTTCATGTTGTGCATCAGTTTCTCTGATTACAAAACAAAAGTTTTAGATTAAGATTTCCTGAGAGAGCACCTTAATTCTGTCTTTTTTTGTCATCTTAATTTTTTCCTCTGAAGTATAGTTAAATACCTCTTAACTTCTCTTTAGCTATTACTAAACTCACTACTTTCTTTCATCTCATATTCAAACTACCAGTAAGATCCAGTCTACATAGTTATCTTTCCCTGTGCATGCCCCTTGAAAAAGTTGATGCACAATTCAGCCTCTTATGACTCCATAACCCAATGGATTAAGATTCATAGCTTTGTTTGTCCAACTACCCAACCAATCAAAACCAACAGTTCTCATAATCTCTATAACTTACCTAATATCAACAATTATAATCATCAAGCTAAATCATAAATCATAAAGAACAGAGAGAGCCCTCTCTGAACCTAGGAAGGCTAGGTTCTGGACTCCAAAGTGATTTGATGTTGTCCTCTGTTGTTTGTTCTTTGCAATCTTACAAATTACGGAGGGCTAACACCATCCATGAAAAAACATATGAACAAGTACATTTACACATGAAATACCAAGGAGAAGGAGCTCTTATTAATGAACGCATAAGTGAACCAAGTCATGTACTTCCACGAACCACCTCACCATAGATTAAGTTGAAAAAAATATTTCTTTCAGCCAATCACCCCCGTGACATATTCCAAGGAAAAATGTGGGACTCACAACAAAACCAATCCACGTTTCCTCATGCTTTACCGCAATCCACCAAGGGATAAATAGGCCCAAGAAATAAACATGCATTACCAGGCTTTACCACAATCCCACAATATACAGGTCCAAGGATCACTAGGCCTACAAAAGCATGGATGCCTCCAGATATCTCCACCTACAACATGATGAATTTTTCTATCTCCTAGTCTCTAGGATTTACCGTATATCTTGCCATTCACCGGTTGAGGATTCCCATGCCTAATCAAGACTCTAATCTCTATAATTTACCATATATCATGCCATTAACTGGTCAAGGATTCCTAGGCCTAATCAAGGGCATATACCTCTAGCCTTTACTGTATATCATGCCATTCATCAGTCAAGGATTACTTGGCCCACCAAGGTACACATAATCTGTCTTTACCGCAATCCCACCTTCACTGGTCCAAGGATTCCTGGGCCTTGTGTTGTTCTCCAGAGACCATCGTACTTAGTCTTGAAACCATCTGGAAATCTAGCTCAACCAAAATGAGAGAACCCCATGACATTGTGGCTATACAGAAAGGGAAAGGAAAGGTTGAAAATCACTAACACACCTATCAAAACCCATGCCAATGACAACAAGAGAAGTAATTTGTCACCGTCCCTACCATTTCCCATCCCGCACAATGGAGGACCCATTATGTGACCTGTGAACACTGTCATGCCTTGAAAACATCATCAATGCATCCCTCTGAGTATGAACTTAATTTCCCCTTGAGACATCTCCTTGCAAAATCCATGAAAAACAGCTCTTTTTGCATTGGCGCGGGTAGACAGTTCAGTGCTCGCGCCAATCAGGGAAATCCTGTAAAGAGGTCGCGCCACTTGGGCGCTCTTTCATAGAGCAGCAATCGCGCCACCCATTTTAGGGACTGTTTTTTAAATATGGATGGCGGAAGTTGAGTTCAAACAAACTCACAACCATTGCCTATCTTGAGTTGGGAGGTTTGGTTGCGGGAGTTCTATGGAAGGGAAGTAGTTTTGCCACCTTCTATGGAACCTTCCTTGTTGATAGGGCCAATCCCATAATAATAGGGATCCCAACTCCCTCCTTCCCCATCTATAAAAGCTTGCTCAGATCCATAGCAAGCTAGTCTTGAAGTGCTGAAGCTTTGCATCTCCCTATTCCCAAGTGCCTTTGTGCTGTAAAGAATCCCTTCTTTCCTTTAAGGCCCATTCAAGCGAGGAGACCATTATTACGAGACTCTGGAGAGGTTTCCCTTTCCTTGGCGAGCTTTGCGAGACGTGGACAACCAGAGACCCGTTCGAAGGAAGCTGCGACGTCAGAACTTGGTTGTAACTTCTATTCGTTTATCATTTTAATAGATGACTATGATTATGGTTCCACTCCTTTTTCCATCATGTTAATGCGAGTAATATCTTTTATGACCGATGTTTAGTTACGTATGCTGGTTCCTATGCTTGTATCTGTTCGTTTCTTCTGTGTGCAGGTGTTCATCCGCGGAGATCGCGGAAGGATTGTGATCTGCCAGGGCTGAAGGACCGGGGACATCTTCTTCTTCAGATCTAGCGTTGGAATTCAGGTAGGCTCTTATCCCAAGTCTTTCATTCGTAACTAGGAGCTTGCGTCATAGCATTGTTTGTTTGTTGCTAGACCCCTACTGGGCTAGTAGGGATCGCCTCTGTCCGCAGAGGGGATTTACCTCCTCAACAAATTGGCGACTCCGCTGGGGATCGTCCGGTTTTCCTTGTCCCTTTTATGATTGGTTCGCTTTGATTGTTTCTCCTTGCTTGATGAACCTTCCGGGTTGGATTCTTTCATTATTTTAGCCTCTTGGTTTGCTTAGCTTGTATTGGTCTACTTTTAGAATAGCTTGTTTTTTAATTTTTATTGAAGAACTCGACTGGCGCGGGTTTTAACCCGACAGTCGCGCCACTTGGCGCATGTTGCATTTGTCTGTGTCGCGCCAATTGGCCTCTGGCGCTAGTTTCAAGGCCACAGTCGCGCCACCCCTGTGACTTTTTTGAGTTTCTTCATTTTTTGGCTTTCTGAGCTTGACCAGTACTTTTCTTCTTGATTTCCTAATTGTCTGAGTGTGTTGGAGTCTTGTTTGACTGGAATTCACCGCTATCCCTTGGTTGTTTGCCTCTGTCTATCGATTTCACGATTTGAGCCCTAGGGCATCTAGTGGCATAGTGAATCGAGCCCTCCTTGGGAGTTTTGGTGTCTTGATTGTCCTGTCAACTTGTTGATTGATTCTCCACGCTCTCTTAACAGTCTTTGATCGTTTTGCTGCGTCTTTTGAGTGATTGTTCATTCCTTCATTCAGAATTCGTTCGCCTTGGCTTTGGACCTAGATCACACGGTCCATTGGGAGTTTTCGAGTCTTTCTTCGATTTGAGAGACTTTGGGTCGATTTAGAGATTTGGTTTCTTGCTTCGTTGAGTGAATGTTGTTTGCTTCGCTCTCTTAGATATCATTTCTCAAATTGTTCCTTTTGTTTTCAGTGCACATTAGCCATTAAACATTGAAAATCAAAAAATAATCTCTTTTGCTTTTGTTAAATTAGTGCAAATGGTGATCTTTTCCATATTGCTAGTGATTAGTGTTTGGATGAAAAGTGTGCAATTGCATTAGTTGCATTAGAGACATTCTTGTTTGTATTCCGTTCATTTCGTTTGCATAAAAGCTCTCAACTCTCATTTAACTAGTTTTCATCGAACGAAATGTTGCACCGTGGCATATAGCTTGCATTTAGGAGACACTACATACGATAGGGCATGGAAATTGAAACTTAATTGAAGATCAACTGTAAAATTTATTCAATTAACCTAAGGCAACATTGGAACTTAACGCAACATATTTAGAAGGTCTAGGCTAGAGACGTGTTCCGGCGTCGTTAAACCTAGCAGCCGTCGTTCGCCTTTTGGCTTTAGACGGCGCTAGTACGGACTTGCGCTCCGTGCGAAGTCGCGTATATAAAGGGAGACCCCTATAGGTTTTCAATCCTTTATCCATAGGAAGCCGAGTCTGCCGGCCTATACCCGTGATACACCGAACACAGCATTCGGGGAGACTACCTGCACGTACGGAAAGTCCTTGGTCGATTTCTGTTTCATTTTTGAAACCAAGGTGTATATTGCAGTTCACGGATATTTAGTACACCCTTTGTGCCTAGTTTTTCCTGAGCAGTCATTTGGTCTTTTCTGACTCCCTAAACTTGAAAAGACCGTCAAGCGCTTGTCCTTTCACGCTTGTGTCAACTCTGAAAGAGATAGATTCATCTTTTTATCGTTTCTCGACTCTTGAAACATGAAACGGTAGAATTTCTTACTTTCCAATGTGGTAAAATTAATCGCCCACGATTACACGCCTGCTTAGATATTGCTTGTTGACCGTTTGATCGTGTGTCTTAACTCGTTTTCAGCCCGTGTGTGCTTTTGAGTTTTGATGGCAACTTTTTCAGAGTTCGCCAACCAAGGAATCCCCTCAGAAGGGAATCCTGGTCATTTTCCTCCTTTTGGAAATGTTGGTGCTCCTTACATGGCGACGTTGTCCCTTCCTGGGTTAACTGTTGGGTTGCCTGTTTGGTTGTTCTCAACCTCTGTTGTCCCGAATGTCTCCACTACTGTTCAGTCAGTTCCTCCACTGGAACAACATCATGTTGATTCCAAGGTGGACCTCTCCCCTTCTTCGCCTGTTTCTGCGTCCTCCTCTTCTACTTCGCCTGGTGAAAGTCTGGATTCAAGTAACCAGGTGGCTAAGAAGAAGAAGAAGAAGACAAAGAAGAAGAAGTCTGATAAGCGAGAGGCTAAATGTACAGCTACTGTCCCTAAGGAATCTCCTCTTGATAGTCCTTCCAACCCTCCTCGGAAAGTCAAGTTCCCGTGCATGTTGTGCACGGGAGACCATCTTCTTCGAGACTGCCCTGGCATTCCCAAGGTGCTCGAAGTCTGGTCCAACGGCTGCCCACCGTTGCCTTTGGCTTCCGGGAGTCAAGTTGGGGGCACGTCTTCAGCTGCTGTTGATAAGGACTCTAAGAAGCAGGGTAAGATCACCAATCCCTGTAAATTGTGTGAAGGGCACCATGCCATTCACCTTTGTTCTTATATGGATGAAGCCAAGCGAGTCTTGGACAACCCAGTCGGTTCTACACCACGCCTTCCACCTGGTTATAATTGGCTTTCTGTGAGTCCTCTACCAGCCGATCCTATGGTTGGTCAAGAGTCATCCTTGGTCGATCCCACTCCCCCAGAAATTCAAATTCACGAATCCGGCCCTGACCAACCATTGGTCGTAGGATCGGTTGAACTGGCCCCGTCCGCGATGCACCAGGTCTTTTCTGTCGAGAGTGGATCTCACACTCCTCATGTCCTTCTGGTTTCTTCAGATTCGTCAGACTTGGAGAAAGATTCTCCTGTCCCTGTGCTTCAAGAAGCCGCTCCTCCGCCTCCCATGATGGAGACTCCAGAGGATATTCCTCCCGCCTTCGAGATGGAGGTCATGGAGGAGGCTTCTGCTTCCGTAACATCAGGGGAAGACCTTCGCATTTCGATGGTAACCCCTCCGAGTAGTTTGGTCGCTTCCTTTGATTGGAATCGATTTGCAGGATTTCGCCTTCCGTCTTATGTGCCTTTCGAGATTACGGTACAGGCTCTTGGTCTGGTTGTACCCAGCACCATTATAGACGAAGGTGTGTCTGTTAGTATTCTGTCTTCAACTACCTGGTAAGCTTTCGGTTCACCACCGCTTGCGCCTGTTACGCAGAATCTGTTGTCATTCAATAGAAGGACCAGTCAACCGTTGGGGATCCTTCCAAGGTTACCAATTACTTTGGGAGGGAAAACCGTCCATATGGATGTGATGGTCGTTCCAGGCCCCTTGGATTTCCATCTGCTCCTAGGGCGCGATTACACCTATGCCATGGGAGCGCTTGTCTCCTCCCTTTTTCGTGTGGCCTGTTTTCCACATGAAGGACGGATTGTGACCATTGATCAGCTGTCGTTCTTTGGTCCCAATGTAGCATCTGGTCCGCCACCACCCCCTCCTGGTTTTTATCCACCTGTTGTATCTGCTCCACCGTAGGTCAACTATGTGGCTACATACCCCGTGCTTGTGCTCAGTGATGATGCCGTAGTGCATAATGTGCTGGGGGCATTGGGTCCTGACTTCCAGGATGTTTCCCTTCCATCAGGAGCGGAACTCTTGGGAGCGCCGCCTTCTTGTTCATTTTGATGTAAGTCGGTTAGAGCATGGTTTCCTCCCTAGGTCAAGCTCTTTAAAAAATAAAACTAGGATCTTGGAGCATAGTTCCTCCACTTGTGTCAAGCTCCTAAAAACAATGAAACAAGCTGTTCGAGGATAGTTCTTTTAAGTGTGTCAACCTCGTTAAAATAATGAAACACAAGCATATTCAATTCGAGTTTTGTCAGTTTCAGCTCAAATCTCGTGTGTGTTCAATCTTCACTCCATTTTCAATCGAGTGAAGCTTGGGGGGAATGTGCCTCGATTTGAGACAACATGCTGGGGGGCATGCCCGTCTTTCTTATTATCAAGCATAGTTTGTGTTTTAAGCTTGCGTAAAAATAAAACTCTTTTCAAGCATAGTTTGCATATGTGTGTGTTCATGTGTGCTTTTAAGCTTGCGTAAAAATGAAATGTGTGATTAAATGCATTGTGTGAATACATTTCGCATTGGGTCGTTTGTTATGTAACTGATACATTAGATTACATCTGTATTAGACATTTGCATGACATATAGAAAACATCATCACATGTAAACAAAGATCCATCCAAAATAATCATATGTATATATATATATATGTGTGTCGAAATGTTTGCACAGTGTGCGTCACATAAAACTCAAAAAATATACATAAGTGTCTTAATACATCCGGAGACACTGTGTCTCTCAAAAAATAGGTGTGGCTAAATCCTAGAGACTAATCGGCATGGTGCTCATGATAGCACGTCACTGCACGCACTAGCCGCCTCAGGATTCGGTGGCAAGGGTTGGAACTCCACGTCTCGTCACGGCCATTACTCCATCGGTACATCGACGGTCGGGCATGATGCGGGATCCCCATGGACGATCCTGGGTGCACGGAGCCAGGTGCCTCTCTGGGTACCTTCCCCACGGATCTCGGGGGCGGGGGTGCAACTGAAAGACCCAGAGGACGGGGGCATCTCTCTGGTCTCTGGTCCCCTGTGTATGCATATATATTTGTGTTAAGACAAGTGTGTATTAACAAAAAAAACATATAAACATAAAATCAAGAATATGAGGTCTTACCCAGCTCTTCATCCCAGTGGTCTCCTTCTGGTAGCGGGAGATTTGGGTCCCCTGTAAAGTCAGTTCCCGCATAGGGCCAATCTTCCACAACGATCAGTTGGCGCCGTAACCACCTGAAGAACTCGGGCTTCCAGGACATCTGTTGCCCGCCTCCAGATCTGGGCATCAGTGCTGCCCAGCGAGCCATTCTCGGCTCTTGTGGTACTGGACTCGCCACATGGGCCTCTTGGCCCTGGAAGGTTGGTATGCGTTCCAGAATGAACGATACCAAGATGGAACCATACCCAAACTGCTTCAGTTTGTTCTGTTTGCACTTTGTAAGCTGCCTTTTCATGTTGATCGTGACATCTGTTGCCCAATCATACAGTCGGGGACCCATGCATTCTGAGGCCAGTAAGAGTTGAGTCTTTGTAGCCTCGTGCGGTGCCTGCGATCCAGCAGCCCGCGTAATGGTGTGGAGTACAACTCTCAGTGCTAGGTCGGGGATGGTTGAGATGTATACCTTCTTACTCCCTGTTCCTGTTTGTGCTCCACGGCACACCCGCGCCATTACTTCTTCCATCTTTTCCCCTGATGGTCTGCTCCCAGTCAGTACAGGGATTGGACCCCTGCGGGATAATCCGGTAACGAAATAAATGTCAGTGACCTCCAATTCCAACACCTGGTCTCGTATTCTGAATACTTGGTCATTTTCATCCCAGAGGTTGATCAGATATTGGAGGAGCTCAGGCTGAGCTCGTAAGCATGGCGTGAGGAAGAATTTTTTTAAGCCACAGTCTCTTAGAGCATTCATGCAATCCTGGCTTTGCATGGCCTCTTCGTCCTCATCTCCGTGTTCCCGTTCCTTCCATTCAATTGCCATTCTGACTGTTTATCTGCATTCACATGGTTCAAAGCCCTTAATTAGATCTTCTGTGAGCTTCAAAATTCAAGAAATTTGGCATAAGTAGTGGGATTTTAGGCGGAAATTTGGGTTCCGCCGCTGGCGCGACTGTTTTGCTGACAGTCGCGCCATGTGGCGCGGGCCCTTTGGTAAAAAGAGCTCAGTGGCGCGGGTCCGTGCCCGATACCCGCGCCACTTAGCCCGACCCTAAAATTTCAAAGGTGCCCTTACAGAGCTGATTTCTAAGGGGAAATCATTAAAAAATGCATGGAAAGAAAGAGAAAAGGAGCGTCTCTTACCTGTCACAGACGAGACGCTGAATGGTTGCCTGGATTGGTCGCAATCGCCGTCAGAAGATTCTGCTCCAAATGGACCACTGTTGCTCTCCACAAGGTAAATAGTAAAAAGTAATTTCGTTTTTACCATTGAACATATTTATAACTTTTCGACGTTAAAATGAGTTTTAAAAGTTATTTCTTGTCAAATATTTGCATGTATTATTTCGAAAATGGATTTTACGCTTGTTGGGTATGTGCAGTGACAGGTTTTTGCGACTTAAAAGGTGGAAACGAGTTGTATTTTATACTTTTTCGGACTCGGTAAATACACGAAAAAGTCACTGTGGAGTCATCTTTCAGCTCTTTTCTGACTCTCTAAATATGAAAATATCGCCGAGGCCCTTGTCGTTTCGATCTCGTTAAAATGGACACGAATCGACATTCACCCAGTATAAGTTTAACCCTTTTTCGGGCTGGGATGGATTGATTACGAAAAAGGAATAACCTAGCCTATCGCGACTAGGAGGTTTTCCCGGATATTGTTTTCTACCTTTTCGGATCTGGGGAACTATTTACGAAAAGGGACCTGTGGAGTTTTCTTTTCCGCTGTCTTTTCAAACTCTCTAAACATGAAAAGACCCCGAGTTCTTCCTTTGTCAGACTCGTTAAACCCTGATGACATCGGATATAGTCGAAATGACGTTCTCCGAGTTTCTCCTTCCTGGGACTCGTTAAATGCACCAGGATGGATTCGCCCGAAGGGCGAACTTATATCACAAGCATATGCTATCCCCTTCAAGCTTGTTATAAAAAATAATTGGGGTACTCGCCAGAAATGGTGGGGGAAAAATGGAACTATCGTCGTTGTCGTCGGCAGTATGTCGCTCTTGAACATGGCACTTGTCTGCATTCGTGTCGGGTTGGGGACATCTCATCTCGTTGCTTCACTTTGCTTCCATGGGCTTGGGTAATCTCTTTTGACCTCTCATCTGTTCACTGCCTCGTCGCCATGACCTTTGATCTGTTGATGTCAAATACTGCCAAGTCCATTGTCGTGCCGTTTATATGTTCAAGAGAAGTTGGCCTCTGTGAATATCAACCTTCCTCTGTTTCTCATATGATCCTGATTCACAACAAAACATTATGTTCCTCTGTCTCGTGTCGATGATGTGGGAATCATTATGGCCCACCTTCGATCAAGGTCACTTCCTGTCGACTTCAACTCATTATCCAGGAAGTTGGTCTAGAGACTCCTGATGGTACCTTGGAGCCTGCATGCCTTAATGGCGGGTTCGTCGCATTCGACGTGAGGTTTTCATCATTGGCCTCCGATCGGATGATTCTACGGGTGTTCGACGTCAGCTCATTTATTCACACGCTGTAGATTGTACCTGTAGTACCTTGAGGACCATCGTCATTATTGGTGGTTTCTCTCGCGTCTGTTAACAGCTTTCATCATTGGCTGGTAATCAGACGATGTTCTTGCATGTTCGACATCAGCTCACACATTCGCATGCTAGAACTTGTACTTGTTTGGGTCGAGATGGAGCGCAAGACCCTGGATTGTGTTTGTTGTAATCCAGGCTGCGATTGTGGATTATTGTCATTATGTACATGACTCAATGATTGGATGGCTGCGACCATACCCGAGTCTATTTGTTTGATCTTAGTTGGATGGCTGCGCCCATACCCTGGATCCGGATTATAGCATACTCTGTTCGGATGGCTGCGTCCATACCATATATATACATCATGTACTTGAGATATCAGTTGTATCTTTATGTGCAGGTTTTCCGACGGCGGGCCTTCAGTTGGACATGTTCTCGTAAAGCATTTCACCCCTCTCTCTCTCGGGCCTCATGCTTTAGGGGGCATCTGTTACACAGTAATTTGTCACCGTCCCTACCATTTCCCATCCTGCACAATGGAGGACCCATTATGTGACCTGTGAACACTGTCATGCCTTGAAAACATCGTCAATGCATCCCTCTGAGTATGAACTTCATTTCCCCTTGAGACATCTCCTTGCAAAATCCATGAAAAACAGCTCTTTTTGCATTGGCGCGGGTAGACAGTTCAGTGCTCGCGCCAATCAGGGAAATCCTGTAAAGAGGTCGCGCCACTTGGCGCTCTGTCATAGAGCAGCAATCGCGCCACCCATTTTAGGGACTGTTTTTTAAATATGGATGGCGGAAGTTGAGTTCAAACAAACTCACAACCATTGCCTATATTGAGTTGGGAGGTTTGGCTGCGGGAGTTCTATGGAAGGGAAGTGGTTTTGCCACCTTCTATGGAACCTTCCTTGTTGATAGGGCAAATCCCATAATAATAGGGATCCCAACTCCCTCCTTCCCCATCTATAAAAGCTTGCTCAGATCCATGGCAAGCTAGTCTTGAAGTGCTGAAGCTTTGCATCTCCCTATTCCCAAGTGCCTTTGTGCTGTAAAGAATCCCTTCTTTCCCTTAAGGCCCATTCAAGCGAGGAGACCATTGTTACGAGACTCGGGAGAGGTTTCCCTTTCCTTGGCGAGCTTTGCGAGACGTGGACAACCGGAGACCCGTTCGAAGGAAGCTGCGACGTCAGAACTTGGTTGTAACTTCTATTCGTATATCACTTTAATAGATGACTATGATTATGGTTCCACTCCTTTTTCTATCATGTTAATGCGAGTAATATCTTTTCTGACTGATCTTTAGTTACGTATGCTGGTTCCTATGCATGTATCTGTTCGTTTCTTCTGCGTGCAGGTGTTCATCTACGGAGATCTGGAAGGATTGTGATCTGCCAGGGCTGAAGGACGGGGACATCTTCTTCTTCAGATCTAGCGTTGGAATCCAAGTAGGCTCTTATCCCAAGTCTTTCATTCGTAACTAGGAGCTTGCGTCATAGCATTGTTTGTTTGTTGCTAGACCCCTGCTGGGCTAGTAGGGATCGCCTCTGTCCGCAGAGGGGATTTACCTCCTCAACAATTATGGTGGAATTAGTTTGATAAAACGTCTTCTATACAATAGTAGGACACTTGGGCCACTCTGCCAATTTTAACCTGTAGAGATTTACAATTCAAAATTTGGTAGATGAGACAAGGCACATCCAAGAGAGTATGAGCTCCAAACGAAAGGAACCTTGCCACTGCACAATCTTAAGATACCACTTGGCCTCTAATCCAACCACAAGACTATTTGCCTACAAGAAAAATGGATAACTCTACAAATGGATATCTCTCCTTTGTTGAGTCCAACATGTACTGCCACTACTTCCTCCCTTTTGTAACAATCATAATAGAGACAAATCACTTCAATGCACATATCATAAATCCTCCATTCACATAGACAACTTGATGCACAAATCCAAGATTAACACTCTTATTTTGAATAAGATGATGGACAAACACACATTGACATAACCAATCAGTGGCCACACTATCTCCATGAGCTCTCCACGAGGGAGACAACCTAGGTAGGATTTGATATCAAAATAATTTTGTATAAACACACTTCATTAATTAAATAATATTACATACAAATACATGAAGTGTTGTCTCAAAGCAGAAAAAATATCTTGGACACATAATCACTTGATTGAAAGAATATCCTAACCACACACCAATATAGGGCTAAGAGGTTGAAGATAATCTCTCATCCGACTAGGCTTAAACAACCTCCTAGCTAATAGGAATGGACTCATTCTAGTAGAGCCTAGAACTCTACCAATAATGAACAATAAGCTTAATAATTATATAATCTCACACACATTGAGACAAGTGTGAGTTAAATTCTTTAACATTTGTATTGCTTAGATATATCAATCATTGAAAGTAAAAAGCAAAGTCTAATAAACCTAAATCCATTAATCACCAAAATAATTATTTCTATAAAAAACTACTGCTCCAAGATGGGTATGACAGTTAATACCGACAAGACTAAAGTCTTGATCATTAAATCCAAGAAGATCACCCATGGTAGTTTCCTGTATAATAACATTTGCTTAGAGCAGGTTTCTTATTATAATTATTTGGGCATTGACTTCCCTCATCATATCAACTGGAATTATAGCATCGAGAAAAATATTATTGGGGGCTGGAGAGCTTATTATGAGCTTGAAAACAACTGTAAGTCGATCGATCTTTACATTTGGAGTAAAAATAGGTTCCTCTTTGAGACCCTTGTCACCCTTGTTGTCTTATATGGACCTAAATCCATTAATCACCAAAATAATTATTTCTATAAAAAACTACTGCTCCAAGATGGGTATGACAGTTAATACCGACAAGAATAAAGTCATGATCATTAAATCCAGAAAGATCACCCATGGTAGTTTCATGTATAATAACCATTGTTTAGAGAAGGCTTCTTCTTATAATTATTTGGGCATTGACTTCCCTCATCATATCAACTGGAATTATAGCATCGAGAAAAGGATTATTGGGGGTCGGAAAACTTATTATGAGCTTGAAAAAAATTGTAAGTCAGTTGATTTTTACATTTGGTGTAAAAAGAGGTTCCTCTTTGAGACACTTGTCACCCCTGTTGTCTTATATGGATGTCAATTTTGGGGTTGCGTTATATCCAGAGAGTCATGGAGGAAGATTGAGATGATTCAAAATAAATTCATAACCTACAACCTTAAGATCAAGGGAAATACTCCCTATCATATCCTCTTGATCGAATTTGGTTTGTCCCCCATTGAAAGTACGACTATGTTTAGATATTTGATGTATAAGAAGAATCTTGACAACATGGAATAAAAAAGGCTCCCTAAAATTGCTTCTAACTATAGTCAAAACCCTCACCTTCGCCTCAAACACGGGTGACATAAGGATGCCCAGTCCTGGAAACCATTGGGGAATTAAGGAGGAGCTCAGTATGGGAAGCAAAGACAATATAAAAAATAAATATTACCTCCAATTTTAAGGACAAGCTATGGGAGGATTAGGAGCTGGAGGGTAAAAGGAAGTTAAGATACTATAAGGAAGTGATCAACCCCACGCTTGATAATTAGAATTATCTCTCTGTATAGTCCAACAATAAGAAAAAAATGAACATCACTAAGATAAGAACTAATTCCCATGATCTTCAGAGTGGGACGGGGTGGTGGTCTATTCCCAAGACCCCTTGGAACTATAGAATCTGTCAAATTTTCGATTCTAAGCAAGTAGAAGATGAAAAACACTTCCTTTTAGACTGCCCAACTCTTACTCACATTCGCTCTCAATTCCCTACCATTTGCCACAATTCCAATCTTCTTGACCTATTAAGCCAACCCACCTATAGTAATCTTGGAGCACTTATTTCCCTTCTCTTTGACCATAGAAACAAGATTTTGAAGAATCAAACTTAGATTCTTTCTCGTCTCTTAAGGTCCGATAGACCGCATTGGTCTTGACAGATGGTAACCATCATCATCATTATATATAATTAATATATTTTACCTTTATATATAAATGAGATAAGAGATATCGGCAGATATATGGATAATGGTGAGAGATAAATAAATATTATTGATAATGACATATATTATTATTATATTATATGCTAATTATGTTATAATTTTAAATATAACTTTTAATATATTAATATAATATTATATAGCAATATCTATATATATATATATAAATAATGTGGTTTGATCATATGTAAATGTGGTTTTGAGGTTAAAGCTTTATCACACACATTAATCATTTTTAACATAGTTGATATATGTTTATTTGTCTATATCAACCATATTTGCTAATAGAGTATACATAAACTTTATATAAAACTATATACATATATTAACCACACTAATAATAAATATGATTATATTTATATTTTTTTAAAATTTACTTTTTCATTACTTTATTACTCTATACTAGTTTAAAATGAGAGATTTATAAGTTACTAATTAACAACACTCCTATTACAATATTTCCCTTGGTATTTTTTGAAGGTATGTTTCTGCATGCATCTTCAACGGACCGAGGTTTCTACCTAATTCCTCCCATGAAGAAGCCTATTTCACTCACGATTCCAAATAAATAAAAATATATTTTACCCCACTCTACGGGAATCTAGATCTCTATGACCTAGTTTGCAGATCACTGATATAAAATAGGAATTAAAAACAATAAGTGTCAAGAGGGCCGCTGGTCGGACTAAGATCGGAGATAGAAATAACACACAGAAATAAAACAAATGTTGCAACTATAATTTCCTTTTGTGACAAATTCGATGCAAGAGGGGAACAAAATCTGAGTACAAAGAAGGAAACTTGAAATTCAGATGAAAATGAAATTCTTGTTGGCGGGCTGTATTGCAGCACACCCACGTGGTGAGTTCAAAGCTACTGGTTGGCATTAACCTGGTGGGTAGGATAAATATTAATTTAATATTTTTATGAACTATTATCCTCTCGTCCAACATGGATAGGAGATTTGTGTGTCACGTGTTATGGGGTCCACGAGTATCTGAGTTTCCTTTGAGACGCCCTGTCGTGGGTGGGCTCCTTGCCCGCACATAGAAACCCCCTATATTTGTCTACCAATACCCACCTCCCTGCAATGAGCGTGACATTATCCTGTGTTCAACTTCTCAAATCATATATATATATATATATATATATATTTCAGTTTCAATTCTAAACAAGGAGAGTTGCAGAGCAACTAGTCCCTGCCGTGATGGGACAGCAAAGTAAAATAAACAGTGTGCTTCACATTGTCTACAGCTTTGTAATATCCTCCCGTTAAATCCACCTGCATTGAAATGCAATATGAGAAAACACTAATACAGTACAATCAAAACTCAAAACTAGGATCCACAGGAGAAAAGATGCAGACTTAATGCTAGTTTTCTGCAGCTCCATCGGAAAGGGCGGAATCCCAATATAACTCTGATTCAATGTAACAGGCGGCAGGGACTAACAAGAAGGGCTGCATCGCAGCAAGAGTCTATCTTGAGGGGGGCTTCAAGAAAATGTTTAGTATCTAAATAACAAGAAATATAGAGTATAAGTTGAGATTCTGTAATATCCACCAGCGGTTTCAGAGGCGGCAGAGATAGTTACAGTCCCACCAGTAGTTCTAGAGGCGGCAGAGATAGTTACAGTCCTAGATTAAGTTTAACCATGCCGGTTGGAATGAATAAGGAAATAGAATCAAATGGTATATAGAAAACCGCTGAATTGAACCTACCCGATTAAGCCTACTCCAAGACATTTGGACTTTATTTATGATATTTCAATATGTTTGGTTGTCTGTGAATCACGCGATAAAGAGATATTTATGTGACGAGCCCAATATTTACACATCGTAATTCATGATATTAGAAAGATAAGTACTATGACCCGTTATAGTTTACACCAACTGATACAAACATAAATATTAATCAGAGTAATTTGTATTATAGAAATTCCAGATTCCTTAAATCATGCTCAGTTATTTCTTTGGCTCCAGTTCGACTATTATCTATGGTTATGAAAATGCTATGTCAAAAACAAGGTGTGCCGGGTCTTACTTCTCTTTGTAACTTGGCCCGTGGGCTTCTTCTTTCACCTCCTGCGTGTTGGAATTTCTGAAAATTCCAGAATAACCAATAGAGAGAATAATGCTCTCCACCTTAACACAGAAAAATTTAAATTTTCTTGACAGGAGAGACAGAGTTTCACACTTTAAAATTTCTATTCATTAACCATAAAACAACTGTTACAAAATTTCCTCTGTGAGGAATTTCACACACTTACACTGCTGCAAAACGCAGTGCTAAGAACAACCAAAACTCTGTGGTGTATTTCAAAATTACTCTCTGTTCTCTGTTACAAAATATGCACTCTGTCTGTGCAAAATAAAACACTCTGTTTGTGCAAAATAATACTTTGTCTCTCACTAAAACTTACACTGCTGTGTAAAAATGATATTTCGCACTGCTGTGCTGTGTAATAAAAAAACATTACATTGTGGCGCAGCACAAATTTAATAAACAAAAACTATATTATAAACAAAACTATAACAGACTTTAAAACAAAATCTATTTAAAAGATTGTCGGCCTATACCATATGATATATATATGGTATAATGTTTAACAAAACATAAACCTATTTTAAAAGGACCTCGAGCCCCACTATTGCAAAATGAACATATGTTAAAAACATATGTATATCGTTCCAAAGGTTTGGAACCTTTTTTATCGCGCGATTAAAAAAAAAAAACAAAATAGACCATAATAAGTCAAACCATACCCCGGACTTCAAAAAACTTAAACCATATTGCAATGGGAAAATCGCGTAACACTTTGGCTGACGTCACAAGAAAATTTGTGCATGCGATGAGGATTCCAATCCGCCCTATAGCCATATCGCATCCGATTTTGGGCTTGTGTACGGGCTTCAAATTGTGATGCAAAACTGATTTCAATCCACCTCATAAAGCACATCGCGTCCGAAAATTTTCCTGCTGACATAGGCTCCAAAACAACACGATTCAATTATACTCCGCCATGTGGTCTGGGGACCACAACTCTTCAAACAAAACTCCCGCGCTCGCAAATAAACTCCTCCTGTGTATAAAATAAACATTGCTCTGTTTTCAAATAGAAAACACTCTATTTCTATTTATAAATGACAACTTTGTTTTTTTTAATGTTGGTTTCGATGTGTGCAGGGATTGTATGTGGAAATGCAAGATGAAACTGACTGTTCAGTTAAAAAGTAAGGTGGCCCTGTGTCAGGATCCTTCAGAAAGGAATAGAAGGTGGCTCATTGTACAGGGCTGCAATTGAAAGTAATATTTCAACTGCTGGGTTATCAGTCATACCCAGGCATTTTCTCAAAAACTTAAAACTCTTCTGCCCCAATGGCTTGGTCAGAATGTCTGCAAACTGCTCCTGAGTTCTGCAGTGTTCCAAAACAATTTCTCCATTGTTTACCAATTCCCTGATGTAATGAAACTTTGTGTCAATGTGTTTCGTTCTCTTGTGAAACATATAATTCTTAGATAATGCAATAGCTGAGCTATTGTCACAAAAAATCACTATTCATTTTACTTGCTCTTGGCACAAACTTCTTAACATCCTCCTCATCCAAATTGCTTGACACGTTGCTGCTGTAGCTACCACATATTCTGCCTCTGCTGTAGACAACACTACAATAGGCTGATTTTTAGAAGCCCATAAAATGGCTCCTGAACCCATGTGAAAAACATAACCGGAAGTGCTCTTCCGATCATCTACACTTCCAGCCCAATCACTGTCAGTGTATCCAATTAAATCTGAACATTCTGAAGTAGTATATAAAATACCAAACCTTTTAGTACCTTTAACATAACTCGGAATTCTCTTCGCTGCCTGCCAATGTGCATCCTTTGGCTTCTCCATGAATCTGGAAATCAAACTAGCAACATGCATTATATCAGGCCTAGTTGCAGTCAAATACATGAGGCTGCCAACTATGCTCTTGTACAAACTATGATCAAAATCCTTGCTGTTGTCCTCTCTACTGAGTTTTAATCCCATCACTGTGGGAGTGATTGCTGCTTTGCTCTCCTGCATATTAAATCTTTCTAGCACTTCATTAACATATTTTGCTTGTGAGATAAAAATCTCATTTTCATCTTGTTCTACTTCTATTCCTAAGAAGTATCTCAACAAACCCATGTCAGTCATTTCAAATTCTTCTTTCATGATTGTTTTAAAATTTTCAATAAGGTAATTATCATTACCTGTGAAAATAACATCATCAACATATAAAACCACAATTAAAATTTTACCATCCTTTTCTTTGATGTAGAAGTATCTCACACTTTTCAAATCCATTTTCCAGTATATAGCAATACATCCTACTGTACCACACTCTTGGTGCTTGCTTTAGCCCATAAAGAGCTTTCTTCAACTTGCAAACTTTTTGTTCTTGGCCTTTATTTTGATTGGCGAGAGGTTGTTCAATGTAAACCTCTTCCATTAACACTCCATTTAGGAATGCTGACTTCATGTCCATTTGGTAAACTTTCCACTTGTTTTGTGTTGCTATGGACAACACTACTCTCACGATTTCCATTCTAGCAGCTGGTGCGAAATTTTCCTCATAGTCTATCCCATGCTTCTGCTTATACCCTTTGGCAACAAGTCTTGCCTTGTGTCTCTCTATTTTTCCTTCATAATTACTCTTGGTCTTGTAGACCCATTTAACTCCAATGACATCTTTACCTTTTGGGAGTTCAACCAAATCCCATGTCTTGTTTCTTTCTATGGCATTAATCTCCTCATCCATAGCTTCTATCCATTTCCTATCCTTAATAGCTTCTTCAAAGTGGATAGGATCATCAACATGACAATATAAAGCAAACAAAGAATTCATACCTTCATTTGCTGTCTCTTGTTCATAAATGTCATTCAAATGTCTGAACTTCTTACCTCTTTCACTTGGTGTATGAGTGCTTGAAGAAGCACTCGAATTTCCTCCTTGTGGTGTGCTTGGAGATCACTTTCATTTCTCCTCAAGGGTGTCTCTTGCTGCCCTTGTGTTGGTGCTGCTTTTTGAGGATGTATTTCAGCCAACTCATCATCATTTTCATCATGTGATAAACAATGTTTAACATTCACTGTTTTCTCTATGCTTCCATCCCAAGCTTCCTCCTCGATGAACTGAACATCTCTGCTCACACTAAACTTCTTGGTGGATGGGTTATACAACCTATAAGCTTTGGATTCCTTACTATATCCAATGAAAATAAATTTCTCCCCCCTTTCTGTCCAACTTCTTCCTTAGCTGATCCAGAATGTGTGCATAAGCCACACATCCAAAAACCTTCATGTGTGTGACACCTTGCTTTGTGCCACTCCATGCCTCTTCCGGCACTTTGTTCATAATTGCTTTTGTAAGGCACCTATTCAAAATGTACACTGCACAATGTACAGCTTCAGCCCAATAGTCATTAGGCAAATGCTTTGCCTTTAACATACTCTTTACCATGTCTATTATTGTTCTATTCTTCCTTTCGGCAACTCCATTTTGCTGCGGAGTATATCTAGTTGTAAACTGCTTATGAATCCCATTTTCTCTACAAAAACGTAGAAAATATTTAGAGATATACTCACCTCCTCTATCAGTCCTTAGGACTTTCATATGCAGCCCACTTTGGTTTTCCACAAGTGCTTTGAAATTGCAAAATCTTTCAAACACTTCACTTTTGTTTTTCAAAAAGTAAACCCAACACTACAAGAAAAAAGCACATTGGTGAGGGTCATGCTTGTGACGGACCTTTAAGGTCCGTCACCAATGTCACATATGGTGACGGTCATTAAAAAACTGTCACTGTAAGTGTATATAGTGATGATCCTTTATGGTCCATCACCAAAGAAATTTTCAATGACACTTTTAGTGACGGTCATTAAAGGCCCATCACTAATTCTCTCTTTGGTGACACTTCTAGTGACGAACTTTTAATGACCCTCACCAATGCTCTTTTTGTTACTTTTGGTGACAGTCAAAAAATGTCCGTCATCATTGATCACTAAAAATCGTCACTGTAAGTGTATATAGTGATGGTCCTTTATGGTCCGTCACCAAAGACATTTCACTTTTGGTGAGGGTCGTTAAAGGCCCATCACTAATTCTCTCTTTGGTGACACTTCTAGTGACGAACTTTTAATGACCCTCACCAATGCTCTTTTTGTTAATTTTGGTGACGATCAAAAAATGTTCGTCATCATTGATCATTCCAATGAGTTTTTGATGACGCTATGTGCCTGTTAATATATTTTTTTTCAAAAGATAACAATTTAATACCATTATTTTTTAGCATTTTTTATAATATGTCTAAGGCCATAGTGGTTAGGGTCAGTCAATTTCCCTCAAGTAATGACTAGTCGAATAGAGATTTCATATGAGTCAACACATGATTCATATTTATTAAGTTTATTATCTAGCAAATTCCATTTAGATAAAGTTCCACTATTGTGTGTAGGAAATATATTATTTAATACATAATCGGGCTCTAAAAATTCTATTAATGAGAAAGACCTAACAATCCTCAACAATCTGGGCACACCTTAAATTAATTCTTTGGCACACTCTAACATTTCTTATTACCCCACATGTCTTGGAAAATCTTTGTACCTATAACATATTTTGATGACATTAACGCCCAAGCACATGGTGGCATGCGCTAACACAACATGGAACTCTCCTAGCATGTGTTGGCATGCTGCATATAGTCCCTAGCATGCCCCAGAACACCTTGGTCGAATGCATTGACATACATTAGCACTTGGCACACAATGCCACTTGGCATGTATTGGGACCTATTATTAGTGTGTCTAGCATGCCCCTTTTCAAAAAGATAAAGTCATGACTTATTAACCCTCTTATTGGTTCTTCCTTTTGTTGCCTTGACACATATTGATATATCGTGGCACCCTGTGCCACATCCTTAGCACCTAGCATGTATTGGAATATTTTGGCACTATTAATTGGCTCATGATATAATTAGCACACCCTGGAACTCCCAAGCACACTTTGGGAATTCTTAACATGCCTTGGTATTCCCTAGCATGCCTTACCAATGCTTAGCATACCTTGTCACTCCCTCCTTGGCATGACAACTAACACTGACCATTAACACCAGTCTCTGGCAGTACACGTTCCTCATATTCATTAACTTCCATGAATTTTTACCTAGTTCTCCCTTAATGTTTTTTCCTAGTACTCCTTAACACTCATCAACATGCATTATCACTCTCTAGCACACCTTAGCACTCTTCAACATTCCCTTCCACTTCATCACATGCATAACACTAGTCCCTGACACATATTGGCACTTGGCACATGTTGGCGCTTGGAAAGTCTTAGCATGTATGGAATACGTTGAGATGCCTTGGTATGATTTAGCATGGTTTAATATTAAATTTATTTGTGATGATCAATTGTTGGAAACTAGATGAGAAGAAACAAAGGAATACTTGGCACTTAGAATGCACTAAGACTTTGCACTTGGAACCTATTGCCACCTAGTGTTAGTGTGCCTAACATGCCCCTCTTGGAAAAGGTAAATTGATGACTTATTAACCCTCTTATGTGTTCATTTCCTTGTATTTTAATTTTTTTCTCCCTTTTGTTGTCTTGAAAGTCCCTGACACGCATTGGCACACCCTTGCACATCTTGACATGCCTTATCACTTGGCATATATTAGCATGTTTGACATGTATTCCCACTATCTGGCACATCAAGGGGGTGAAGAGAGATGTAGTCCTAAAGTAGGTCGAGTACGAGGGCCGAGTAAGGGTTGTGAAAGGGAGGTCATGATCATCCTCCAAGAGCAAGATCATCATGTGAGGGTTCAAAAGAGTGTTGCATACCTTAATGGTCAGTTTACGCTAGGAAGTAGGATGGCATATTTTTGGTTCTATTCTGGAAGAACAAGCTTAAGAGAGGTTTCTCATGAGAATTTGGGCATGTGATTTCAATGGTGTCTTTGTGTGAAGGCCACATCAAATTCTGAAATGTTGAAATTTTCAACAAGAAACAGTGAGATTGGAAACCATAAAGGACAAAAAAAAATGCACCCACACTGGTGAGGAATTTTGATGCACCAAGAGTGAGGAATGTGGGGCATCTAATTTATTTTTCCCTTAAATAAATTGGACAATAAATTGTAATTTCATCTCATAACAACTTGTGTCAGTTAATTAAGTCATGATGACCGAGTTAGCTCAAGAAATTCGAGTTGAGGGTCTAATATGAGGCATCTAGAGGGATTATAATATTTTTGGGGTCTAGTTGAAGTTGATGCATTAGTAGAGTGCAAGTGTAATTAACTCAATTAAATGAGTTAAAATCAATTTAACTAGTTCTAACTGAGTGATGAGCTAGTGAGAGGTCCAGTGAATTAAATTATATTTAATTCACAATGAGTGATCAATCAGATAACTGATATTTCACTATTAATAGTTGCATGCATGTCAGTTTCGAGGAATACCCAGTTGAGATAGAGGTTAAAGGGAACATAACTATTAGTTTTATTCAGAGAAAGTTTCCCATGTGCAATTATAAACTCATTGGGATGCCATGATGGATTGCGCAATCAAGGAAGACTGATTTTCTTAATTAATAAGGAGTTAATTCCCTAGGAATTGCATGAGCAAGGGAGGCTGAAGTAAGGATGAGAATTGGCTAAGTACTAGATCGAGTTTGCCTAGATCAACGGGAGACAATTGACAGAGTGCTGGAGAATCTCATGAGAGATTAAGCATTGTATTGTTTCATGATTCCTTGACTTAATACACAATAGAGATAGAGGGGTTTTGATTAGTTGCTTTCCCCAAATACATCATGTTGTTGTGTGATTGATAATTTATTTCTCTTACTTATATATGATTGTGTGATCGTGTTTTGTTTCCGTAAATTGTAGGAAGGATTCAGTATCTTGTTTTAGTAGATTACAAGATCAGATTGAATCTCGTTGGTTATATTTTCTACATGGTATCAGAGTAGGAATTTTTTGGGCGGCGCGTTTGTAGAGAATATTTGAATATTTTGGTGTAAAATTTTCGAAAACAAATAGAATATTTGGATTCCTTGCTAAAATCTACCCAAATGGAAAAAAAAACGGTCAAATCGGAGCTCGGATGAGGGAGATATCATCGATTTAAAATCAACTCTTTTTTAGAAACTTTTTGTAACTTTGGGACAATTACACTGTGTGCGAGTCAAGAACCTATATGCACTTGAGGTACCGGATGCATGCAAAGCTTTGAGGAGAAAGGCAGAAGTTAGAGACTTGGTGGTTTAGAGGGAGCATAAATTACCTCTCAACATGCATCCTCATGAGAAGTAGTCTCAGAAGGTTGTGGAGTAGCTACCACAATTGGAGAAGCAGAGAGGAGACCGAGTGGAAGCATCCACTCAAGCAGAGACCTCCATGAGGGGGAAATTTTGAGCCAGATGGGAAGAGGGAGCAGCCATACCTCGAGGTGTAAGGTGGGGTTATGTGTAGACATAATCCCAAGATAAGAAATTTGGGCAAGGTCCATTGAGATGGCATGTCTCATGGATCGAACCTAGCTACGAGGAGCCCACAGTACAGCAGTAGTAGGAAGGATCAGTTATATTGATGTAGACAGATGTCAGCAAGACAAAAATCATAGTGACATATGTCAAATACTAGAGCACAAATAGAGTTAGCAATAGTTCAAAGGGCATGGATGCAGATGTCAGCAGCAGTGCAGAGAATATAGTACTAGACAGGTGCAGTAGCTAGCAGCAGTCAGAAGACTCTGATGACAGATGCATTATACTGATTTAGTTGTTCAGAGGCTATTCAGTTTTAGGATTTTCAAGTGCAACACTAGAGAAGTGTAGCATGCAGAACATTCCAAAGGTACCGGATGGGGATAGATTGAATTCCTTTCTTATTGAGAGGGAGTGTTGAAATTTGCAACAAGAAATAGTTAAATTGGAGACTAGAAAGGACAAAAAAAAATGCACCCACATTGGTGAGGAATTTTGATGTACCAGGAGTGAGGAATGTGAGGTGTCTAATTTATTTTTCCCTTAAATAAATTGGACAATAAATTGTAATTTCGTCTCATAACAACTTGTGTCAATTAACTAAGTCATGATGATTGAGTTAGCTCAAGAAATTCGATTTAAGGTGATCAAGGTGGATATTGGTGGCCACCTGCCTATTCCACTTGGGCCCTCGCCATTGTCTCTTTCAGTTTTTCAGTTTCCTTAATTATAGCACAATTTAGTATTTTTCTAGTTTTTCGGGTCCTGAACTTTCGAAGCCATTTTGAGGCCCCAAACGATATTTTTTGGGCATGAAAGGTTTGGCGATTTCAAATAAATTGTAATATTAGTTGTATTCCTCGGAGAGATCTTTCTAACGAGGTATCATGTGCGTCAAACGAAGATCATATGACCAAGTTACGACCCCGGGAAGTTGGCTGCCCAACTAACCCCAACGGGGCCCATAAACTCTTGGTGTTACATCTCCTCAGGATAGGGTTTTGGTTGTTTAGGGTTTTATCTTATTTTAAATAATAAAAAGACCCTTGATCCTTATTGTAACACAGTTCAGAGGAACATAAATATCAGTTGTATTTATATAAAATTTCCCATGTGCAATTATAAAGTCATTGGGATGCCATGATGGATTGCGCAATCAAGGAAGGTTGATTTTCTTAATTAATATGGAGATAATTCCATAGGAATTGCGTGTGCAAGGCAGGTTGAAGGAAGGCTCCTTGCTCTTCATGGACTTTCACCGATGGGTGGAGTCCCGGTAGTTTAGGAAGTCCCTTGTAGAGTATAGGTCAAAGAATAGGTGGGAAGTGACCCTCGAAACCCTTTCCCTAAGATAAAATAAAGAGTGGGACATGCTTTCCTTTTAAGCAAGGGAATTATCTTCTAGGGAGAGAGGAGGGGGATTGAAGGGTTGAGGGAGAAGAATAAGAATTATGAAGGAAGTTCTCAATCCCTAAAATCCTTTGGGAACTTGGATTCCCAAATGGTCCTTGATGAAAGGCCTTTGACACCAAATGGGACCACACAGGGCCAAGTGGACCCAACCCAGGTTCGGGGATGGAATTTAGAAACCAATGATGTTCCTATCCTGGATAAGGTGATGGGAAAGTATCAAACAAGTGTTTTTACTTCGATATGTCAAATTGATCCTACTAGGTTCTATCCTTGGGAACACCTAGGAAAAACTTGATCCTAGAGCTAGGGCTTGAGGTATCCAGAGATTCCACCATCGGAATTCGCCCATGTTCTGAGGAGAGTGAGGGCACCCAACAACGCAGTTGCCTCTAGGAGATAGAAGTTTTCCTCTAGCTAGATTCCTGGGAAATTGTTGCCCTAGATGACCTAATGGGGCTAGACCTAGGGAATGTGAAAATTTCTTAATCTAAGAAACCCTATTGCAGTATCTTGATTTACTTCTCCTACTTGAATTAAGTTACAAGTTAATTTCTGAAATATTCAATAAATTAATGAAGTAAATAGTAAATACAACTAGCAACCTACACATATAGATCAAATACTGAATAACATGCTCATAGACAAAGTGACACATGGAATTTCTAGACAACTATCCACGGAAAAAACCTAATGTGGGAAAATCGGTGCAGCTAGCTCTGGAGGGTTTTCATTATTATGCAAAATCTAAGTACAACAAGCCTGGGCACCAAAACTGGTTCACCCAACAAAGAAATAAAAACGACAGTAATACGCTGCTTTGAATCCCTCTAAGTCAGCATAACTGGCCTGCATCGGCCTCTGCACTGCTTAGTAAGGGCCTGCGTCACACCTAAAGGGCTTACACAGCCCCTGCGCTGCCCTGCCTGGGACTGCGTCAGCTCTGCGTGGCTCCTGCTGCCTCTGCGCTGCCCCTGCTGGGCTCTGGCTGGATTGCGTGGCTCCTACTACCCCTATTGCTCTGGCTGGCTGGAATGCTTAAGCATAAAAAGCATAGGTAAGAAAAAAGGCACTGGCCAAAGGCAACGCATAACAGTCATAAAAATTGAAGAAATGAAATGAAAATAGATCAATGTCCACAAATAAATGAAATAGCTCAATGGGACTAGAGAGTAAAAGCTTTGACAACAACAATAAGTGCTTATAGAATCAGCTAAGAGAACAGAGGAGACTAATTCATGAGGTTAAAATGTTGTATAATTGTTGGCACAAGAAAATTGTAGAATTGTTAGAGTAAATATCTGCAGGTACCATTAGTTGGTGATCATCGATAATCATTTCATTTCATCAAATACCCTGATGAATGGGCCTTACAAGCTATTTGCATAGACAAACCCCACAGAAGCTGTGTGATGAAAAAATATTCACACTATATTGAAGAAAACACCTACCAAATAAGGATGACATTTCAAATGGGGCAAGAAACAATAGAGAGATAGACATCGAAAAAGTTAAAATGCTAGGGAAACAGGAAAGCAATTAGGTAGCATGGTAGAAAGCACAACAATAGAAAATTATAAAAATGGAAAACCCTACAAATTAGCACCCATCCAAACATCACCACAATTTTTTCTTCAACTCTAAATCTCCAAATTCATCAAATTATATCCTGTATTCAAACCTGATCCTCTTTGTTAGCCATTCTGAAGATAAGGCTGAGAAATTAATACAGAACCATCACGTACATGTAGTCATGATCTTATTATGTGACCAGACAACCTACTTTCGTGAAGACACGAAAAGGTAAACACTCTCAGCCAAGATTTTCCATATAGCCTAGGTTGAGCAACCACATATACATCACCAGTTTTTTCTCTTCAGATTTGTAACTTAGAAGAGCTTTGTCTGACCACCTTTGGGTTGCTCCCAGAGTCACCCAAGCAAGCCCTCTCAACATCATCCTCTTTCTGTAGTACCTAATTAGTAATTTAATTAACCATAACAGTTTCTTGATCATGCAGGTATTTCAAATATATTGCCAATAAGCATAAAGCTTTCATGTTAAGCAATCAGGTCAAAAGACTTTAGACTACGATGCAAAAAATACAAAGAAACCTCACCAACACTCAAAGCAGAAACAAAGTCAAACCTCTACAAAGTATAAATAGATATTTGATAAATTTCATTCCACCACAAAAATGTGATTAACTAAAGAAAATTCTAATTACTGTGCTTTCAAGACAAAGCTTTCAAGGGCAGTGATGTTATAAACATACCCCTACACCTCATGAACAATCAATGTGTATAAATAGACCATCATAAGGCTCATTTTAAACATCATCATTATCATTTTATAAATCATTTTTATTAAATCAACAAGAAGAAAGAAACAATTGCATTCAGTTCCACTGAAGCAAAGTATATGGCAGTTTCATATACTTATTATGAAGCTATCTAGATTTGCAACTTGATTGTAGAATCAACCAATCAGTTGTTGAAGCCCAATATTGTCTCTTGTGAGAATCAAAGTTACATCAAGCTCTATGAAAATCCAATGTGTCATGACCATTTCAAACACATTGATATTCAATACAATTTCCTAAGATTCCAAGTTCATTAGGGAGTTAGTAGTGTTGGAACACATTCTGAAAAAAGTTTCATATGGTTAATAGTTTGACAAAGCTCCTAACAAAGGGGAATATTGACAAGTTGGGGGAGAATCTTGGATTATTGGAATTTTTTTTTTCTCAAGAGTGTTATATTACCTAGTTGGTCCGAGTTGGTCTCACCTCAGCCTTGAGAAGTTGAGCAGCACCAGGATTGCAGAGCTAGATTGTGGTACACCAGTCAGAAAGATTATTAAATATAGCTAGAAGCTTATAACGACACCTTTGAGGATAGACGAATTAGTTGTTGGGTCACACCCACCAAGTATGGCACACTAGTTGAGGAGATTAACACCATCATCTCAGGTGCATTCATGAGTGCACACTTATGGAATGAGGCACCTTCAGGAGAGGAGTTATATCTACTATGATAATGCACTACTCTAAAATAAAAGCCTTGCATACAAGGCAAAGTTATGAGGGAGTTTTTCATGCTCAAGGGAGATGCACCACTAACGCTATCATTAGCCTGTTATCTAACAACACCTTCTCTTAACTTATAAATGAAAAGGATGTGCACAGTAGTTAGACATTTGTAGAAATAGATAATAAGAGTGAGTATTGTTAGCTTGTAGGTTGTAGTAGGAGATTTTGTGAGATGACAACTTGCTGTGACATTCTTCTATTTGAGTAATAAAGACTTCTATGCAATTTTTGTTGGAGCTTGCTCTTTTTATCCTGAATTCTCAGATTGAAAATTTGTGTAGAGTGGGCCTAATATATTTATTGTTTTAATACATTGTACTTCTTCTCTCTCCCTTTCTCTCCTACCTCTCTCTCTCTTCCCCTCTCTCTCTCTCTCTCGACCCTCCAATCCTCTCACTATATCCCTCCTTATATCCTTCTTTCTGACCCCTTCCATCTTTGTGTCACTATCTCCCTCTCTTACCCTTCTCTACCTCTCTCACTCCTCTCCCTCTCTCTCTCTCTCTCCATTCCTTCTCTCCCCTCTCCTTCAGTTTATCTCCATCTCTCCCTTGTGACTCCCCTTGTCTCGCCACCTCTATCAATATTTGTCTTTATTATTCCTTCTCATATATATCTAGAGTTAATATATATCATGACATATTGGGACTTACGATTGGGTTAATTATGCCTTGTTGGCAAGGTTAAAATGGTTAATCTTCGATAGACAAAATGTAGATCAAATATTTCATCAAAAAGAGGGAACCATACCCTATCTTCTAGGCTATGCCTATTAGTCGCTTGGCCTCTTCTTGCTCTCACATGAATGTAGTCTTGCTTGACTGGTACAGAAGAAGGTTTCGCATTATCAACTATTTGTTTGGGACAACTTTGAGTTGTTTCAACACTGCTAGATTCTTCAAGCTTATCCTTTAAACCATCTTAGTCTTTTGTACTCTCTTCAACTTTGTAGTGCTTTCCATTCCTCTCAGTCACATATGTTTCCTTGGTCTGTTAAGGGACAAGGTCGACAACATTAGGATGTTTTTGTAATAAACAAGGGTATTTCCAGGACACAGTCAGGTGGAGCAAGAGTATAAGAGCCAAATTTCTCATGAATGTGGGACACTCGAACTTAAGATTTTCTGGAGTAGTCATGAGGTGTAGTCTGGTTATTAAGACTTCATCAGATGGCCATTCTCCGGACTTAAATTGTGTGACAACACTGTGGCTGAGTTTGAAACTAGAGATTGAACATACATTTGGTTTGATTGCAATAGACATTTTCATCAATAAATGTAAAGCAATGGCTAACAAATACTATAAATTAATAAATAAAGAAGACATGGCAACAAGCAAAAATACTTACAAAATTGTTACATTGAGACGCAAAGAATAAGCAACTATTGTGCACAAACAGAGACCAATGAAACTATCATCTTAACCCCTAACCCCTTAAACACTAATTCCCAACCCCTAACCCATTTAACCCCCTAAACCTCTAAACCCCTGACCCATTTAACCCCTAAACCATAAACCTCTAAACCCTTAACCCCTAACCCCTAACCCATTTAACCCCCTAAACTCCTAGTAAACCCCTAACCCATTTAACCCCCTAAACCCTAAACCTATAAACCCTTAACCCATAACCCCTTAAACCCTAAAACTTTAAATCCTTAACCCGAACCCCTTAAACCCTAATTCAGTTAAAGAATTTCCCAGAATCTATGGGTCCATATGAGCTAGGTTGTGTCTCTTATGGAGGTAAGAGTTGTTATTTTTTCTATGGGTGGATAGGGTTTGTTCTAATACAATTAGAATAGAAGTATAATGCCGTAGTTAAGGAGGTTTCCTAACATGTTCAATCCATGAGGTATGCCCTTAAGACCGTGACAAATATGTGTAGAAGAAGAGGGGTCAGGACCCTTGGAGAGAGGTTTATCTCTACAATATATACCACAAATTTGGAAGATGGTTTGCAGAAGTATGTGTGAAGATAGAAAATACAAAGGAAGGTGGAACCTGAGTAGAAGATTGGGTAGAATAATTGTGGCATATTATGAGGAATGGATGGACATGAAGAGGAGTTGATTTTGGTGGATTGTCCAGAGAGTTTTGGACAGATATCTGAAGCAACCTATAAAAAATTAGTCAATCGACTTTTAGTGGATGTTTTGTGACCCTAGTTCAAGCATATACAAAGTGTTAGAAGGATGATAAGAGGAGTAGTTCAGATTTGTTCATAGATTGGACAACAAAGAAATTGGTACACAAAAATAGTGATTTTGAGAGGACTCAAATCACTATTAGGTGGAAATTTTGAAGATCCCTAGATGAGGGCAGTGTTGTGGGCACTAGATTAGTAAAATAATTGACCATGGTTGGGAAAAGTAATAATAGTCCAAGTACAATTGGAGGGTTGTTAGGTGACTATCAAAGAAGAGCCCCAAGTCTTGTGCTTGTGAAGGAAAACAAGACTGGTAGAAGGGTAGGTGTATTGGGCCTAACGACGTGCAAAATTTGAAGGACTAAGGAGTTGGAAATGAATAGATCACTCATAAAGACAAGGTCTGTCTAGCCCTAATGCACAAGGAGTGAACCCTCAATATAAATATTTTGTTTGTTAAACAAACTCAATTGTGTCAATGTAGAATACTATACATAAGAGAAAATAAAATGATATTATCCACATCAGTGCTTGAAATAACCTTAAATTAGCCATGGGTAGTGAGCCAAAGGGTGAATGTGGGGCACTATTAAAGCTACATCATGTTTAAATTCCTTTTACATTGTGAGGTTGTTCTCCAATAGGGTTGAAGCATCATCACAAGGAAGCATGGCACAATTTTGTTGGGGAGCGATTAAAGTTGTAACACAATTCAAGTGATTTACACCTCAAATGTAAATGACATCATTATATGTTTGTGTTAGGTTGTTAGAGAGGTTATTTATAGACAATACATTCAATGTACTTGGACTTCATCTTTTTAGGGCCTCGACTGTAACATGGATTTGTATTAGGAACACTTCATGCAAATGAAAGGGGGCCTTTTTGTTTAACCACATACACTCAAGAGTATCAGATGCTACCCTTCATATCTCCCTTGGTGCATTCAAAGTGGGTTTACATTCACGTCGAGTTGAAACGAATCATAATGACCTTCCTCCTCTTAATAACATCTACTAGCGTTTCCATTTGTAGATGCCCCCATTTATTATGAGATTCAAGGGATGTTCTATTGTCTTTATCAACATTTGGACGAGTCGTTATCTACATTATTTAAATACATGTCTAGAACTTTTTATGAGGGAGGTACTTGGATTTAGATCTTTATATAAGGCCTTATGTGCCCTTCCCCTTTAGAACTCTTCCAAGGGGGTCACCTCCTTCTATATTTCCCTGCCTACTTAGGGCCAAATTGACAAACCAAGATTTAAAATTCTTCAACTACCAAATTAGTGAGGCATTGTACCTCTTCTTGACCTAGACCTCAACGAGATACCAAATTAGTGAGGAATTGTACCTCTTCTTGACCTAGACCTCAATGAGACATCTTTCTTCAAATATACTTTAAGGATTTCCCACCATATATCACAAGTTGGATGTCATAGGATATGTTACCCCATTTTCTATATGGGCTTTTAGAGGATATTTTAAAATTTGATTGTCATCTCAACCCCTACGATTCTTGTCACATTGATCATTTTTCATCTAAGGTATATGGATCTATATGTAATTCATGAATGTATCATTGGTTTGATGACACCTTGCCTTAGCTATCTAGGACACTATGTGTAGGAAGAAGTTCCTTTAGCTACCACATTTAGTTGGATATGTATGATCCATGTGTATATGATATTATGTCCAATGTGTACTATTTTTATTGTGTTCACTTAAACACTATGTTCTAACTATTGATTGATTGACTATAAGTTTTAATCTGAGTTATTCCATGGTGCTTCATAATTTTTCTCAGAGAAGTGTGTCATCTTGATGGTTTGGATATATTCTTGGTGATTTGAGTAGGTGCTATACATTGATCTTATTGTACCCCTTAATTCCTTTAATCAAAATTTATCCCATGTCTCTCTTAACAACACATGTGAAGGCCTTCTAATTGTGTATTTTTAAGCTCTAAATGAACTTGCTCAAAAATAAGAAACTAACTATACCTACTTAAATTTATTGATAACATTATTCATAGATTTAAAGATAATTTTCACTACCTTAAAGGTTGATAGATATTTCCGAGCTCATGTTCATTTTCCCTGTTTATATGAACATTCTTACTTATATTAGAGAGATATAATATAATTTTGATTAATTAGGGTTCTTATTTATATTAGAGAAGTATAATATAATTTTGATTAATACTCTAATTAGTTTAACATTATTTTTACTCAAATAAAAGTAAAACTTGATGAAAACCTAACCGACCATAGCAATTTATTTGACTACCTATTAAAATCTAATTTGGTGGCTACTATAAAATTTAAATCGACCTATTAAAATTTATTTTCCCGCCGATATTCTCCTTGCCAGGTCTGGGACAGAGTTCGGTGCTCCTTCTCTGCTTATAATTTTTATGATTTCGCCGCAGATTCCATACCCTTCTTTGACATTCAATTCTTCTATCCACTTTACTATATTTTTAACCCGACCTTATTATATCAGATCTGGGTTCACTCTTTTTCGATCTTTATTTGAAATCTTTTTCTCCTGATTTGGGGCTTTCACTGTAATTCGGAGAAAAAAACATGTTCAAGAACTCCAAATTTGGCTATAGTAAACTATATTAATTTTTCATTGTCCTTTAGCCTTTACCTGCTCACCTTCATCCAAGAGGCTCGATTGATATTGCCACTATGGTGAAAATCCCGCCAGTCAAGTAGCAAAATAGACTGGTCTTCGTGGGATGGATGGCTCAGATCGCTGGCTTCACCAACGAATGAGGTAAGAATTGATGGATTGAGGAATGAATAGATAAAGAGGATGTTCTAATGTGGTCTGATTAGTAAGTATTAGTAAGTAGTCAAGCTTCATCTATTTTATTTGTGTTTTCGGTGGTTATAGCTTCTGCATATGCATGTTCATACTCTTCTTGGGCTCTGCTACAACCTCTTCATGCCTTCGAAATTTTTCCCATAGAGTATTAATCTTAATGCACAACCGATCCAACCATCCAACCTGGGTGTTAGCTGCTCGACTGGATAAATTAGGGGCATTTGCTTAGCATCGGTGGGATTAACCTTTCCATTCCTTAGTGCTTTAATCTGTTGGGGGTCAATGTTACCAGGTCATCTTGCTAATCATTTCGAGTTCTCCAATAACTTTGATACAAGGGTTTCCACCTTCATGTACTGTCCCTCATCTTCTTGGATTTCCACATGAGGGAGTTGGATGAAGCGAATATCTAGACCCTGTGAGGAATGTCATGCAATACCTGATTATGCCCTACCTCTTCTCTAAACAGGTTGATCTCCCCTTACTTATAACAACTTGGAATTATTCCACTCAAACAGTCTCTATGAATGACACACAAGAGATACGAATCAATTTAGGCTATATGGCTTATTCCGGGGTTCTGGCCAATCTAACAAGGCTTTTTTTTCATTGTGGAAATGCTCTTTGAACTGGAATATGAGAAAAACAAGCATGACCAGAAAGGTATTTAGCCTAAGAATTCTCGGGTAACTTAATATCCAATATTTTCTGAGATAGCCTCTGTTGTTACTCGCACATGAGAGCTTTCCAGCCAAAACTTCAGCCTTTCGAGTCATCTAAAGATATCTTTGCATTTATTCTCCTAGCTGCAGATCAGATCCAAGATGTGTGTGCTTGATGTATCTTCTAATGGCTTGAACCTCCATATTTATATAGCCTTTCCTAGGGCTAGAATAGCCCTCACAAGGCCGACTTGAGCTAGGTTGGCTGACTTGATTCTTGGGAGTCTTCTAGAATCTTTTATATACTAAAATAATTTTCTTTTCTCGATACAAATGATAAAGACCGAAACTAGTTACATTTTCCAACACCCTTTACATTTGAGCTTTGAAGGCTTCATCAAAGATTTCATTTTGTGATTGCGGACTAGGCTTAGGTAGAAAGATTGCCCCCTTTTGTTTTGGCTTGTATGATAAATTTAGGTTTTGTTTATCTTGCTTTTCTTTCTCTTGAAATGTCTTTTTCTCTTCAGGTTTGCAATCTTTTCAATACCTATTTTTCATGTTTTTTGTTGACAAAATAACTATCTCGTTCTTTGTTTGATTTCTATGTGAGTTTGGATTTTCCCTACTAACTTTCTGAAAACCAACTTGAGACATGACTTTTGGCTTTGGTGGAGCGACAATGTTGGTTAGCACTAAGCTTCTCTCTTCTTTTGATTGCTTGATCATCACATGGCAAGTTGCAAACTTGCAACTAGAAGTTCGGTTTCAAAGCAAACTTTGCATTTGAAGGTGTTAATCCAAAATCTATTTACAATTATAATATCCTATGCTCAAGATCACCCTCTTTGGAAACCCTTTGCTTAGATCCCGTCTTGCACATAATATGGATTAAGAGAGGAATCCCTTTTCTCTTCAACAAATGAATGGGTAGATTTGGAGGTCTTGATCGTACTAGATTGGTAGTATATGTGTCTTTCGGGATTGAATTATGGAAACTAGGGCAGCAAAGAGTCCCCCCAGAATCAGGGTCATTCTAAGATGTTCTTATCTTCAATGTTTTATCCATTTTATTAGAGCCCTTGAAGGCTTCCCAGTTCTATTAAATTTGCAAATCAATGCATTTTCCTTGTGATCCTCCAAGGATTCTAGAACACTGTTTGAATATACAATTGTCCTAAAACTTCTTTTGCAAGACACATTTTTAGACGACTTTCAAAGGTGAGAATGGCCTTCACTATGATTGTCCACATCTCTAAATGACCTTGAATGTGTTGAGAAATTTAAAAAGCCTCCAACATGGGGCTCAATAGGGCCCCTTCTCGTGCCATGCACCATACTGATTGCTACAAGCAAAATGTTGGTTGTTGATGAGAATTTTTTTGATAAATGCTTCTTATATCCTAATGTGGCAAGCATGCACCTTTTAGATATAAGAAAATTATTTTTCGAATCAAAGTCAGATTACAACATTCAACTACTCAAACTTCTGTTGGCCAAGTAGCCATGAATGAGGGGTATCTATTTTCGGCAATGTTACCCAATGCCCAACTCCAACTGTTTTCACTTGCATTGGCACAAACACGAGGATGAGTAAAAGTAGAAGTGTATCGTTGGAGAGACTTCAACCTTGTGGAAGAAATATTAAAACTCCGCTTTCATTGACTCAACAAGCCACTGTTATTCATTGCACCCCTCTCTAAAAAACCATTTATGGAGAGCCCAAATTAGGAGCTTGTGAACAGGAATCCTCCATAGGTTGCGCATTCATAGATGTCTTCACCTTGTTTATTAGGAAATATGTAAACACTCCTCTGTCTTGAGTGGGGGTTTTTTCTTCTTTCTTGGCTATTGACAGGCACTCAAAGAGGTTTTCCTATGGGTTTTTAGAAACACTTGCCAAATGGGAGAAGCCAAAAGATCTCAAACAAAATGACTGGATTTTAGTTTGAAATGACTAGAAATGAAATTCTAGTACCATGGATGAGTAGTTGAAGAAACTGTGGATTGGGAGAAACCTTTGCCTCTTGCTGCCACCCATTGCCAATCCCCTTTTTAGCCTTATGAATAATAACCATGCTCACAAAATTGTCCACAATAATTTCATTACATAGTATTTTGGTAGGCTAATTCCTTGGCTTGCATGGTTTTCAATTGCCCAACCTACTAGGTTTATAACACCTTATGTTGTAGTCAAACTTTCCTATTGTGTTGTCAAACGTTTGCATTGTCTGAGCAATCATCAATAAGATGACCATCTATTAAAGTCTGTCATTTATTTGTTTCATTTGTTTATGGATTAATTTGGTATTTCTACATTCCATATACCTAATTTGTAGTCTACATCATTGTGAAGATTATCCAATAGTGCTTGAAGTTCAAAATGTATTTCTAAAAGGTTGTCAAGATTACTTTTAAACCAAGTAAATTATAGCTGAATTAACATGTAGATTGTAGCTAGCTTCTAAAACACATTATTGAATGGCTACTTTAAAACTAGTTAAGCTAAAGATGCCACTATAAGAACCATTGGTTAAATAAGAGATCTGTCTTACCCCATATGTCTCTGTAGGGAGCTTTAATATTGTATGCTATGAAGAAATAAGATATCCTGTGGTTGTTATCAACTAAATGAGATAAATATCAAGAGTGGAAATCCGTTGTTGGTAGGTGTTATATTTGACTAGATGGAAGGAGCTCAAGCATATATTATGATTGATTAAGTTTTAGATATTGCTAAATTTGGATAAGGTTGGGTATCTCCTTGGACTCATTTATTTCTTAATGGATTGGTAATATGCCCTATTGATAGGGGAAAATGTCTTGTCAAACAGCAACAAGATTTAATCATTGACAACCAGCTTCAATGGGTTTTAATGGTTGAGATAAATACAATCGACTAATTCAAGCTTCAAAGCACTCTATCGTACTAGATTGGTAGTATATGTGTCTTTTGGGATTGAATTATGGAAACTAAGGCTGCAAAGAGTCCCCCTAGAATCAGGGTCATTCTAAGATGTTCTTATCTTCAATTTTTTATCCATTTTATTAGAGCCCTTGAAGGCTTCTCAGTTCTATTAAATTTGCAAATCAATGCATTTTCCTTGTGATCCTCCAAGGATTCTAGAACACTGTTTGAATATACGATTGTCCTAAAACTTCTTTTGCAAGACACATTTTTAGACGACTTTCAAAGGCGAGAATGGCCTTCACTATGATTGTCCACATCTCTAAATGACCTTGAATGTGTTGAGAAATTTACGAAGCCTTCAACATGGGGCTCAATAGGGCCCCTTCTCGTGCCATGCACCATACTGATTGCTACAAGCAAAATGTTGGTTGTTGATGAGATTTTTTTTTATAAATGCTTCTTATATCCTAATGTAGCAAGAATGCACCTTTTAGATATAAGAAAATTATTTGTCGAATCAAAGTCAGATTACAACATTCAACTACTCAAGCTTCTGTTGGCCAAGTAGCCATGAATGAGGGGTATCTATTTTCGGCAATGTTACCCAATGCCCAACTCCAACTGTTTTCACTTGAATTGGCACAAACATGAGGATGAGCACAAGTAGAAGCGTATCGTTGGAGAGGCTTCAACCTTGTGGGAGAAATATTAAAACTCTACTTTCATTGACTCAACAAGCCACTGTTGTCTTTGAAGCCACTGTTATTCATTGCACCCCTCTCTAAACAACCATTTATGGAGAGCCCAAATTAGGAGCTTGTGAACAGGAATCCTCCATAGGCTGCGCATTTGTAGATGTCTTCACCTTGTTTATTAAGAAATATGTAAACACTCCTCCGTATTGAGTGGGGGTTTTTTCTTCTTTCTTAGCTATTGACAGGCACTCAAAGAGGTTTTCCTGTGGGTTTTTAGAAACACTTGCAAAATGGGAGAAGCCAAAAGATCTCAAACAAAATGACTAGATTTTAGTTTGAAATGACTGGAAATGAAATTCTAGTACCATGGATGATAGTTGAAGAAACTGTGGATTGGGAGAAACCTTTGCCTCTTGCTGCCACCCATTTCCAATCCCCTTTTTAGCCTTATGATTAATAACCATGCTCACAAAATTGTCCACAATAATTTCTTTACACAGTATTTTGGTAGGCTAATTCCTTGGCTTGCATGGTTTTCAATTGCTCAACCTACTAGGTTTATAACACCTTATGTTGTAGTCAAACTTTCCTATTGTGCTGTCAAACTTTTGCATTGTCTGAGCAATCATCAGTAAGATGACCATCTATTAAAGTCTGTCATTTATTTGTTTCGTTTGTTTATGAATTACTTTGGTATTTCTACATTCCATCTACCTAATTTGTAGTCTACATCATTGTGAAGATTATCCAATAGTGCTTGAAGTTCAAAATTTATTTCTAAAAGGTTGTCAAGATTACTTTTAAACCAAGTAAATTATAGCTGAATTAACATGTAGATTGTAGCTAGCTTTTAAAACAAATTATTGAATGGCTACTTTAAAACTAGCTAAACTAAAGATGCCACTATAAGAACCATTGGTTAAATAAGAGATCTGTCTTACCCCATATGTCTCTATAGGGAGCTTTAATATTGTATGCTATGAAGAAATAAGATATCCTATGGTTGTTATCAACTAAATGAGATAAATATCAAGAGTGGAAATCCGTCGTTGTTGGTAGGTGTTATATTTGACTAGATGGAAGGAGCTCAAGCATATATTATGATTGATTTAAGTTTTAGATATTGCTAAATTTGGATAAGGTTGGGTATCTCCTTGGACTCATTTATTTCTTAATGGATTGGTAATATGCCCTATTGATAGGGGAAAATGTCTTCTCAAACAGCAAAAAGATTTAATCGTTGACAACCAGCTTCAATGGGTTTTAATGGTTGAGATAAATACAATCGACTAATTCAAGCTTCAAAGCACTCTATCGTACTAGATTGGTAGTATATGTGTCTTTCGGGATTGAATTATGGAAACTAGGGCTGCAAAGAGTCCCCCTAGAATCAGGGTCATTCTAAGATGTTCTTATCTTCAATGTTTTATCCATTTTATTAGAGCCCTTTAAGGCTTCCCAGTTCTATTAAATTTTCAAATCAATGCATTTTCCTTGTGATCCTACAAGGATTCTAGAACACTGTTTGAATATACAATTGTCCTAAAACTTCTTTTGCAAGACACATTTTTAGAAGACTTTCAAAGGTGAGAATGGCCTTCACTATGATTGTCCACATCTCTAAATAACCTTGAATGTGTTGAGAAATTTACGAAGCCTTCAACATGGGGCTCAATAGGGCCCCTTGTCGTGCCATGCACCATACCGATTGCTACAAGAAAAATGCTGGTTGTTGATGAGATTTTTTTTGATAAATGCTTCTTATATCCTAATGTGGCAAGCATGCACCTTTTAGATATAAGAAAATTATTTGTCGAATCAAAGTCAGATTACAACATTCAACTACTCAAGCTTTTGTTGGCCAAGTAGCCATGAATGAGGGGTATCTATTTTCAGAAATGTTACCCAATGCCCAACTCCAGCTGTTTTCACTTGCAATGGTACAAACATGACGATGAGCACAAGTAGAAGTGTATCGTTGGAGAGGCTTCAACCTTGTGGGAGAAATATTAAAACTCTGCTTTCATTGACTCAACAAGCCACTGTTGTCCTTGAAGCCACTGTTATTCATTGCACCCCTCTCTAAACAAAAATTTATGGAGAGCCCAAATTAGGAGCTTGTGAACACGAATCCTCCATAGGTTGCGCATTTGTAGACGTCTTCACCTTGTTTGTTAGGAAATATGTAAACACTCCTCCATCTTGAGTGGGGGTTTTTTCTTCTTTCTTAGCTATTGACAGGCACTCAAAGAGGTTTGCCTGTGGGTTTTTAGAAACACTTTCCAAATGGGAGAAGCCAAAATATCTCAAACAAAATGACTAGATTTTAGTTTGAAATGACTGGAAATGAAATTCTAGTACCATAAATGAGTAGTTGAAGAAACTGTGGATTGGGAGAAACCTTTGCCTCTTACTGCCACCCATTGCCAATCCCCTTTTTAGCCTTATGATTAATAATCATGCTCACAAAATTGTCGACAATAATTTCTTTACGCATTATTTTGGTAGGCTAATTCCTTGGCTTGCATGGTTTTCAATTGCCCAACCTACTAGGTTTATAACACCTTATGTTGTAGTCAAACTTTCCTATTGTGTTGTCAAAATTTCCTATTGTGCTATCAAACTTTTGCATTGTCTAAGAAATCATCAGTAAGATGACCATCTATTAAATTCTGTCATTTATTTGTTTCGTTTGTTTATGAATTGCTTTGGTATTTCTACATTCCATCTACCTAATTTGTAGTCTACCTAATTTGTAGTCTACCTAATTTGTAGTCTACATCATTGTGAAGATTATCCAATAGTGCTTGAAGTTCAAAATGTATTTCTAAAAGGTTGTCAAGATTACTTTTAAACCAAGTAAATTATAGATGAATTAACATGTAGATTGTAGCTAGCTTCTAAAACACATTATTGAATGGCTACTTTAAAACTAGTTAAACTAAATATGCCACTATAAGAACCATTGGTTAAATAAGAGATTTGTCTTACCCCATATGTCTCTGTAGGGAGCTTTAATATTGTATGCTATGAAGAAATAAGATATCATGTGGTTGTTATCAACTAAATGAGATAAATATCAAGAGTGGAAATCCGTTGTTGTTGGTAGGTGTTATATTTGACTAGATGGAAGGAGCTCAAGCATATATTATGATTTATTTAAGTTTTAGATATTGCTAAATTTGGATAAGGTTGGGTATCTCCTTGGACTCATTTATTTCTTAATGGATTGGTAATATGCCCTATTGATAGGGGAAAATGTCTTGTCAAACAGCAACAAGATTTAATCGTTGACAACCAGCTTCAATGGGTTTTAATGGTTGAGATAAATACAATCAACTAATTCAAGCTTCAAAGCACTCTACTGTGAACGATATCAAATAAAACAGGCTATGGTTTAGCAAACAAGATTAGTCTGAATTCACCAGATCATAGCATCACAAACTATATTAACTGCAGAGAAAGAAAGGCTAAGTTAAATGATAGAAATCGAAATAACTAATCTATACTAAATTGATAAATGGAAATAGTTGTTATCCTAGTATGCAGAAGAATAGATGCATGTACAGAATTGGTTTCAGAATCATGAAAAATGGCAAAACATTTCACCCATAGTAGATTATTAAGACAGAGTAACAGACTTGGACAACTAAAAGAAATTCTTACTAAGCATTAAAATTTAAAAGCCATCGATTCGTTTCCAAAAGGATGGTCACTTGAATGTTATCACTTAGAGTCTGTGGACAGAACAGTAGTGCTAGAATATAAAGTTTGATGTGGAATAAAGTCACCATAGTGATGGAATAAAGTAGGATTCATAGCATAATGGAATATTGTCCCATATATGCCCAAAGCTTGAAAGTGGTCTCTTAAAAAATTCCATTTTCAATGTCCTTTTATTTCAACACTGACTTCCTTTCCAAATCAGAGACAACATACAATATGTAAAGTGTTGCTCATAAGGAGGTCATGAAAAATGGCAAAACATTTCACCCATAGTAGATTATTAAGACAGAGTAACAGACTTGGACAACTAAAAGAAATTCTTACTAACCATTAAAATTTAAAAGCCATCGATTCGTTTCCAAAAGGATGGTCACTTGAATGTTATCACTTAGAGTCTGTGGACAGTACAGTAGTGCTAGAATATAAAGTTTGATGTGCAATAAAGTCACCATAGTGACTTAGGAGTGGCAGGTGTAGGGGTGGCTATTTACAACCCTAGAGGACCACAATAATTTACTTATGCTGGGGGATTGGGAGAGACATCCAAAAATCACACTAAAACCCTAGCATTGTTTTAAGGTCCTATGTTGTGTGCAAGGCAGGTCAAAAAATTGGTGGTAATTGGAGATTCCATGGTGGTAATTCAAGAAATAATCAAGCATTCAACAACAAGACCTTCCAACCATGTCCAGATTGCAAGACCTTCCAACAAGACCTTCCAACGATGCTTGAACGAACTCAAATGGACGTCGTGTGAAATAGATGTTCTTCAATAGGTCTGCTAGATATATTCACTGTAAAATAAACTCAATACTGTTCCTCTCAAGACTTCTCTGTAATTTTATTCCAAAAACAGAGATCTGCAGGTCTGAATTTGTCTTCAAAACTGCCACTATAGATCCAAATTACAAGACTGTTGCAAGGTCACATATTTCACCACAGGTCTGAATTAGAAGGGTCTGAGTTGCAGAGAAGAGTCTCAGGTCCGAGCTTCTGGAAAGGCCAAAGTTACAGGCCTGTTAGGGCCGAAATTTCAGGCCTGAATTCAGTTCCGAAAAAATTTATTTCCACAGGTGCAAATAGGTCTGCAAGAGATATATCCTTCTAGCCCAAAACGTTGTAATTATGATCTCCCTTTTAATCTCCTTGGCCTCCTGTTTTATCTCTGAATTCTCACTGTATTTTTCACCGAAATTTTCATTCCAAAATGATGAGCGTGACTAGTTATTTATAGTTGTTTGTGTATGAACTGAACATGCGTGTATTTTGATTAAAGAGCCAACATACTGATTTGAGCTGACATGTACATCATTTTTGGCATTTATTTAAACCAATTTTAAGACTGATTCAGGGGGGCAATTTTATGGTTAAGTCTGGGCCTCAGCGCTTGATAGGAACACCATACAATATAGTGGTACTTATTGTATCTTCTGATGTAGTGCAGACCTGTTCTAACACCTCCTTTGCTGAATACTTGATAGTTGTAGGGGATCAACAAAATTATGTTAGATCCCTCCTTTGTGGCTCAAAGACTCTTTTTGTCATATAAAATTCTGCATGTCAAAGCCTCTCTACTCCTTCACTTCCCACAGGACATTTTCAAAGCCTCTCAGCCCTCCTGCATTCATTCAGATCACCAAACTACACATATGTTACCTGAAATAGTAGTGCTCTAGACCTCCACAAACAAACATACATATACAGAAAAAGAGAGATTTTATTCCCGAGTAGTGGTCATTATAGGGCTCTAGTTAGCTGGATAAAACATGCATGCAGAATAGAAAAGGCAGATTTTCACCATGGAGTGTGTTGTTGCCATCATTCTTAGGCAACTGATATGTTTTCCCATTTAGTGTGAATTCTCCATCCTTGATATGGTTGGCTACACGACCCACCAAGGCACCAAAGTAAGGTCTACTGGAGCTCATGTTCTGCATTAATAAACAATCTCATATTCCCCATGGTAACACATACATTTGAGATCCATTCCAATATGTCAGTAGAAACTATAAATTTATCTTAAAATTCTAGCATATGATGGCAGTACTAATTTCCAAAGGGAAATGCAAATACATACCATGTATGAGGCAATATTGTCATAGCCAAGAAGTACGTCTGCTAGATGGCCCGAATGCATAAATACCAATACTTAATGAGCTAGCTCCCTCTGAGTAAATGATGGTAAAGCAGTTGAAGGGTAGGGTTTAGGGATGATTAACTTTAGCATCAAGGAGAGTGAGGGAGACGAGGGTAGCTCCCCAGTTGGTTAGATTTATATACAGATCGCCTCTGCGAATTTGAAAGAAACTTGGGGCATTGATATTTCTGTAGGGATGACCATAATGAGCCAACTTGCCTTTCCCTTCCAAATTTCTTGGATTCAATTCCCATTTGTGCCCTTGACTGCTAGCATGGAATTTGCAGAGGTGAATGAAAACCTAAATGCACCAAAAATGCAAGAGAATGGATGACACTTTCACCATCATCGATTGATTGACTGATCAAGGGATGGATGGATAAGCTAAAGCAGAACATTCAATGATATATATAGAGAGACTCACATAGTCAATACTTGACTAGGGTGTGTCTGTATGCCTTAAGATAAGGTCATGGTGTAAGACATAACATGGATTGTGTGCAACTATAGACAACCCATGCACTGTGGCTACCAAAAAATGTAATCTTTGGAATCTAAACATGTTACATTTTTGAGTTTTTGTCTTATTACCCCAAAAAAAAATTTGGCCAAATCTTAATTTTGTTATTTAAAATGGAATTTTGACTACATATATGGATTCAACACCTTTAAAAAACCCTATTGCAGTACATTTTTTTTGTTTGTAGATTGAAGGACCTAAACTAATGCAACATGGTTTTTTGGATGCCATTTCTAAAGTTGGGCTGGCTAAATTCCTTTCTGACCTTTCTACCACCTATATAACCAAGTAATTTTCTATCACCTGTATAACCTTGCCTTTTTATTAAAAAAAAAGAGGTTCCTACACTCAAATAATTGGCTTTTCCTGGCCATGGGGCAATTAGAATGTTGAAATTCTATAACCTTTTGGATGATTAGAAGATCCAATTTTTCCATTGCTAGCCTGAACTAAGTTCAAATTGCGGTTTTGGGTGTAAACTGTTGGTCAGTTGAAACCCATTTATCAACTGCACTGTCTGAGTAAAGCCTAGATAATATCTAAGATGAGGAGGCTGGACCTATTTCAGGCTGTTGTACTCAAGCTAACGGTCAAACATAAGTTTATGCATATACATGTGGTTCAAGGTCTCCTTTTCCTCACGTTATTTTCTATGAATTAAGGAATGTATGTTGCCAAGGAGGAACACCTGCTGGTCTAGGATTTGATACAACCAACAAGTTACTAGGAACACCCAACAGATTACTAGGATCTGATACATGCTTTAGATTGCTAGGATCTAGTCTAGGAACACCCAACAATGAGAGGTATATCCACAAACCACTCCAAGTAAGATATGAAAAGGGCTCTTGAAATGCCTCTGAATACCAAAGCACTCCAATGTTTATAATGACATATTGATGTCCAATTCAAATGCTACCTAAGGATTTCATAGGGGTTCTAGTGCCTTTGTTCAAGGGTTCGTTGTATGTTTCCATGGGTTTCAAAAAAAAACTTTCACTAGATATTAACAACCCTTATGATATTTTTTACCACCACCATTTTTGCCACAAAATTTCTGTAAGGTGAAGACACATGAAGATTTAAATTGGTTCCTGCTTGAAGGAAAGATGAACTGTTTTGATTGATGGGTATTTAGAGTTTTATTGTTGGCTATAATTTGCTTATAATGACCCTCGATGTAGTCACAAACAAGTAATAAAGATTATTGTTGTTCACAAGGCTGAAAATTTGTCTGAAATCCCTCAAATTATCCCACAACAAGCTTCCCAAAAACCCCACATCATTGTTGGAAACATTTGTTGATTACACCTATATTTTTATACTTGTTTTCATGCTGCCCTATCTATCCAAACATTGGTATCAGAGGCATAATCGTGCTGTCATTAACCCTAGTTCTATTTGTTGGTGAAAATTTACCACAGTTGGAGGTATCAACCATTGGAAAGACCAACACTATTGGGTTCCAGAGAACCACCAATCAAAGGATATATCTACTGTTGTATCTTCTATTTAGGGCTCTTCACATGCTTCCATCGAATCTGCGGTCATTTTCTTCTATATATCATCTTCATATTGCCTCATAATCCTACAAGAGTATGTTACATGACCTCACATCCTCCCAACAAAAGTTGATCTTATATGCCGAGTTATATTTATGCTTGGATGGTAATCTGTTTGCTTTGTTTGGAGATCATGGAGGATGACAACATGCTACTAAAAACGGTTGTATTATAACAAGATTATTGATGTCAAACTGTTCATGGAGGCTACCACCAAATACTGAAATACTACAATAAGGGATACTTTCCCATGATATTTTTGGAACCTTAAAACCATGTTAAAATTGTTTGAAACATGAGCCCTAAAACTAAAACAAATGCTACAACAAAATCACTAAAATGTGATGGAAGTTCTATTATAGGACTTCTATACTGCTGCTCATACGCTGTCTGAAATAATCAAGTTGAAATTTAGAACCTAACTATCGCTGGTTTAGTATGCAAAATCCAATTCCTGGCATGAGGCATATGATGAAGCCATTGGCTAGGTTACATGTTGGCAGTGTATGTTATGTTGATCTATTACTTTTTCTTTTGGTTAGAAACTGGGAACTTCACCACAACATCATACCAATATGTAAAATCTGAATTAATTGTTGTGAGACAACTAGCATCTAGGATATTTGTTTCTATCCCATACTTTGCCATCAACATCTAAGTTGTATTGCCTATGCATGTGTTGAATGGAGTAGCTATTGTGGCATCTTTATGATTGTCCGTGTCAAACATACTATTCTGACATGTCTTCTCTCTTTTGGGGAAGGTATTGCTACATTGTATTTGCTAAGGACGCATGTTCACCAAGACAAGTCAAATACTTCAAAATGTTGGATGTGTTTTGTATTATTGTTCTAGAACATATTCTCTTTGTCTTTGTTTTGTATTATTGTTCGAGAACATATTCTTTTTTTCTTTGTCTTTATTTCACACGTTGTTTTAGGATATTTGAGTGTTTTAGGTTATTTAGGTTTTTGGCCCTGAAATTAGTGATTGAAATGCCAAATAATCACTTTATAATTGTGGATTTGCTTGTCTATTTGAGTTATTTTACATAAGAAATCTTCATAAGTAGATATTCTACCCTTAGCTCTATTTCAAAGTGTTGTAAGAATTTCTGAGGACCTCTTCTATTCCTTGAATCGAGGTGGTGGATTCCCCATCCTGCTGAGGCCTTTCTCTTTCATCTAGTCCTTCATTTTCCATTGAATCTGATTCAAGAGATTCTCCCACTGGATCTCTCTTGGGGGATTCTTGTGGTGGTAGTCCATGTATCATTTTTAAAAGTCTAATTCTTCCCTTCACCTACTTTTCATAACTTCCATAACCATTAGGTAGGTACCTGCAATGTCGATGGTGTTTTGTTTGTTTAGTAAAAGATTGTCGAGACTTTAATTTATTGAAAGTTGTAGAATTTACAATCTATGAAGTTTCAAGATATAATTTTTAAAAGTCTAATTCTTTAAAGGGCACTAGCTCAATGGAAGAGCACTTGCTTTACAAGCAGGAGGTTGGTGGTTTGATTCCATCGTGCCCTGATATTCATATATAGGGAATGACGAAGATCCGTTTTTGGTGACAGATGATCTTTTGACCATCACCAATGAGCTTATGGTGACATTTTTCAACCCTCACCAAAATATGAAATGGTGACGGTCAACGAACGCCACCATATATATGCATCAATAGTGACAACCATTAAAGGTCCGTCACCATAAATCGTTGTTGTTGATAAGAAATGGTGAGGGTCACTGTTTGTCATTATAGTCATTATTTGTGACGGACCTTGATGTCACCAATGCGTTTATGGTGACATTCAATGAACGTCGCCATATATATGCACCAATAGTGACGACCATGAAAGGTCCATCACAAAGAATCGTTGATGTTCATATGAAATGGTGACGATCACTATCCATCATTATAATCAATATTCGTGACGGACCTTGAATGTCACCACAACACATACTTTCGGCGACGCCACCTTTGGTGACATTCAATTTTTTGGTGATGGAGGCTATTGTCTGTCACCATTGCCCATATGAAATAGTGACGGTCACTATCCGTCACTATAAATCATTATTGGTGACGGACCTTGAATGTCACCACAACACCTATACTTTCGGTGATGCCACCTTTGGTGACATTCAGTTTTTTGGTGACGGAGGCTATTGTTTGTCACCATTGCTCATATGAAATGGTGATGGTCACTATTCATCACTATAAATAATTATTGGTGATGGACCTTGAATGTTACCACAACACCTATACTTTCGGCGATGCCACCTTTGGTGACGTTCAGTTTTTGGTGACGAAGGCTCTTTTGACCCTCACCAATGAGCTTATGGTGACCATTTTCGCCCCTCACCAATGTGGTTTTTTCTAGTAGTGCAAGTTTTTCTAGTAAAATCATCAATAAATATTAGCATATAATGGCTGCTAACAAGTGATGGAGTTTGCCTTGGTCCACACAAATCCGAGTGGACAATCTCTAAGGGTGCTTTTGCCCTTATGCTTTTCCCAGAAGGAAAAATTTCTCTGTGTTGTTTCCCCAAGATACAACCTTCACAAAGGCTGTCTGGTTTCTCAATCAATGGCAAACCTCTTACCATTCCTTTTCTGTTCAACAAGTTAAGACCTCCAAAGTTGAGATGTCCAAATCTCAAGTGCCACAACCAGTTGTCATATTTTGGTTCGCTTTGGAAAGCCTCTTGTGTCACTGCTGCTACTTCTTCTTCATTTTTCAAATCTGCTCTCATCCTGAGAGGGAACATCCTGTTCCTTGTCATCTTCACTTCAGCAATACATTGTTTGCTGGGTGGTTTATCCATGATGGTGCAAACATCATCTTCAAATAAAACATTGTACCCCTTTTGAACAAACTGTCCAATACTCAAGAGGTTACATTTCATTCCTGGAACATAATAGACATCTGCTATGGATTTCTTTTCATATTTCCTTGTTAAAACATTTACATCTCCTTTTCCCATAACAGAAACTTTACTATCAGTCCCTAGTGTGACTTGTGACTTCACACTCTCATCTAACATAGAAAACATGGCTATGTTTCCTGTCATATGGTTACTACAACCGGAGTCTAGAAACCATAAATCCTCATTCTTTTCTTCAGCCATATTACTAGCTAAAAACAATTTATCTTGGTTGATATTTTCTCTAGTAAAATTTGCATTTGTTCTACTACCCATATCATGTTGCTTCTTTCTACATTCATTTTCATAATGTCCATATTTTTTACAATAGTGACATTGGACATTGGATTTATCATACCTTTTTCCTTGAGCATGTTACTGGCCACTTTGATGGCTGCTGCCTTGGCCTTGTTGCTAATTTGGATTGCTGCCCCTTCCTTGAGCATTTGCTAGACTGTTTCTTCCACCTCTGTTTTGGCTTCTACCTCTTCCTCTCTTGTTTCCTCTGCCTTGCCCTCTTCCTCTTCCGAAATACATCTGGGTCTTAAAGGCATGTTCCAGAGATGATTTTTCATTTCTACCCAATCTCTACTCATGTGTCATTAGTGATGCATGTAGCTCATCCACTGAAAAGTTTGTGAGATCCTTGGTCTCTTCTATGGTGGTGACAATCATATAAAACCTTGAGGGTAGATTCCTGAAGATTTTTTCCACAATCCTCCTTTCTTCAAGAGTCTCTCCATGAGACCTTATCTGTGTGACCATTCCAATCACATGAGTGAAGAATGAGTCAATGTTATCCGACTCCTTCATGCAGAGAGTCTCAAAGTCTCTCCTCAGCAACTGTAGTTTTGTTGTCTTCACTTTTTCCATGCCTTGATAGGTTGTCTTGAGAGTTTTCCATGCTTCTTTGGATCTCTTGGCTGCTGCTATCCTTGGAAACACACTCTCATGCACTGCTTGATACAAAAAGTAGAGGGCTCTAGAATCCTTCTTCTTATTTCTCTTCAGCAGTTCCTTCTTTGCCTGAGTTAAATCATCAAACTCATTTTCATCTATTGGCTCATAAAAGACATGCTCAACAAGTTCCCATAAGTCTTGAGAAGAAAATAGAGCTCTCACAGTTATTGACCAGTAGTCATAATTTTTCCCATTAAATTGTGGGAGCTGAGCATTACCAATACTCATACTAGTGTTGGCTCCAGCCATTCTTGCACTCTTAACTATGCTTCAAAAACACTTGACTGTGTATTTAAAATAACTGACTGTTCTGAAACAGTAACACAAAAATCTGTATAGAAAAATACCTTGGATTCTTCTTGATTGAGTCTTCACTCTGCTGGAGAAGCTTCTGCAACAAGAACTCCTTCCTTCAGCTTCTTTGACACCTTCAAAGAGCCTGGACTAGCCCCGATACCATGTTGGAATTTCTGAGAATTCCAGAACAACCAATAGAGAGAATAATGCTCTCCACCTTACAACAGAGAAATTAAAATTTTCTTAACAGGAGGGACAGAGTTTCACACTTTAAAATTTCTATTCATTAACCATAAAACAACTGTTACAAAATTTCCTCTATGAGGAATTTCACACACTTAGACTACTGCAAAATGCAGTGCTAAGAACAGCCAACACTCTGCTGTGTATTTCAAAATTACTCTCTGTTCTCTATTACAAAATATGCACTCTGTCTGTGCAAAATAAAACACTTTGTCTGTGCAAAATAATACTCTGTCTCTCACTAAAACTTACACTGCTGTGTAAAAATGATATTTCGCACTGTTGTGATGTGTAATAAAAAAACATTACATACACAAAGCCTTTTCGGGCTTTTTATACATTGTGGCGCAACACAAGTTTAATAAACAAAAACTATATTAAAAACAAAACTATAACAGACTTTAAAACAAAATCTATTTAAAAGGTTGTCGGCCTATACCATATGATATATATATGGTATAATGTTTAACAAAGCATAAACCTATTTTAAAAGGACCTCAGGCCCCACTATTACAAAACGAACATATGTTAAAAACATATGTATATCGTTCCAAAGGTCTAGAACCTTTTTATCGCGCAATCAAAAAAAAAAAATAGACCATAATAAGTCAAACCATACCCCGGACTTCAAAAAACTTAAACCATATTGCAATGGGAAAATATCACTTTGGCTAACGTCACAAGAAAATTTGTGCGCGTGATGAGAATTCCAATCTGCCCTATAGCCATATCGCATCCGATTTTGGGCTTGTGTACAGGCTTCAAATTGTCACACGAAACTGATTTCAATCTGCCTCATAAAGCACATTGCGTCCAAAAAATTTCCTACTGATGTAGGCTCCAAAATAACACGATTCAATTGTATTCCGCCACGAGGTCTGGGGACCTGTTGAAGCCCCGAAAATCAGGTCTACAACAAGGGGGATACCCACTCGGTCCGGACCTTGGTTAGCAGCTCCTTTTCCGTTTGGTGTAGTGGGTCCGACTAGGGATAATGGGACCAGTTTGCCAATATGTGTGTGTGTGTTGAGAATAGATATTTCCTTTCTAAAAAGGTTCCTAAGTGAAATGCTTTTATTCTATTTCCAATCTAATCATATGCAAATTGTATTCTAATTTAAACGGAAATATCTAATTCTAAAGTAACCCAGGATGTAATTTTTCTATTTATGCGATCTAAAATGATTTCAAATAACAATCGATAATAAAGATCATTCAACTGTTATGAGAAAAGAATTCAATAAAGATAAGCCACTTCATATAAAAAGTTAGATGAAACAGTTGTGAAAAACATATCGCATAATAAGTTATTCATACATTAAGCATAAACAAATAGCCATCACCATACAAAAATGACAAATGATAACTTAAACATTCAAGCATCAATATATAAATAACTTAACATAAATATCACTTTTAACACAGAAGCAGAAATAGTTAAGAGATAAAAGTACCATTTATAACTGGTTCTACTCATGAGCTGGAAGCAATAATGATTTATCTCTTCTTAATCCAACATCTACTAAGAGTACAGAAATGCAACATCAGTAGCAGATATTAGACACAGATATCAATAAATCTCGTTCCATTCATTCATCAAAACCTCCTCTGAGGGTGCAGAAGTGCATGTTCTGAGGACAAGTTTTTGACAAATTTCAGGACCTTTCTCTAAATGCATGAGAAGGGTTTAAATACTACTAACTAAATCTAATTATAGTTTATTACAAAAATTTTAGGATTCAATTTAAATGACCGTCCTTTTTCTAGGCAAAAATAAAGTAAAACTAACACTAAATCTAAAACTAAAATTAACAACTAACTAGTTATGAATTTGATCTTTGAATTTGCAAGCATCCAGCATTGATTTGAGAAGAGGAGGTTGGCCGACTTCAAATTTTAATTGTCCCAAAAAAATGGAATCGGCAAATGTTGGCGCGATCTTCTCAGCAGAATTAATGATGCAATTAAGAGTACTGCATTCACTGTGTGGTTTTACTAGACATGTCCAGTAAGAATCCCAATTTAACTTTGTCAATCCTTGAATTGATTTTGCCTTTTCTTCAGCTTTCTGTTTCCACTTTGTTTGCAATTGTTGTGCTTGTGGTAGGTATCCTGGAATGGTTTCTAAAATCAAATTAACCTTGTGAAAATTTTCATTTACACAATCAGTAATATTGCTTGCCGTTGTAGCTGCTTCCTCTGCTGCTTTTTCTGCTTCTCTGATCTGTGCATCCCATTTGTTGAAGAGCATTTCTTTATGACTGTCATTGATGATTGGTGCTCCTGCTCTTTTTCCTTCCTCTTTCTTTTGCCATGCCAAATAATTAGTAACTCTTTCATTAGTTAAATCATAATCATGTCGTAATTCTACGACATGATTAGTGATTTTATCACTTTCTTGACAAAAAGAGTTCCACTGTGAAATCTTTTGGCATAATATATCTTGTTGTTGCAGTAGTTGATTATTCAAGGAAATAGATTCAGAGATAAACTCTGTAAGCTTGGGGTCATATTTATGCATCTCTTGCATAATATGTATTTGTTTCTCTTTTTCGGCCAAGCTTTTCTGATATCCGATCTGCATTTGCTGAAACTCTTGCTGTAAATTTTCAAATTGTATCTGTGCTTCACTGTTAGCATGGGCTTGTTGCAATTGTTGTTGCAGAACTCGTATTTGATCTTCTTTTTCGGTCAATAATAGTCGTACCTCAGATGCTTTGTCAATAGTTGCAGAGGCATAAGCTCCTGTAATCTGAGATAATTTAATAAGATTTTCAGTGGGATCCGTAGTAGGATCTTTCCATAAAACATCCAATTGTTCTGCATCAATAGAGAGCACACTTTCTAATTTCCTCTTCTTCCTTTGCTTCCTTACTACTGCTTTATGTTGTGGGCTATAAAATATATCCAGAGGAGGAATTTCCTCTATTTTAAGTACAAGCTCAGAGGAAGGAGTAATAGGTATATGTTTTGTTTCTATGGCATTGCCACTTATTTTTGTAACCAAACCTTTTGTTGTCTGTACAGGAGTTTGTATTTTCTATCCTTCAACATTAATCAAATCATTAAATGTTTCCCATTCTTTATCTAACTGAGTGCTGATGGATGGTTACTGTAAATTAAGAGGTGGAAGATTCAACTATGGAGTGGTTGAAGTCTGTTGCTATGAAAGCTCTTTTGATTGAGCTTTATCCTTCACTGAGCCTTCACTTTTATCATTATCAGATTTTTTAGAACGTTCAGAAGTTTCTTTGCCAGACTTTGACTTAGACCTTTTTGTATCTGAGCTGCCACTGAGACTGACACTACGAGTTGGCTCCCTTGGGGGTTCAAAGCGCAAATTATCCAAAGGAATAGTGGTCAATCTTCTTTCTCTGTATAATTTAAACTCTTGAAATTCTTCTGGGGAGAACCGTGTTTGAGCTAAATGAAAAATTTATTTAAATGAACATTTTTCTTGAAACATATCATCAAAAAGATCTTCTTCTTCAGAAAATACTCTAACTTTGACTGCAGTGGTGAAATCCTTGACAACATCATATGGATCAAATAGCCTTTTCGGAAACTTAAACAATTGTAAACATGTAATATTGTTTACTTCCTTAAACGCATGACCAACATCAAATAATGAAAATGCTCCACAGGATACAGGAAATTGTGACCAGATGGCCTTCTTTTTATCCTTTAATTCTTTTGTCAAACCTCTCTCTCCATAGGTTTGGTATGAAATTTCCCGAGCTATAAGTTTATCCGGAACATACAAGGGTAGAACATGAGGAGAAGCAAAGCTTCCAAAAACCCTCACATAGGTAAACAATTCTTCTCGAAACCATCTTGCGACAGGGAGAATGTCTACTTCTGTTTCATGGGAGAACTTTGGAGCATCCTTATTATACAACACTTTGTTCAGAGGCAACATTATGCCATGGCAAATTTTGTAAAAATGAGGAATGAACTTTGATTCCAACAATTCTTTGTGATAGACGTGAATGGGTAGGGGATCCTGAATTTCTCATTGCCAACCCATTAAAGGGAACTTAGAAACAAAGCAGATTGAATCCATAACATAGGCAGATAGATAAAAAGGAGGATAAATCCACTGAGAGACGGTCCGTTTAGACCGGTAATTGAAAATAGACGTGGCTAAGTTATCAGACAATATTTTAGCCCAGTCCACAATGGTAGCGTTAATAGCAACATTCAAAAAGGGAAGCCATTCAGGAAAAAACTTATTAATGTCAGGCTTTCCAAAAATCCTACATAGCATAGCAGCAGCAAAACAATATGGAGAAGTGAGTGAACCAGTACTGTACATACCGTGTTTATCTTTCTTCAGTGGTTCATCTCTTCTGGACCATTCCTTGGTGCATTCCGCCAATTTTGCATTTTCCTTGGCAAATTTCTCCATAAATTATTTGTTGTAAGTTGCCTGAGGCTCCGGAAAATGATACATAAGCCTCAAATATTCTGGAGTAAATGACCCGATGAGCTCTTGACCTTGAGTTCTAAACTGTCTGTCCGTAATATCAGTGCTATCCAACACCCATTTTACCATGTTTTTATACAGAAGAATTCTAGGTATTGCTGCTATTCGGTGCAAAAATGAACAAGCCGGCTCTGTAAGAAATGCTTCAGAAGAATTACTTGAGCCTGCAGTAGCCGCAACATCCATTACTCTTGGGTTTTCTTCTTCAAGCAAATTAAACATACCCTCCCAAGTGGTGATACCAACATCTTTGTTGCAGGCGGTGTCTGCGTACAAGGAAGCCATCTCTTTATTTTGAGAACTCGGAGCTTTCTCTTTCTTTTCCATAATACTCTAAATATTGCTTTGTATAGTCTTTTGTTCTTTGTGCCTGCGGTTTTACGAATTAAGTGAGAATAATGATATGAGAAAGGTGGCGGGATAGTTTTAAATGCTGAATGCGTATGAAATATATTATTTTAACATGAAATAACCTTTCAATCAAAACAAAATCCTTTTTATTAATAATTGACAATCCATTCATTAATTTGACATTAAAGCGCATAACGGATATCGATTTATGGAAAGATTTTATTCGTACAACGAGCTTTAAGAATCTGCGATAATGCGATCTGCGATTTTCTTTGCAATATCGCAAAATCACAATATCGCAAATCGCAATTTTCGCATCATCGTAATATCACGAATCACAATTTTCGCAAATCGCAATCTCTTAACATCGCGAAATCGCAATATCGCAAAATCGCAATATCGCAAAATCATAATATCGCAAAATTGCAATATCGCAACATCGCGAAATTGCAAAATCGCAAAATATAACATATGAAAAATATCTGTTAATATATTTTCTGCGATATGCGATTTGCGATAAATATTTTAATGCATAGTTTTTGGATCGTGCTATCGCAATTTAGAAGATTCTGCTTTGCAAAAGATATCTTTTACTTTTTTGCAATGGATGCGATATTTTCTTCAAAGAAAGGTTTTATTCTAATCTATCATAAACTTAAGTTTATTTAAATATTTTCCAAAGAATTTTCTTAAGTTACTGATAGTAAGTTTTATTAAAAATGAAAACAAACACCAATAAATTTTTTTGGATTTTTAAACTAAGGGTCCCCACTTTTTTAGTATTATTACTAATACTAAATAAGAAGGGGGTTGTTGCTGGCCACAACAATTGGCGATTCACTTGGAAGAAACAGTTATCTCTGCTTTTCTTTTGGATTTTCTAAACTTTTCAAAACACAATTTTTTCTAGAAAATCAAACTTTATTACGAAAAGACAAAGTACATTATGCTTTAATCTATGAATGATATTTCATTTCTTCTATGATCAACTTTGACTATTTACTTCCTCAAGCTAGTCCTTGTATCTACATCAGTCATTACTTGGTTTAAAAAGATAAAAACAAAAGGCTTCTCTTTAAATCAGTTTTAAATATGCTCATTTGTCGTAGGTAGAGCCACTGCTGCCAGCAAGCGTCTATATCCTCGACAGGCTTACCTATTACCCAGCAATGATCCTGTGTCCCACTTAGAGAAATATACAATTTTCAAAGAGAAATCCATATTCACACTTATTTCTTTTATTTTCTTTTTTATCTTTAAAGAACAATGTCTTGGTTTGGTAGCCAATTTACGACAGTGCCATTCACTTGATTTATAACTTTGCTGAACAAGCTGGCTCGTGATGAGACCCCTTGCCTTTTGATTGTAATAATCTTGAGTCATTTCCCTGTTGTGGTATGCAGTATTGGCAAAGTCAGCAAGCTATAATATCTATGATCATGATAAGTCGGCTCGTGATGAGACCTCTTACTCTTTAAGATAAAGTGTATTATTGGATTATTCCCTGAACATTGTAATTTTCTAAGTGGGGAGGAAGTCATTGTTTCCTTAAGATAGCTCTGGACGACAATGATAGAGTTTTTTGGAAGAACTTTTCTACAGAGAATCTTCATTTTGTTATAGATACCTTTCATTGAACTGATACAAAACATCTTCCTGCTAGAGGTCGATTTTTTATCAAAATTTACAAAGTTGAAACTAGTATCATTTCTAGGCTAAAGCTTTTAATTGTATCTTTGAATAATAATGATCAATATTCTAAAAAGAATTCTATTTATATATAAGTGAAGAAACAAAATTTAAAAGAGAATTTGTATCTTTTTCGTGAATTCCAAATATAACCATTAACAACTGGTTTTATTATGAAAAATAAAGAAAACTAATCTACAAAATAGAAGAATGATCTCCTATGGAAAATATTTTTTAAGGATCTGTCCATTAACAAGTAAAGACTCTCTTTTCCCTGTTAGATCTTGTAACATAAAAGTATATGGACCTATGATCTGTGCAATTTGGAAAGGACCAAGCCACATTCGTTGAAATTTCGTATGTTTTCCTTTTTCCTCATGAGCCTTGTCCCATTTTAAAACTAGATCTCCTATCTGAAAGTCCTTTCTGGTTATCATGTTTGAATCAAAATAAGCTTTAACTAATGCTTGGTGATGAGCATGAGTTACCTTCGCCTTTTCTCGTTGTTCTTCTAGCTTAATTATTTCCATCTGCCTTAATTGTAAAGAAGAAGTTGGTTCTTCATCAATATATTGGACTAAGGCTAAAGAAGGGATTGTTAGATGAGTTGGAAGAACCACTTCTCTCCCATAAACTAAATTAAAGGGAGAAGTGCCAATATAAGCCTTCTGCGTTATTCGATCTGCCCATAAAGCATATGTTAAAGACTTATGCCAATTTTTATGATTTTGATCAATGGTTCGCTTAATGATTCTGATTAATTTTTTGTTTGTTGATTCAGCTAACCCATTTCCCTGTGGATAATAATTGGCAGAATATTTAAGTTTAAAACCTCTCTTGAGCGCAAATTCAGTTATAGCATTACCAGAAAAATATGATGCATTATCAAACATTAAAGCAGAAGGTAAACCAAACCTGGTGATTATGAACTGATCTATAAACTCGATGATGTGTTCGGCATTAGCAGTCTTGAGAGGAACTGCTTCTACCCATTTCGTAAAATAATCAGTTGCTGTAATGATATACCTATGTTGTTTAGAAGAGTGAGGAATGATCTCACCTATTATATCCAATCCCTATTGATCAAAAGGCTGCTCAATTTTGACTGGTTGTAATGGTAATGATGGTTTCTTTTGTCTTCCAGCTGCGATTTGACAAATTTGACATTTCCTTGCATAGCTATGTGAATCTTTAAATAGTGTGGGCCAGTAATAGCCTGGATGGAGGATTTTATGTGCAGTTGCATCTCCGGCATAATGTCCACCTGCTGGTCCATCATGAAGTTCCTGCAAGACTTTTTCAACTTCAGATTTCTCCAGACATCTAAGAAGAACAGAATCATAATTCATTCTAAGAAGAATATCATTCACAAGCTGATATTGTTTAGCCTTTAACCTTAGAGCTCTTTTCTTGGTGTAATCGAGATTTGGAGGAGCATATCCATTCTTCAGATAAAATATGATATCAACATATAATGATTCAACATCGTTTAGGCAACTTACCTCATATGTTTGTATCTCTTCAGATGGTTTTTCAGAAATAAGCGATGCTCTAGCTAGTATTTTGCAAAAGCCTTGACCTCTTACAATATTTGTTGGTTTGATTTCTACATCATATTCTTGTAAGGCAGTAACCCAATTGGCTCTTTTCTCACCCACATCTTTTTTGACTAAAAGATTTCTTACCGCTGGAAACGATACTATGATTTTTGTATGGGTTTTGAGTAGAAAGGGTCTGAAATATTTAATTGCTTTGAAAACAGCATAAGCTTGTTTCTCCACATCTGAATAATTCAACTCAGCTCCTTGTAAATTTGAACTGAAAAAAGCAATTGGAGCTTCTGCTTTGTCTTGATTTGTTTGAGTGAGTATTGCAGCATAAGATTTGTCAGAGGCAAATGTGTATAAAATAAAAGGATCGAAAAAATTTGGACTTGCTAAAGATGGAGCATTAATAATTGCTTGTTTGATCAGATTGAATGCCTCATATTCGTCTTTGCCCCATTTGAAGTTTGAATTCTTTTTAATCATTGCTTGCAAAGGAGATACAATTCTCGAAAAATCTGGTACAAATCTCTTTACAAAATTAATCTGGCCAAGAAAAGATTGCATAGCTTTCTTGTTGTGAGGTAAGGGTATTTCAGAAATTTCTTTGATTCTATTAGGATCAATATGAATTCCAGATTTTGATACTATGAATCCAAGAAGTTTTCCTTCACTTAATGCAAAAAAATATTTTTTCGGATTAAGTGAAATTCAATACCTTTGACAACGTTGGAAGATATGTTTCAAATCTTTAAGATGATTGCTTCGTTTTTTGGAATATACAGTTATATCATCCAAATAAATTACCAATGATTTGTTAACTAATCCCTTGAAGGAAATGTCCATAGCTCTTTGAAATGTGCCACCAGCGTTGATCAGACCAAAAGGCATCTTTTGATATGCATAAGTGCCCCATTTGGTTCTGAATGTAGTTTTCAATTGATCATCAGGATGGACTAATACTTGATTATAGCCAGAAAAACCATCTAAGAAAGAAATTAATTCTGATCCTGCAACTGCCTATAATATTTGCTCCATGGGAGGCAAAGGAAAATTATCTTTTTGGCAGGCTTTATTAAGATTTCGAAAGTCAATACAAATTCTAATGTCTTTGTTCTTCTTTCTAATAGGAACCGTATTGGAAACCCATCTAGAATGTCGGACGGGAAAAATAATCTTGGCTTTCAATAACGTATTTAGTTCAGATTTGATCTGATTTTCTAGATTGGGGTGGATCTTTCTCAACTTTTGATGGACAACTTTTTCATCATTTATCATTGGGATAGTATGTTGGATGATATAAGTGTCATAAGTTTTGAGTTCATCGTAGTTCCAAGCAAAGACACTTTTATATTGTTTCAAAAGACGAACATACACTAATTTTTCTTCAGGGGCTAGGCCAAGGCCTAGGTTGATATTCTGTGGTTTGGCATCAGTTCCCATATTTACTAATTCATAATTCAAAGTCGAACTTTGCAATTTTGAATTGGTAGATCTTTTAAATCGATCTTTCAAATCATAAAGGTCTTCTAACTTGACTACTGACTTTGGCATAGCATTATTGGTGCTATCTTGAAGCAATTGTCTGTCATGTTGGTCTTCATCAATTATCTGATTGGTGTAAGATCCTTCAGATGTAAGAAAGTTTACAATATCAGGATCGTCATTGAAAATCCTCCAATTGGTAACGTTATCAGGAATCGAGGGTCTAAATATTAATTCGATTGAAAATCGATCAGGACTAAAATCTTCTGCAGGAATGAGCTTGGAAGCTACGTTAGCTAGGAGGTCTGAACTAGCATTCTGGATTCAGGGAATTGATGAAATATTAAATGCTATAAAATGTTCAATCAAATCTTGAACTAAAGATTGATAATGCTTTAAATTACCTGATAAACAATGTATAGTATTGTGTACCTGTTTGATTACAATTTCCGAATCACCGAAAACTTGTAGATATTTGATGTCTAATCCGATTGCTTTGTATAATCCTTGGACTAAAGCCTCGTATTCTGCGGTGTTATTAGTGCAATAAAACTCGAGTCTGCGAGTTAACATAATTTTGTTTCCCTCTGGACTAACCAACACACATCCTGCTCCTGCTTCTTCATTAGACTTAGAACCATCAAAAAATAATTTACAAAATAAAGATTTATTTATAGGAGTATCTACAAAATTAATACATTTAGAACTATCTGTTTGAGAATAATTTTCTATTTGAGATAAAACAGAATGTTCTAAATAAGGTGAAGTATGAGCATTGAAATTTCCTAAGAAAGAATCAACAGAATAATTGCCAATGATATTACTGTTGTATGCAACTGGTTCATTCTCTCCTTCCAATTCTGTTACTATGTATTTCTGATGTTTTTCTCATTCAACCTTTATCTGATTTGGTTTACCATTGTAAGGAAGCCACATATGCGACCAATCAGTTGCAAAATATCCATGAAGTTTTTCTGACCAATCTTTGCTAAGAATTAGGCCATAAAATTCTAGAATATCTGCAACTAAAATATCAATAACTTGACATACCTTTGGATTCAATGACAATCTTATGGTAACTTGATTTAATTCTCCAATCACTTCCACTTGCGATCGATCTAACTGAACTATGCATACAGTAGATTTTTGTGGTTGAATGTTCAACTTTACAATATTTATTTGGTAGAATATTAGATGAAGCTCCAGAATCCACTAAAAAATTATGCAAATTTTTATTGAAAACTTCATAAGTAAGAAGAAACAGATGAGTATGAGATCTTGACCTTCCTCCAATTAAAGCGATATTTTCTAGATCAACTTTACTGATCGTATTAGCTCAAGGCCTTCCCATCTTGTTGGAAGCTTGAGAAATCACAGGATCGGGCAAAGGTTTTTCTGGTACAGCATGTAACTCTTTCAAAAGTACCTTTTGTTGGTGTTTTAACTTGCTCAATTCACAAAAAGGGATATTAGCCCTAGTCTTCTTCATGTCTTCTATGATATTATACTCCATTTCATCTAGAACAATCAGTGTTCTTGATGGAATTGATGAATCTGTCTGGACTGGGCTGGTTTGAATTGCTTTAGATGTCGTTTTCTTGGGTGCAACTTTATCCTTAGTTAATGAGCTTGCGCTCTTTGAATTAGGAGTAGGTTGAGGAGGATCAAGTTGATTTCTACTTCGAGTGCTAACTGGGGATGATTCTTGATCTTCCTCTTCTGGAAGGATGAAATCCCACATACCTTGTACTTTTACAACTTCTTCTTCATCAGTAGTTTCTTCAGTAGCATTTTCCTCTTCTTCTTCTTCTGATTCAGCATTAGTAATAGCATTTGGTGGCTTTGGATCAGTTGATAGGTTTCTCCTAAAAGGCTTGAAAGACTTTTTAGAAGATGTTTCTGCCACTTTTTTCTTAATGTCAACCATTTCGTTAGACATGGTTTTCAAAACTTTCTTCAATCCTTCTAAATCAAATGGATCTTTTGATTGTTTTTTCTTGGGATCCTCTTTAAAAGTAACTTTCTTGGATTTTCGTTCTTCTATCACATTTTTCTTGTATAAAGCAATGATACGTTTCTCTACCGCTATTACCTCCTTCATGTTTTCTGCTAAATTTGTTTTGTTAGCCCTATCAACGAAGATTGCTATGTTTGATGGTAGAGCAGAAATGTACCATTCACTTCGCACTTCTTCGCTAGGCTTGGAAGCAGTAGGAATTTTGTTTAACAATTTATTGAAAGGTGAATTAAAATCCTTGACAAGTTCTTTTGAGTCAGCTCTAAGATTAGATAGATCATTGATCAATGTCGCTGTAGACCTATCATCACCAAATTTAGTCAAAAATTGATCTTGAAAGATATCCCAAGTAGTGATGGATCCAGATGGTAACGAGAAATACCATGATCCAGCTGCTCCTTGTAGAGTATAAGGGAAAATTCGGACAAAAACATCTTCATTAATAACTCCATTGAGATTTATGGACAGCATAAAATTGTTTATATGTTCTTCTGCTAGCATGCCTGCTTCAGGATTAAACTTAGGTAGCCATTTTTCAGGATGGGATGGTAATTGACTCAAGGGTGCAGACATTAAGACTGCCCCTGGATTATTCCATGGCATTTGGGTCATCACTGAACTACTAACAGAGGAAATTGTAGAAGATGATGTCTGTGATTGGGAAGATGAGGATATTACAATTATAGATGATTGAGAAGGTGATGTGGAAGTTCTAGTGGAGTGAGGGAGAATAGTCTGAAGTGGAGGGGTGAACGGTTGACTTTGCGGTGAAGAGGTTGAGATGGATGATGATGATGAAAGAGTCTCACTATCAGACCCTTTAGGTGATTTCCTTGCTCTATTCCTTGTAGGTAGAGGTAACTCAGTTGGATGTATGCCAAGCTTTTCACTCTGTAATCTGGTAAGAGGATGAGCAGGATTACATTGAGAAGTTACACTGCCTTGAGATTTATCAGATCTTTGAGGTGATATTGAAAATCGCTGAAGTTTATGAATCAAAGATTCAACTTCAGGAGGTTCAATAGCAGATTCTTCTGAAAAGTCAGGGTTTGTAGCAGTTTCTGTTCTTCTTTCGACTTCTGGCTCTAGATTTAAAAACTCTATGTGCGATGGAGAAGTCAGGAAAGATGGTGAGGGTGATTTACTCTCAGAATGGTATTTGGATTTTGATTTACTTTCCATTCATAGTTCGTGGCCCTCCTTCTAGCGCCAAATATGTTGAAGCCCCGAAAATTGGGTCTACAACAAGGGGGATACCCACCCGGTCTAGACCTTGGTTAGCAGCTCCTTTTTCGTTTGGTGTAGTGGGTCCGACTGGGGATAATGGGACCAGTTTCCCAATATGTGTGTCTATGTTGAGAATATCTATTTCCTTTCTAAAAAGGTTCCTAAGTGAAATGCTTTTAGTCTATTTCTAATCTAATCATATGCAAATTGTGTTCTAATTTAAACAGAAATATCTAATTCTAAACTAACCCGGGATGTAATTTTTCTATTTATGCGATCTAAAATGATTTCAAATAACAATCGATAATAAAGATCATTCAACTGTTATGAGAAAAGAATTCAATAAAGATAAACCACTTCATATAAAAAGTTAGATGAAACAGTTGTGAAAAACATATCGCATAATAAGTTATTCATACATTAAGCATAAACAAATAGCCATCACCGTACAAAAATGCCAAATGATAACTTAAACATTCAAGCATCAATATATAAATAATTGAACATAAATATCACTTTTAACACAGGAGTATAAATAGTTAAGAGATAAAAGTACCATTTATAACTGGTTCTACTCATAAGCTAGAAGCAATAATGATTTATCTCTTCTTAATCCAACATCTACTAAGAGTACATAAATGCAACATCAGTAGCAGATATTAGACACAGATATCAATAAATCTCGTTCCATTCATTCATCAAAGCCTCCTCTGAGGGTGCAGAATTGCATGTTTTGAGGACAAGTTTTTGACAAATTTCAGGACCCTTCTCTAAATGCATGAGAAGGGTTTAAATACTACTAAATAAATCTAATTATAGTTTATTACAAAAATTTTAGGATTCGGTTTAAATGACCGTCCCTTTCTAGGCAAAAATAAAGTAAAACTAACACTAAATGTAAAACTAAAATTAACAACTAACTACTTATGAATTTGATATTTGAATTTGCAAGCATCCAGCATTGATTTGAGAAGAGGAGGCTGGCCGACTTTAGATTTTAATTGTCCCGAAAAAACGGAATCGGCAAGTGTTGGCGCGATCTTCTCAGCAGAATTAATGATGCAATTAAGAGTACTGCATTGATTGTGTGGTTTTACTAAACATGTCCAGTAAGAATCCCAATTTAACTTTGTCAATCCTTGAATTGATTTTGCCTTTTCTTCAGCTTTCTGTTTCCACTCTATTTGCAATTTTTGTGCTTGTGGTAGGTATCCTGGAATGGTTTCTGAAATCAAATTAACCTTGTGAAAATTTTCATTTACACAATCAGTAATATTGCTTGCCGCTGTAGCTGCTTCCTCTGTTGCTTTTTCTTCTTCTCTGATCTGTGCATCCCATTTGTTGAAGAGCATTTCTTTATGACTGTCATTGATGATTGGTGCTCCTGCCTTTTTTCCTTCCTCTGTCTTTTGCCATGCCAAATAATTAGTAACTCTTTCATTATTTAAATCATAATCATGTCGTAATTCTAAAACATGATTAGTGATTTTATCACTTTCTTGACAAAAAGAGTACCACTGTGAAATCTTTTGGCATAATATATCTTGTTGTTGCAGGAGTTGATTATTCAAGGAAATAGATTCTGAGATAAACTCTGTAAGCTTGGGGTCATCTTTATGCATCTCTTGCATAATCTGTATTTGCTTCTCTTTTTCGGCCAAGCTTTTCTGATATCCGATCTGCATTTGCTAAAACTCTTGCTGTAACTTTTCAAATTGTATCTGTGCTTAACTGTTAGCATGGGCTTGTTGCAATTGTTGTTGCAGAACTCGTATTTGATCTTCTTTTTCGGTCAATAATAGTTGTACCTCATATTCTTTGTCAATAGTTGCAGAGGCATAAGCTCTTGTAATCTGAGATAATTTAGTAAGATTTTCAGTGGGATCCGTAGTAGGATCTTTCCATAAAACATCCAATTTTTCTGCATCAGTAGAGAGCACACTTTCTAATTTCCTCTTCTTCCTTTGCTTCCTTACTACTAATTTATGTTGTGGGCTATAAAATATATCCAGAGGAGGAATTTCCTCTATTTTAAGTACAATCTCAGAGGAAGGAGTAATAGGTATATGTTCTGTTTCTGTGACATTGCCACTTATTTCTATAACCAAACCTTTTGCTGTCTGTACAGGAGTTTGTATGTTCTGTCCTTCAACATTAATCAAATCATTAAATGTTTCCCATTCTTTATCTAACTGAGTGCTGATGGATGGTTGTTGTACATTAAGAGGTGGAAGATTCAACTGTGGAGTGGTTGAAGTCTGTTGTTGTGAAAGCTCTTTTGATTGAGCTGTATCCTTCACTGAGCCTTCAATTTTATCATTATCAGATTTTTTAGAACGTTCAGAAGTTTCTTTGCCAGACTTTGACTTAGACCTTTCTGTATCTGAGCTGCCACTGAGACTGACACTAGGAGTTGGTTCCCTTGCGGGTTCCAAGCGCAAATTATCCAAAGGAATAGTGGTCAATCTTCTTTCCCTGTATAATTTAAACTCTTGAAATTCTTCTGGGGAGAACCGTGTTTGAGCTAAATGAAAAATTTATTTAAATGAACATTTTTCTTGAAACATATCATCAAAAAGATCTTCTTCTCCAGAAAATACTCTAACTTTGACTGCAGTGGTGAAATCCTTGACAACGTCATATGGATCAAATAGCCTTTTCGGAAACTTAAACAATTGTAAACATGTAATATTGTTTACTTCCTTAAACGCATGACCAACATCAAATAATGAAAATGCTCCGCAGGATACAGGAAATTGTGGCCAGATGGCCTTCTTTTTATCCTTTAATTATTTTGTCAAACCTCCCTCTCCATAGGTTTGGTATGCAATTTCCCGAGCTATAAGTTTATCCGGAACATACAAGGGTAGAACACGAGGAGAATCAAAGCTTCCAAAAACCCTCACATAGGTAAACAATTCTTCTCCAAACCATCTTGCGACAAGGAGAATGTCTACTTCTGCTTCAGGGGAGAACCTTGGAGCATCTTTATTATACAACACTTTGTTCAGAGGCAACATTATGCCATGGAAAATTTTGTAAAAATGAGGAATGAACTTTGATTCCCACAATTCTTTGTGATAGACGTGAATGGGTAGGGGATCCTGAATTGTCCATTGCCAACCCATTAAAGGGAACGTAGAAACAAAGCAGATTGAATCCATAACATAGGCAGATAGATAAAAAGGAGGATAAATCCTCTGAGAGACAATCCGTTTAGACCGGTAATTGAAAATAGCAGTGGCTAAGTTATTAGACAATATTTTAGCCCAGTCCACAATGGTAGCATTAACAACAGCATTCAATAAGGGAAGCCATTCAGGAAAAAAATTATTAATGTCAGGCTTTCCAAAAAGCCTACATAGCATAGCAGCAGCAAAACAATATGGAGAAGTGAGTGAACCAGTACTGTACATACCGTGTTTATCTTTCTTCAGTGGTTCATCTCTTCTAGACCATTCCTTGGTGCATTCCGCCAATTTTTCATTTTCCTTGGCAAATTTCTCCATAAATTGTTTGTTGTAAGTTGCCTGAGGCTCCGGAAAATGATACATAAGCCTCAAATCTTCTGGAGTAAATGACCCGATGAGCTCTTGACCTTGAGTTCTAAACTGCCTGTCCGTAATATCAGTGCTATCCAACACCCATTTTACCATGTCTGTATACAGAATAATTCTAGGTCTTGCTGCTATTCGGTGCAAAAATGAACAAGCCAGCTCTGTAAGAGATGCTTCAGAAGAATTACTTGAGCCTGCAGTAGCCGCAACATCCATTACTCATGGGTTTTCTTCTTCAAGCAAATTAAACATACCCTCCCAAGTGGTGATACCAGCATCTTTGTTGCAGGCAGTGTCTGCATACAAGGAAGCCATCTCTTTATTTTCAGAACTCGGATCTTTCTCCTTCTTTCCCATAATACTCTAAATATTGCTTTGTACAGTCTTCTGTTCTTCGCGCCTACGGTTTTACAAATTAAGTGAGAATAATGATATGAGAAAGGTGACGGGATAGTTTTAAATGCTGAAGGCGTATGAAATATATTATTTTAACGTGAAATAACCTTTCAATCAAAACAAAATCCTTTTCATTAATAATTGACAATCTATTCATTAATTTGACATTAAAGCGCATAACGGATATTGATTTATGGAAAGATTTTCTTCATACAACGAGCTTTAAGAATCTGCAATAATGCGATCTGCGATTTGCTTTGCAATATCGCAAATCGCAATTTTCGCATCATCGTAATATCACGAATCGCAATTTTTGCAAATCGCAATCTCGTAACATCGCGAAATCGCAATATCGCAAAATCGCAATATCGCAAAATTGTAATATCGCAACATCGCGAAATCGCAAAATCGCAAAATATAACATATGAAAAATATCCGTTAATATATTTTCTACGATATGCGATTTGTGATAAATATTTTAATGCATAGTTTTTGGATCGCGCTATCGCAATTTATAAGATTCTGCTTTGCAAAAGATATCTTTTGCTTTTTTGCAATGGATGCGATATTTTCTTCAAAGAAAGTTTTTATTCTAATCTATCATAAACTTAAGTTTATTTAAAGATTTTCCAAAGAATTTTCTTAATTTAATGATAGTAAGTTTTATTAAAAATGAAAACAAACACCAATAAATTTTTTTGGATTTTTAAACTAAGGGTCCCCACTTTTTTAGTATTATTACTAATACTAAATAAGAAGGGGGTTGTTGCTGGCCACAACAGGACCACATCTCTTCAAACAAAACTCCCGCGCTCGCAAATAAACTCCTCCTGTGTATAAAATAAACATTGCTCTGTTTTCAAATATAAAACACTCTGTTTCTATTTATAAATGACAGCGCTCTTTTTTTAATGCTGGTTTCGATGTGTGCAGGGACTGGCTGCGAAATAGCAAGACGAAACTAACTGTTCAGTTAAAAAGGAAGGCGGCCCTGTGTCAGGATCCTTCAGACAGGAATAGAAGGCGGCTCATTGTACAGGGCTGCAGTTGAAAGTAATATTTCAACACTGCGCGATCTGGGGATCTCCTTCCTTATACTGCAATATTATGATCTCTTGGCTTTCCCACTAGAGGGGACTCTACAACTCGATTTTCTCGAACTAGTGGGTCTATTGGCGGCTTTATAACTATCTTTTCAAGTGGAATGAATGCTATATTTTCCTCTAGGTGCTTTGCCTCCACACCCTTTGTGGCTTACATTCGTTCAATTACTATATATGGATATGAAACTTAAAGGGGCACTTATGTTCGTTCTTAAATTGGGATTGACTAATATGCCGCTAGGTCAACTCCTGTGTAACACTTAGTTTAATTTTAATATTTTATGTTTAAAATACTTTTATAAAATACATTTGATCTTTTAGTGGAAAATAGATTAATGAATATGATTATTCGTTAGTGAACTTGGGTTCTACCTTATTAATAAAAATTATATTAAAAAGGAAGAGGAAATTTTGATAGTTACCTTCCCCAAAAGGATAAAAAGGAAATCCTGGGAAGGGGAAGGGGTTATGTACATGATGAGAAGAAAAGGGTTAACAACAAAATGTTGCAAAGGAAAGAGTTGTCCAGAGGTGGCTTAAAAATAGTGGAGCTCTATAACCTGCAAGGAGTGTAGGGTGGATAGAGGTCTTAAGGCCTAGCTTCTGAAAAGACTTTGGTGCATAGCACGGGGGGAGTAGAGGGTGTGATCGCCTCTCTCATGGTTGGGTGGCACAATCAGTTTAACATAAATAGAGATAAGTATTTGAGTTTTCTGGATTAAGTTTATAGAAAATAATAATAGATCTGTAATTCACTTATGTGTTTGATTCAATACAAGAATTAAAGAGAGTTATCTACTAAGATAAACTTTAATACAGTGGTATTTTCTTATTTAAAAAATATGTAATAATCTGGACATTAGAAAAATAATTAGTATATGCCATGATGATGTTAATAAATGTGAAATATAGATACTCTTTCTATAAAAAATATTGCTAACATGTGTAAATTATAAATTCTCTAGAAATATATATATATATATATATATATATATATATATATATAATAGAAGAGAAGGATTTTCAAATAAGTATACTGTTTCTAGCAGAGTAAATTTTCTTAACACCATCATGTGTCAATGTACAAATTAGATAAATGCATTGAAAAGTAATATAATAAATTACATAGGAATATGATTGAGGGTGGAATAAGAATAGATGGTAATATGCATGTCATAATCTATAAAACTAATTACACATTTCCAAAACCAGTTTAAAGCATAATTAGGCAATGAGGCTTAGAACTCGAGCTCCATGGTGGAGAGAGGAAGGTTCAATGTCCTGTGGCCACTTCTTGTCCAATGTACAAATTAAGTTGAACATAAAAAAAAAAAAGGGAAGAACAAGTCATAATTATTTAACTAATGTCAACTCTGGAAGTGGAAAAATGCATTATCACAGAACTCAGTTATCAAACCAATAAACCCATAAATCTGTCTCGGATCTTTCCATCCTGGAAGACAATATATTAAAACGCAATTTCGGAAGCAAACTCTATTCACAATAACTGAGTTGAGAACTTAGGCTAGAAATTATTTAAACAGGTAATATAAGATGAGAATATATATATATATATATATATATAAGTTAACCCTGTTACAAAACGAGCGAAGGCTTGCGAATGGTGGAACCAAACTGGAGGTCAAATCCTTCAAAAAACAATTATACAGAGTAAAATAATTACATAGTTATCCATATAACTCCAGACATTGGAACTTCTACAAAGACAAGGAAATGGTTTTAACCATCTCTATCTAGAAACCTTGAATAATAAATACACCAAAGCCATTCGCATTAAGGCTCAAAACTCAACCCTCTCGATGGAGGCCTTAAAATAAACACATGAAAAGAACCAGGGCCAGTTTTCGATACCTGTCACAGACAAAGGGTTTAACCCTCAGTAAATCATACGAATTCGTGAAACCAAGCACATTTGATGATAGGGGTTTGGCTTACTTGTGGTGGCCACCCGAGGAGAAGCGTTGGAGTATTCGAGATTCCGTCTATTTGCGAGGACCTCTACAACCAACCCTAGAATGGGAAAAATAACAAACAAAGGTTCGTGAGTATCTCACTCCGAATTCCAAAGGTAAAAAAAGAAGGAAAAAATAAATTGTGAACATACCATTACCTGAGTTCCAGCTCTTGGCACTCTTGGTGGATGGCGCTCTGGTGTTTGTTTCTGTGAGAGAAGAAAACTGCAGCAACTACCGAATGAAACCCTCCTAACACCGTAGACCTACTGTCCTGATCATGAATCAACCAGAAATAAAATGGGTTAAAGTGAACCCCACGCTGATGAAAATAATCGAGCCTTCTCTATATTAACTTGAGAAAATGAGAATAACAGATGCCAACTAGAACATTACTTGCGAATGTGAGAGAGCTTGATGAGATTGGTGCAGAAACTGAGAAGTAGCTTTTAAATAAAACTACTTACACATGGCTATTCAAGCTCAGTGCCGCATTGAAAGCAAATAACTAGAGCAAATCAACATTAACATGAAGGCATAGCAGAACCGGAGCCAAGCTCATGCTCTCTGATGAGGGAGAGTGGTATTACCCTTGCTGCAGGAGGTAAAAACCAGGAGAAACAAAAATGCAAAGTAGCACCGCCTGAGCATCGAGACAAATGAGCGGTGAATGTGACACTTGGGGTCGGGTAGTTACGCTAAACCCTCCAACAATGTTTTCCAACGTTAGTTCTAGGTTTTGGAAGATCGATGGTCAGCACACATCCCCGTAAACAAAATCGCAATTGAAAAATATCTAATCAACACTTCAAATGATAATCCTCTTATCGGATGATAGGTGGACAAGCAACCAGATTGACCAAATCATGTGCAAAGTACAAATATTCCAACGGTATTCCAACATAGCAATAGAAACCATTTTTTTCTTTAAAAAAAAAAGATACATGACATCTTTTAATGTGAGAGGAGTACTAGAATCCCCCTAAAAGGTTAATATACCTATGCCGGTAGCACTATACCTTCCGTCATCTCCCATCTTGATGTGCATCTAGAGATCCTTCTCCACCAAGTTACTAAAGAATTCTTTGTTTCTAGTCATATGAAATGAAGCTCCACTATCTAAGTACCACACAGAACCCTTCATCGATGATACCATGCATGCGATGAGAGCGAAATCCAACTCGAACTATGAAGCAATTGCTTCACCTGCCGCTCCTCCTAAGGGCTTCTTGTCGGTCTTCTTTTGCGAACATTTCGTAGTAGAGTGTCCAAGCTCATGACAGTGAAAATGTTTTACCTTTGACAAGTCTCACTTCTTTCCCACCTGACCATACTCTGATTTGGAATGGAACGCCTTCCCTTTCCCTTTCTTCACCTATCTAACCAAGGCACAATTCTCTTCATCATTAGTCTTTGATGAGGATCCATCTCTGGTGTTCCACCGAATCTCTTCTTGTACCAATTCAGACCAAAATCGATCCCACTCGGATAGCTTCTCCCTCCCATTCATCGAGTCTTGGTAGTTGTGCCAGCTCTTGGGAAGGCCTAGAAGTGTTAGGCTCACCAAATCATCCTCGGAAACTGTCACACCAACACTTCCAAACTCATCTTGACATTGAGTGAACTTCGTCAAGTATTTTGGTATCATGTCACCCTTTTCCATCTTTATATTTTTGAGCCTATCCTTTAGCGCCAACATCCTGTTGATGCAGGGCCTAACCCTGCAATACCCAGAATCTTTACTACCATGCATATAAACATGTATCTCATCATCTGCCCAAATTAAAACCTCAATGCCTGGAAAATTTCACACACTTCCATTTTCATGCAGAAGCTTTTCAACGTATGGTTCAAAATTAGTGTATAATAAAATCATTTCATTGTGATCAACAAACCATTACATAAGCGGAAGCTTTCTCCTTTATTTATCACTTATTGGTTACACAACCAAAATCACATATTCAAGGTTGTTTCTCAAATGAAGTTGCTTTTCAAATCATCATTCAAACTTAGATAAAATTCCATTTATGATAAGTCCAAAGCTTATAACACTTGAAACGAATAGCCTAGACTTTAAACCCATTAAACTTCCAGCGTAAATACATTACCTGAGCTTGTCATTAAGCCCACACATCGATCTTCAATAAACAATCTCAAATTTCAAGCAACTTGCAATATTTAAGAAATATTGTTCATACCTTGGCTGATTAATCTTCCAACGCAGTCATTCTTCAATTTCCATAGCGTTACTCCAAAACGCTATATGCTTCCATGCTCACATATTAAAACATTTCCACAGGTTTAAATTATATATATGCGCCCAAGCTCGTGGCAACAGCAATCCACATCAAGCTTAGATTTTTTTTGTTAGAATCAAATCCAACATCACATACCTGTCCATCATATTGTGCTCAAACTTTAACAATCCGGTAAATATAGCAACTCAAGAAAAAACACGACTCCTGGGCATATTGGAGCTGGGCTTCAGAAAACTTCTGAATCGATTCAACAGATTCAAATTACCTCCATCAAATACCTCTTATCCTGTGTCCTTCATTAAAACACTCAATCGATTTCCTTTTCTAGCGTTGTCCAATCGAATTCCATTCGATTATATACCACCAGGTCTTCAACGTTGTTGAAGACTTTCAAACCCATTCAACGCCTCCTCAATCCTTCAAAACGCTCTTCCGGCATTTTTTAAACACTGTAATTCGACTTGAAAACCTTCTCACATTTCTACAATTGAATCATCGACCTGTCATTCATGATTGATGCTTCGAATTGCCAATTAAACTTATGGCAATCGTTGTGGGTATTACATCTCAATTGTGCGCCGTCTGCAATCTTCAGAAAGTCGACATTATTTAAACAATATCGATTTTCCCTACAGAGTTTTTTCTACTACAATCGATTCTTTCAACTTATACGTAGAGTCACATTACAAATATTATTAAAACCAAACGTATTCATACAAATCGAATTCAATTCTGCACAGGATTTATGTCTTGTGGCTTCAAGCGCTAAATCAATAGCGATTACTGCAATCGATTATACTCAATAGATCTGGTTCAACATAAAGCTACAGCCTCAAGTGTATTAGAATGCCACCATTTACATTCAAATCCATCAAACCTCATCGAATTTCCACTTTGGGTTTCAACACAAAGTAGTTATCGGTTTCTACAAATCGAAGCAAACAAGTTTCTTAACACAGATTCACCATTTCACTCTTTATTATGGATTTCAATCATTCATAATCAATCAGCTAAGGCGCATAATTCCTCTCTCAATTACATAATCTAACAAGAAATTTCCCAATCAATCAATATATATATAATCTAAAACAAAACAAAATTACTTACAAACTCTTGTTTGACCAGATATTCGAGATCTATGGCCCTTTACAATCGCCCGAAGGCTCTCAAGTAGAAACCCTCTCACTACTCACAACTCTTCAACTATTCAAGCATATTTTCCTCACAAAAACCACTCATATTTATACATAAATAATGAATTTAATTCACTCCAAAAATCTCTCCACCTAATCCTCAACTAAATCTATATTTTATGTGTGGACTCAACAAAGTCCCATACATAGAATTCCTACTCCCTAATTTTGCTCCTAATCTATTTCTCTCATATCCTTTTAATTAATAAAAGAATATTTACAAAATCCTCACTTTTGTAATTTATCTCCTATTTTATTTAAAACTAACAAATTAATTAATAAAATAATAAAAATGTCACACCCCCCTTTATTACATATTAAAAAATGAAAATTGGCCTTGATGCTCCTGCATCAGACTTCCAAGGTTGAAATTAAACATGATCGCCTGATCATGTGTTCGGATCTGTGTAACTTTCCACTTGCCTGGATCCCATATCTTGTGCTGTAACTTTCCACTTGTCGTTGCTTCTATCTGTTGTTCTTCTCCAGGTCTCCACACTTTATGTTGCATTGCCCCACTGGCTGTGCTCTCGCAATCTTTTGTTGTCTTTCTCTTGCTTAAATTCTTCTGCTTTCTTGTTGTTGTCTGCTGTCTCTGAGACATCTTCATCATCAGTGTTCTGATGCTTTCAATCTCTATGTCCAACCTTTCCTCTGTTTGGAAATTTCTTTGTCTACTACTGCTACTTTCACTTCTTGTTGCTGCCGCTAATGTTGTCTCAGCTGCCACCATAGATGTTGCTTCAGCTGCCTCCCAAAATTCCTGTCTCTCTGCAACATTCTTTTTCTCATCACCTTCTAGCAAATTTATTTCAATGCCTGCAACTTCTTTCTCTGGTTTAAATGTCTCCAACAAACATTTCAGCCATTCCTCCTTAAGCATTTCATCAACATGCTGCAAACTAGTTCCAGCATAACCTTCATCTTCCCCTTTGACAATCTTCAGTAATTTTCCATCATCATCTTGATTGATTCTGGCAATCAAATCAAGTTCTTCAAACTCTGTAGCCTCATCCTCTGACACTGTAGCAGTTTCAAAAGTCCGTCCTCTAGTCTTCTCTTGGATATACAGACAAGCAAATTCTTCCTTGTCACCCATGGTAACAAGCTTCTGCTTATGAGACATGATTGTCTCATCTTCTTTCTGCAACAGTTCTTCTTCTTCCAAGACAATTCCAAATGATGGACTGTCTTCTACATTACCTGTAAACACAATCAAATTGTTAGCTTCAAAATCACAAGACCCAATGGTCTCACTTGTTGATTCAGTCACCAAGTTTTCTCTCTGCAGTTCCAAGTCTTCTTCAGGACTCAGAAAATCTTCACTGACTTTCTCCTCAGCTTTCTCTGGAAACACTTCAGTATGCTGCTCTGAGTTCCTTTCCGACTCCTCTGTCAGCACATCAGTATGCTGATTTGCATTCATCATGAGTCTGTCAGCTATTCTCTCCTTCTTACCATCCTCTGCTCCATAACTTTCATTCATGAAAACTTCCCTGCCTTGCTTCCTCAGCAAATTAACCTGTACATAAGTCCTCTGTCTCTCCAATTCTCTTCTCTGAAGATCTAGTTTCCTATACAATTCAACAATTTCATTAGGAGTAGAACTCAGAAACTTTACACAATTTTGTATACCTTCACCAACTTTTAACCAATCATCAACTGGTCCTTCTCTCTCTGCACCAACATTCTGATTAGACTCCTTTGTCTCCATTTCCTCCTGAGATCTTGCTATCTCAGCATTGATCTGAACAGACTTCAGATTCAGCTCTTCTTGAACAAACTCTAAAGCTTGCTCATCTCCCTGTGTTGTACCTGCAAACATACACAACTCATTAGTTTTAAAACCACAAGACTTTTCAGTCTTGACTGCTTCCTCCAACACTTTCCTTTGAACAAATCTGCGTGTGGAATCTTCAAATTCCATCTCTGGCACAAGAACTCTAAGTTCCTTCTTCAATAAGGCAATCACACTTTGCCTCAACTTCATCTGCAATGCTTTCCAAATCACTCTCTTTCCTTTCAGTGGAAAGATCCATCCTCTTTTCTGATTTTCCTACTCTTGCAGCCATTCCTCTAATACCTGCAATTGTACCTTCATTACTGCAATTTCTCTTTCTCTGAATTTATCAGTCATCTCACCTCTATGGTATTCCTCTGAACCTCTTCTTTGATCCTCCATGATCACCTTCTCTATGAGTTTCTCACTCACCATGAGTTGCACTAGCCTCTGCAACAGCAAGCTCTCCTGCTGCCCCTTACCTCACCAATCCGCTTCACTGGATCTGGTATTTTGGTAAGTACTGGTTCACTGCGTCTGGAACCTCTTGAGCACTCTCCTCTGCTCTCTCTCTGGGCTATCTCTTCAACTCACTTTCTCTTCAGTACACTGCAATTGTCCTCCCTATCCAGCCTTTAGCTGAATGTCAGGTTCACTGCCATCATCTTGTCTGCAACCATAAACTTTAATCACAAATTTCAAATAAGAAAATCATCTCACATTTAAGATCCTGCATGATCTTGTCCTCCATTCACTTCTGCAATCATGTTCACTACGATTGTGTAGCTTGCATATCAGATTTAGAATCATATTCAAATAAAACACTCTTCAGTTCTCAACAGAACCTTCTTGCACTCATTCAGAAAAAACAAACATCTTCCATTTCAACAGAGCCTTCCTTCTCTGATACCAAAAATTGATGCAGGGCCTAACCCTGCAATACCCAGAATCTTTACTACCATGCATATAAACATGTATCTCAGCATCTGCCCAAATTAAAACCTCAATGCCTGGCAAATTTCACACACTTCCATTTTCATGCAGAAGCTTTTCAACGTATGGTTCAAAATTAGTGTATAATAAAATCATTTCATTGTGATCAACAAACCATTACATAAGCGGAAGCTTTCTCCTTTATTTATCACTTATTGGTTACACAACTAAAATCACATATTCAAGGTTGTTTCTCAAATGAAGTTGCTTTTCAAATCATCATTCAAACTTAGATAAAATTCCATTTATGATAAGTCCAAAGCTTATAACACTTGAAACGAATAGCCCAGACTTTAAACCCATTAAACTTCCAACGTAAATACATTACCTGAGCTTGTCATTAGGCCCACACATCGATCTTCACTAAACAATCTCAAATTTCAAGCAAATTGCAATCTTTAAGCAATATTGTTCATACCTTGGCTGATTAATCTTCCAACGCAGTCATTCTTCAATTTCCATAGCGTTACTCCAAAACGATGTATGCTTCCATGCTCACATATTAAAACATTTCCATAGGTTTAAATTATATATATGCACCCAAGCTCATGGCAACAGCAATCCACATCAAGCTTAGATTTTTTTTGTTAGAATCAAATCCAACATCACATACCTGTCCATCATATCGTGCTTAGACTTTAACAATCCAGTAAATATAGCAACTCAAGAAAAAACACGACTCCTGGGCATATTGGAGCTGGGCTTCAGCAAACTTCTGAATCGATTCAATAGATTCAAATTACCTCCATCAAATACCTCTTATCCTGCGTCCTTCATTAAAACACTCAATCGGTTTCCTTTTCCAGCATTGTCCAATCGAATTCCATTCAATTATATACCACCAGGTCTTCAACGCTGTTGAAGACTTTCAAACACATTCAACGCCTCCTCAATCCTTCAAAACGCTCTTCCGGCATTTCTTTAACGCTGTAATTCGACTTGAAAACCTTCTCACATTTCTACAATTGAATCATCGACCTGCCATTCATGATTGATGCTTCGAATTGCCAATTAAACTTATGGCAATCGCTGTGGGTATTACATCTCAATTGTGCGCCGTCTGCAATCTTCAGAAAGTCGACATTATTTAAACAATATCAATTTTCCCTACATAGTTTTGTCTACTACAATCGATTCTTTCAACTTATACGCAGAGTCACATTACAAAGATTATTAAAACCAAACGTATTCATACAAATCGAATTCAATTCTGCACAGGATTTATGTCTTGTGGCTTCAAGCGCTAAATCAATAGCGATTACTGCAATCGATTATACTCAATAGATCTGGTTCAACATAAAACTATAGCCTCAAGTGTATTAGAATGCCACCATTTACATTCAAATCCATCAACCTCATCGAATTTCCACTTTGGGTTTCAACACAAAGTAGTTATCGGTTTCTACAAATCGAAGCCAACAAGTTTCTTAACACAGATTCACCATTTCACTCTTTATTATGGATTTCAATCATTCATAATCAATCAGCTAAGGCACATAATTCCTCTCTCAATTACAGAATCTAACAAGAAATTTCCCAATCAATCAATATATATATAATCTAAAACAAAACAAAATTACTTACAAACTCTTGTTTGGCCAGATATTTAATTATAATATATTAAATTTAGATTATATTTAATTATAATATATTAAATTAATTACTTGCATCAAATTTTTTTAATTATAATATATTAAATTTAGATTGTATTTAATTATATTTTTCAATGTTTTTATGGGTGAAGGTTTCATGACCCAATTACCAATATTCCTATGATTGAAGTTAGATGACCTAATTTGAGAGTAGAGGCATTGGGTGCCCATAACACACTTATTCAAATTTAACAAGATTCCTAATTGTGGAGAGTGATCAAACATAAGTTGTAACATGGCTATATAGTTCTTTATTGCCATATAGACTATCATCCAAATATACTAATCATTTTTTTCATTTCTTAATACTTCATTTTCTAACATTTCAAAAACAAGTAATCACTTAAATAATTTTTCAATAATAAATTATTTACCCCAATATAAATATAAAATAAATTTAACAAAAAAACATAAAATTCTTACAAACATATAATCATACAAAAAGTAACAAAGTCTATCACAAAAAATGAACATCTAAATGATAAGAAAATGCATAACTTAACATACAACTCTTCTCATAATACTCCAAAAATAATACAATTCTTCTAATAATATTCTAAAAATAGTACATATAAAGTATATATACAATAACCACAATTCTTCATCAATATGCCTCTCTTTATAACATATACAACACAACAATAATATTTAATAAAAATTCATTTACATTGGATTATATTTCATCTTATAATTTCAGATTTTTTATTTTTATGGTTACTAAAAACATTTTATTCTATTTCTAATGTTACATGATAATTTAAATTATTTAAAATTTAATAAAAATAAATTTTAAAATTTTAATTATTTTTATAAATAAAATTTATGAAATAAAATTATATGTATATAATATAGAAATGACAAATAACATCTAAACATATTAAATATCAATTATAAATGAAATATTACAATATTCATTTTAAATAAAATATTTCAATAACAATTTTATATATTTAAAGTAATTGAAAGTAAATATTTTTTTATAATTAAAACATTATGATAATAAATAGTTAAGTGTAAAAGAGAGGTCTTACTTTTTTGCGTAAAATATAGAGTTCACATTATGTATATATAACTTGAGTGGGCCTAATGATTAAAAGCACATGTTATTTTCTAAGAGATCACAAATTCAAAACTAAAAGAAAGTAAAGTATGAATGCATTCATAGACCAGTCAAATGCATGCACGAAGATAAATTAAAAGTAAATTTACTCTTAAATATTTATATTTAAGAAATCATTAAAAAATCTAACAACTCTGAAGTGCTAATCATTAAAACAAACCTAAACCAATTAAATTGAATAAAATTTAATCTCCATCAAATTTAAAGTTTAAATACCATTTTAAAAAAAATCAAACACTACAAAAATCTCTTTATCATATATATATATATATATATATATATATATATATATATATATAAGCACATAGTGAATCGGTAACTCTTTATCACATTTTTTTTTTTTTTTTGCCATTGTGAATTGGTACTTTTTTAGACTAATCTAAAGGAGGTCCCAGGTCCCAAGATCAATCCTTGTGGCTGCCTTATAACACCAGTCAGACATACCGGAATCTTATGATTTAGCAAAAGCCTAGACCTCACTCCTTGAGCCGGATCATAACAAGCCATATACTCAATAAGATTGGAATTGAACTTCCATCTCGTGGGTTTCACCAACGAAACTTACCATTAAACCACATATCGCTGTATGACTTTTATCACATATTACTAACAAAACTACTATTATTTTAGTGGCAAGGCCACCTACTCCAAGCTGGGTTCACAAAGACCGCCCTCCTAGATTCAATCTTGATCACAACATCACCGAGATTCTAGAAAGTGAGCCCTTGAGAGACAAATATAGAAAGTGACAAAACTTAAGCCAGCATTGAAGGTCCTATAGAGACAAATATAGAGACAAATATATATATAGCAATTGGCTTGTATCATGTGGAGTGAAGGGATTCCGTGGGCAGAGAAGGTAGCATGGCGTGTCAAATGAAAGTGTCTACACTGGTGGACCGGTGACCATGTCATACACGGCATTGGCAACGATAACTATCCTCTCCTCCTTTATTTTGCCAAGAAGAACCGTATTGAATATTATACCATCTCGCATCACACAATGGCAAAGCATGTCTCGCAGGGGCAGCCGCAGCCGCTCAAGTACGCCATCACAGGATGGCTTGATAAAAAATACAATTCTAACTATACATATTTATTAATGCGTTCAGGTTTGTGGGAACGCTTATTTTTCAGTCTATCCATACCTAAATGGGCAGGGCAGTATATGCTTATTTTAGGAGGGTGTATTTGCTTTAATTTTATGGTGGGCATATACTGCCCTGTGCATTTATGGGTGGATAGAGTGGAAAATAAGCTTTGCCCAAGTTCGTCTCGGTTATATATGTTTATTATTTTGTTTAAATAAGTAGGTTCATTAATGCGGTCTGTTTATATAAATTCATTATTAAACAAATATATTATTTAGTAATAGATATATACAACTCCACTACATTAATGGGTTTATGGCCTTGTAAATATTGGTTGCGGTCTAATGAAGCTTTGTTAAATATTTTCATATAATTATATAGTTTTGTCCAATATATATTGTGTCATTGATCCATTAATACTGAGGTTGTATATGTTGCCACCCATTAATAGATTAATAACACAATGTATATTGGTAACCAAAACCTATCCTATAATGATATGGTGGTATATTGTGTCATTGATCCATTAATGTTGAGGTTGTATATGTTGCCACCAATTAATGGATTAATAACACAATGTATATTGCTAGCCAAAACCTCTATCATATAATGATATGGTGGTTTTACCGGTAAATCTTGAGGTTTGTTTTATATTAATATCATTTATTTAATTTTTGTTTTTATATTGGGTGGGTGATTTTTTTTTTTAAGAATATGATACTTTATTTTTTAATATAAAAATGTATTTATTATTGTGAAAAATCTCTAAAACATTAAAATTATGTGACTTAATAACTTAGAATTAAAATTTTCCCAATTTCTAATTGAATTTCTAGCAAAATCAACTGAGAGTAAATAATAAATGCAAAGCAATAGCAATGGATCATAGGAATAAATGTATAACATATTTCTAGTATGTAAAATTGGAAAACTATAAATGGTTTATGGCTTTGTTATGCTTATTTAATCAATGTAAAATTGAAAAACCATAAAAACTTTATTGTTTTATTCTTATTTAATCAATAATAAGACTATAGGAAATGTGTAAGGTTTTTCCTATTGTTATGACACTGAAACTTTCCATAGTTACATTATTGCTTAACACTATTTTTGAGAGCACAAAAACTCTGTATTGTAACTATTTAATGGTTAAATAAATATTAAATGTCGTTTTAAAGTGTTGGTAATATTTTTTTAATAAATTATATTGTATATGGTTTATTGCTTAATTTTTATTGAGTTGTCTTTAATGTGATTTTTTGGAGACTTTTCAGGTGAATTGTTTCAATCAAATTTCGTTAAAATCCAGATGAATGTCTTTTGGATTAATCAGATCATTAGGATGATTTGGTCGACTTAAAAAATGAAAATTGGCCTTGATGCTCCTGCATCAGACTTCCAAGGTTGAAATTAAACATGATCGCCTGATCATGTGTTCGGATCTGTGTAACTTTCCACTTGCCTGGATCCCATATCTTGTGCTGTAACTTTCCACTTGTCGTTGCTTCTATCTGTTGTTCTTCTCCAGGTCTCCACACTTTATGTTGCATTGCCCCACTGGCTGTGCTCTCGCAATCTTTTGTTGTCTTTCTCTTGCTTAAATTCTTCTGCTTTCTTGTTGTTGTCTGCTGTCTCTGAGACATCTTCATCATCAGTGTTCTGATGCTTTCAATCTCTATGTCCAACCTTTCCTCTGTTTGGAAATTTCTTTGTCTACTACTGCTACTTTCACTTCTTGTTGCTGCCGCTAATGTTGTCTCAGCTGCCACCATAGATGTTGCTTCAGCTGCCTCCCAAAATTCCTGTCTCTCTGCAACATTCTTTTTCTCATCACCTTCTAGCAAATTTATTTCAATGCCTGCAACTTCTTTCTCTGGTTTAAATGTCTCCAACAAACATTTCAGCCATTCCTCCTTAAGCATTTCATCAACATGCTGCAAACTAGTTCCAGCATAACCTTCATCTTCCCCTTTGACAATCTTCAGTAATTTTCCATCATCATCTTGATTGATTCTGGCAATCAAATCAAGTTCTTCAAACTCTGTAGCCTCATCCTCTGACACTGTAGCAGTTTCAAAAGTCCGTCCTCTAGTCTTCTCTTGGATATACAGACAAGCAAATTCTTCCTTGTCACCCATGGTAACAAGCTTCTGCTTATGAGACATGATTGTCTCATCTTCTTTCTGCAACAGTTCTTCTTCTTCCAAGACAATTCCAAATGATGGACTGTCTTCTACATTACCTGTAAACACAATCAAATTGTTAGCTTCAAAATCACAAGACCCAATGGTCTCACTTGTTGATTCAGTCACCAAGTTTTCTCTCTGCAGTTCCAAGTCTTCTTCAGGACTCAGAAAATCTTCACTGACTTTCTCCTCAGCTTTCTCTGGAAACACTTCAGTATGCTGCTCTGAGTTCCTTTCCGACTCCTCTGTCAGCACATCAGTATGCTGATTTGCATTCATCATGAGTCTGTCAGCTATTCTCTCCTTCTTACCATCCTCTGCTCCATAACTTTCATTCATGAAAACTTCCCTGCCTTGCTTCCTCAGCAAATTAACCTGTACATAAGTCCTCTGTCTCTCCAATTCTCTTCTCTGAAGATCTAGTTTCCTATACAATTCAACAATTTCATTAGGAGTAGAACTCAGAAACTTTACACAATTTTGTATACCTTCACCAACTTTTAACCAATCATCAACTGGTCCTTCTCTCTCTGCACCAACATTCTGATTAGACTCCTTTGTCTCCATTTCCTCCTGAGATCTTGCTATCTCAGCATTGATCTGAACAGACTTCAGATTCAGCTCTTCTTGAACAAACTCTAAAGCTTGCTCATCTCCCTGTGTTGTACCTGCAAACATACACAACTCATTAGTTTTAAAACCACAAGACTTTTCAGTCTTGACTGCTTCCTCCAACACTTTCCTTTGAACAAATCTGCGTGTGGAATCTTCAAATTCCATCTCTGGCACAAGAACTCTAAGTTCCTTCTTCAATAAGGCAATCACACTTTGCCTCAACTTCATCTGCAATGCTTTCCAAATCACTCTCTTTCCTTTCAGTGGAAAGATCCATCCTCTTTTCTGATTTTCCTACTCTTGCAGCCATTCCTCTAATACCTGCAATTGTACCTTCATTACTGCAATTTCTCTTTCTCTGAATTTATCAGTCATCTCACCTCTATGGTATTCCTCTGAACCTCTTCTTTGATCCTCCATGATCACCTTCTCTATGAGTTTCTCACTCACCATGAGTTGCACTAGCCTCTGCAACAGCAAGCTCTCCTGCTGCCCCTTACCTCACCAATCCGCTTCACTGGATCTGGTATTTTGGTAAGTACTGGTTCACTGCGTCTGGAACCTCTTGAGCACTCTCCTCTGCTCTCTCTCTGGGCTATCTCTTCAACTCACTTTCTCTTCAGTACACTGCAATTGTCCTCCCTATCCAGCCTTTAGCTGAATGTCAGGTTCACTGCCATCATCTTGTCTGCAACCATAAACTTTAATCACAAATTTCAAATAAGAAAATCATCTCACATTTAAGATCCTGCATGATCTTGTCCTCCATTCACTTCTGCAATCATGTTCACTACGATTGTGTAGCTTGCATATCAGATTTAGAATCATATTCAAATAAAACACTCTTCAGTTCTCAACAGAACCTTCTTGCACTCATTCAGAAAAAACAAACATCTTCCATTTCAACAGAGCCTTCCTTCTCTGATACCAAAAATTGATGCAGGGCCTAACCCTGCAATACCCAGAATCTTTACTACCATGCATATAAACATGTATCTCAGCATCTGCCCAAATTAAAACCTCAATGCCTGGCAAATTTCACACACTTCCATTTTCATGCAGAAGCTTTTCAACGTATGGTTCAAAATTAGTGTATAATAAAATCATTTCATTGTGATCAACAAACCATTACATAAGCGGAAGCTTTCTCCTTTATTTATCACTTATTGGTTACACAACTAAAATCACATATTCAAGGTTGTTTCTCAAATGAAGTTGCTTTTCAAATCATCATTCAAACTTAGATAAAATTCCATTTATGATAAGTCCAAAGCTTATAACACTTGAAACGAATAGCCCAGACTTTAAACCCATTAAACTTCCAACGTAAATACATTACCTGAGCTTGTCATTAGGCCCACACATCGATCTTCACTAAACAATCTCAAATTTCAAGCAAATTGCAATCTTTAAGCAATATTGTTCATACCTTGGCTGATTAATCTTCCAACGCAGTCATTCTTCAATTTCCATAGCGTTACTCCAAAACGATGTATGCTTCCATGCTCACATATTAAAACATTTCCATAGGTTTAAATTATATATATGCACCCAAGCTCATGGCAACAGCAATCCACATCAAGCTTAGATTTTTTTTGTTAGAATCAAATCCAACATCACATACCTGTCCATCATATCGTGCTTAGACTTTAACAATCCAGTAAATATAGCAACTCAAGAAAAAACACGACTCCTGGGCATATTGGAGCTGGGCTTCAGCAAACTTCTGAATCGATTCAATAGATTCAAATTACCTCCATCAAATACCTCTTATCCTGCGTCCTTCATTAAAACACTCAATCGGTTTCCTTTTCCAGCATTGTCCAATCGAATTCCATTCAATTATATACCACCAGGTCTTCAACGCTGTTGAAGACTTTCAAACACATTCAACGCCTCCTCAATCCTTCAAAACGCTCTTCCGGCATTTCTTTAACGCTGTAATTCGACTTGAAAACCTTCTCACATTTCTACAATTGAATCATCGACCTGCCATTCATGATTGATGCTTCGAATTGCCAATTAAACTTATGGCAATCGCTGTGGGTATTACATCTCAATTGTGCGCCGTCTGCAATCTTCAGAAAGTCGACATTATTTAAACAATATCAATTTTCCCTACATAGTTTTGTCTACTACAATCGATTCTTTCAACTTATACGCAGAGTCACATTACAAAGATTATTAAAACCAAACGTATTCATACAAATCGAATTCAATTCTGCACAGGATTTATGTCTTGTGGCTTCAAGCGCTAAATCAATAGCGATTACTGCAATCGATTATACTCAATAGATCTGGTTCAACATAAAACTATAGCCTCAAGTGTATTAGAATGCCACCATTTACATTCAAATCCATCAACCTCATCGAATTTCCACTTTGGGTTTCAACACAAAGTAGTTATCGGTTTCTACAAATCGAAGCCAACAAGTTTCTTAACACAGATTCACCATTTCACTCTTTATTATGGATTTCAATCATTCATAATCAATCAGCTAAGGCACATAATTCCTCTCTCAATTACAGAATCTAACAAGAAATTTCCCAATCAATCAATATATATATAATCTAAAACAAAACAAAATTACTTACAAACTCTTGTTTGGCCAGATATTCGAGATCTATGGCCCTTTACAATCGCCCGAAGGCTCTCAAGTAGAAACCCTCTCACTACTCACAACTCTTCAACTATTCAAGTGTATTTTCCTCACAAAAAGCACTCATATTTATACATAAATAATGAATTTAATTCACTCGAAAAATCTCTCCACCTAATCCTCAACTAAATCTATATTTTAGGTGTGGACTCAACAAAGTCCCATACATAGAATTCCTACTCCCTAATTTTGCTCCTAATCTATTTCTCTCATATCCGTTTAATTAATAAAAGAATATTTACAAAATCCTCACTTTTATAATTTATCTCCTATTTTATTTAAAAATAACAAATTAATTAATAAAATAATAAAAATGTCACACCCCCCTTTATTACATATTAAAAAATGAAAATTGGCCTTGATGCTCCTGCATCACCTATGGTCCCTACTATTCTAAAATATATATGTTAAGGCCTTCAAAATAACTATAATGTTCCCACATTTTCATGAAGAAAATTAGAACATTAATTTTTGCTTATTTCATCTAGGAGGTGAATAAAATGGGTAAAAGGCCCATGAGTAGGAATAAGATCCTTCGTAGTGTGAAAAGGATCAATGGAGAAGCTTTATTTTTCACCTTCCAGTGTGAAAAGGGGACAAATGCATGAGGACAAGGTCAAGTTTGACCAAGTCAACAATGCTGCCTAAAGAGGTGTAGCTTGCATGAGAAGACAACGCAGTTTTGGAGGTGGAAAGATTCCTTGTGGATGAAACCCTAATGTGTGGGGTCCATGGCCAAGAGGCATTCACTTGTATAAAAGGAGGAAGGGGCAGCCATAGTGAGACATCTTGGATCATTTGATTATTTTTCTATTCAGACAAATTGCACACTTCGGCTGTTCAGCTGAGTTGCAGTGCTGCTTAGCACGAGGGATTCCTATTTAGGATTTCCTCTCCTTCTTGAGAGGCCTCTTGAAGGATTGCACTTCATTTTCTCCACATATTGGCTCAAGGCCAAAACCATTATTCAGTCACTGCATTATTTCTGCTCAAGTGTAACGTAGTGTTGTTGGGTGTTGCAGTGGAGGGGTTCCACAACACCATTCCTTGTCTCATCTTTCAGAGGAGTGGGTCTCTATTCCTCGGGAAGGTTAGAAGGAAGGTTTCTGAGCTGATTTGCATACCTTGGCATCAAGGCCAAGCATATCCCATCATAGACAGCACATTCCATTCTCCATACTGCATTATTTCAGTGCACACTTGTAGTGAGGGGTTGCACCACCATTTGGAGGAGGAGATCTTCAGTGCCGGGATCTACCTTGCACTTGATAGATCTATTGGAGGAGGTTATTTCAGATTGCACATCATCATCATCCATCTCCATTATTTTTAGAGTTGCAGTTGCTGCCCAGCAACTCCGGCATTTCTGTAGATTTTCCATTTGTACATGTATTGTAGCCAATCCTTCTAAGGATTGTGCATTATTACTGTATTAGTGTTTTTAGGGGTTGAGAGATTTCTCCCCCTCATTTATTTGAGCTGATATTGTCATATCATCCTATTATCATTTTGTATGCAGCAGTATCTCCTATAAACTATGCTATTTTAGCCAAGGCTCTCTTCCATGTAGCAGTGATTTCCATGTGTCATGTATTCCTTCCATTGAGGTTGTATTGCTTTTCTTGAGTAACTTATTCCTCAAGGATTTGTACAACATTGCTGCTATATAACATATTTGTTGGCTATCTCTCTCTTCATGTGTTTACATCTATAAGAATAACGTTGTCTTTCCCTTAATTGTGCTTACAATTGTTGCAGTCCCTCATCGGGCATTTTCTAAGGACATCTAGTAGTGGGAGATCTGTTTAACCACTCTAGAAGGATCTCTCTGGAGCCTCCTCTTGGATTCAGGTCTTAGATGCATTGATCTAAGGGATCCAGGTCTTGGTTTCAAATCCTGTAGCTTCCATTACTGCAAAATGTGTTTTCCAGTCATGCCATGCTAGCTGTCCCGAGTTGGGAACATTACAATAACATATGGAGTTTGCTTTCCATGTAGGTTCGATACAATATGATCTTGAACTCCTTCTAACGTAATCCTTCTCGCCTTTGCTACATTCTTCTTCCATGCATTAAGATTTGAGTATTTGCTGTTGTGAGCCTGGGAATATCACTATCTCTGAATTACTTCAGTCTTTTTTCCTCCAACACTGCCTCCATCCTGTCCTTCCAAGCTATGTAATATGAACTACCCTCAAGGGCATATTCAAGTCTCAATCCACCTGTTCAAATAAATCTGTAAATTCGATTCACCTATTCAAATAAAACTCATATTCTTCTCTTCTATATTGATTCCTGCGTTGATACCATTTAGAAAATCCAAGTATATTCAAATAATATTGTAATATGCTAAAAAAAAAAAAAAAACTTGAATCTATTCTACAAATTGCGGAAACCAATTACAATCACATAATTACATGAACAAGAAAGAGAAAGAATTCCAATCGCAAAACACAAATATGTGTCTGGGGAAAGCCTCAGCTAAAAACCCCATTATTTGTATATTGTATAAAATCAAGAATATGAAATAATACAATGTTTCTCTCAAGATTCAGAGCTCTCTACACTATCTCTAACAGTCTCACTCTGATCTAAGCAAGTTTTATCCAATACTTAACCAATTCCTTGCCCCTGTCTGACCAGCCTTGCACATGCATTCCTAAGGGAATTGAGCTCCTATTAATTCAGAAATTTGAACTAATTGATTGTGCAATACATCCAAGGCATCCTAATGACCTCATGCATGACTTGTACAATTTTTTGATTATATAACTGATGGTCTACTTCTATTTAACTCCAATCTCAATTGGGTCTTCCTTAGAACTGACATGCAACAACTATTTATAGTGAATTATGAGTTATCTGATTGATCACTACATGTGAATTAAATAAAATTTAATTCACTCGAACTCTCATTACCTCATCTATCATTTAGAACTCTTTAAACTAATTTCAACTGGAATAATTAAGTTAAACAATTACAACTCAAAATAAATTGCAACTATACCTCCTAAAACTTAGAGTGAACTCTACATGCCTCCAGTTTGATCCCCAACTCGAATTGACTGAGATAAGTAAGTATTCCCAACTCAGTTAACTCGTACAAGTTGTCATGTGATGTGGAATTACAATTTCCTTCTAATTTAACTAAGGGAAAATTAAATTAGAAGCCTCTTCTTGTTGCCAATTTCAACATTTTCTTCTACATCTATCTTTCCATTAGATTTTCCAGGTGTGCTAAACTACAAGAAGATCTAAGTATGATTATGTATTCTGATATCTTCCAATAAATTCATATTTTTATTTCATGTCCAAGGGAGAAATATCCCTACTTGTAACACGGAAAATGAATTTTAATTATAGTTTATCCATTTCTCATTTAAGAGGTTCCTCCAAATTTTTAGACTATGTTAAACTTGTCACATTGGGATATTATTGTTAATTTCTCCCATAAAGAGCTATTCAAGTTTACTGTTGCGAGAATGAGTCTGTATGGTGATGTATCATTGGATTCTTGTGCAGTTGAAGCTTTACAAAGAGTCATTCTATTTTAACATAGGCAATCCTTTAAGTTTATTTCAAGACCTATCAATATTTTTATTTTTATTTCAACTAGAAAAGTCATTGTTGATTTTAGATTCTCAATATTTAAAGAAGGACAAACAATTATTAAAGGAAAAACCCTATACATAAAAAATCTTTATTTTCGTATTCATTTATTTCATGTTTAATGACTAATTTGTTGTACGAGAGATTTGTTGGAAAAATTATAAGGATTTGATGTTTAGCAATCACACATTGCATTCTTCCAAGACCATAATAAGAATATTCCACATATTGAAAAATGACTGCGACCTCTATAAAAATGAAGAGGGAATCTTGATGATTCCCTTGGAGGTTTACTCTTGTCCTTAATAGGAAAATAGATCGATATTATCTCTTTAGAAATTTTCTTAAAAGATCAATTCTTACCCTTGATCTTCCATAAAAGAATCTACTTTTGTGAGCTTGAAAACCCTATGTAGAGTGGGGAGTTTCCTCATATTTCTAAAAAGACTCAAAATGAGGGGAACACGATTTATCCCACTCTCTTCGAGGTGTAACAACCTTTGCTTCATACAAATTTCGATGTGCACTAGGAAACATCTATGAAGTCAGATACTTCAGGCATACAACCTACTTTTTTTATTTTAGAAACCAAACCCTATTAAAATTCTTCCTCTATTGTGTCAATACTGAATGCCATATGTAGGCCACAAACCATCGAAAATCATAGTCTTCGTATCCAAGAGCGTTGATAGTAACTCCACAATAGGTGCCTCTTCTTCTACTCACCATCTTTTGTTTTACAAGTCTTGATACAATCAATGATAAAGTACTTTAATCTCTTGTTTAACGAGGACATTGGCATTAAATATTACTAAATTCACCATCAACTTGCTATGACATTGTATATTGAATAATGTGGTTAATAAAAAAAAATTCCACATTAATATAAAATAAGGATGAAATATTTAGAGAACTATGCCACGTTCAATGCCAATCTCAACCCAAATGTGTGAAAGTCGCACTGGTAGTGACCCTTTAATTCCCCTGGAAGGTGGTACTTTATATTGAATGCCAACTCAAAAGACTAAGTATGAAAAGCCTTGATGGTGCAAATTGAATGTTACAAATGCAAATATTGAAGTTTTATATTACACCAAAACTCGTAGGCAGTAGTAAACTTCGAGACCCTTACCATTACCTTAAGTGGGAAATTAATCCATGTTTCCCAATGTGGTAGTTGGTTCATGTAATTGATTTTCAATGAGGTGAGTGTGACAATTACCCCAACCCCAAACCCAACCCCCCGCCCTCAAATGTAACTCGGTGAGTCCAACATGGGCCATGGCTTTGATACTATATTGAGAATTTTTGTTACGCCAATACCCACAGTTAGTAGTAAAATTCCAAACTTTTACCATTACCTTGAGTGGGAAATTTATCCCTTCTTCACAAGGTGTCTGTTAGTCCACATAATTTATTCTAATGAGGTGAGTGTGATAATTAATCCAACGAAGGAATAGTAAATGTAGAAATGCACGATTCAAACACTTAATACGCTCTTTCAAGCTTCCCACTTCCACAAATGAACAATATACTACGTATGAAGACTTTAAGATACATTGTTTTGAATGATGAAAAAGGGAAGTATGTGGGTTATAGAGTTATAGGTTGGGTGGTCTAATGAAGTCACAAACGAGGTGTCCCACAACTTGCATTATGTAGAAATGGCTAATTATGGAACTAGATAAAGGTACGTTCTAGATATTAGGAAGGAAAAATGGAGGTCATGGAAGTGTGGGGTAAGAGTGGCTTGGTGAGGTAAAGTGACAACATGTATCCCACAAGCATCAAAATTGGCTAAGTGTTCGGATTTTGTGGGGCAGTGAATAATCCAGGGAGGCTAAGGATGTGATGATAGCTATCCTGCATCCCACAAATGAAAAATGACGAAGTATGGTATTCACGGTAGAGGGAGCCAACGCAATAACCGAGTAATGGGTTCATGTTTCAATTAATTTTTTTCTAATTTTTTTTGCAGCAATGGGGTTAAGCTAATGAAAGGTTAACATTCTTAGAGTTTAGTGGATGTTCATCATCTTGAATTCAAAAATAAAACTAAGGTGTGTGACTCAATCAAGGGCTTATGAATAGATATACATATTGATGAAGGAATCTTGACCAACAAGTCTCTTTGGTTGTTATGTCTTCAATCAAGCCCTATGTGGCCATATTATTTGAGACCATTTCTATTCTATACACCTATAGCTTGAGGATATTTAACATTGAGGGTTATCTCAATTTGTCAAGTTCTTGTTAGTAAATAAACTCCCTAATAGGAGATTTTGGGGTCAATTCTCCTTGACTCCTTGGGGTTAGGCTCTCTACCCAAATATTTCTTCTTCCAAAAAAAAAAAAAAAAACTTAGAGCATATATTTCCTCTTACTTCCTTTAGTTTTCCTCAAGTGAAGATTATATTCTCCTTATTGAATTTATTGCTCCCTTTATATGATCAAAGATTCCTTATATTTCGAATTAAATTAATTTAAATTTCTCTAATTCTCCTTATCATCTCCATCTTCACCTTATTTCTCCATTCTTCTTTTTTCATCTCCACCTTCCCCAACTTCATTCTTTCTTGTGACGTATTAAATGATTAAATTACCAAGTAAACACCCTGACCCTCACCCTCACCCTCACCCTCTAAATTATGGAGTAAGCAATACAAAAATGATATTATCACACCTTTTGCCTAAGATTGTTTTTAAAAGAATTTTAGCTTAATTCGAATAGTTGAGAAATAGACTTCCAACGAGATCTGTAAACGATAAAATGTGAGAGATATTCTTAAACACAAAATCCTTAAAAATACAAAATACAACCATTTCCATTGTCGAAACATCCATTCGATCAATTCTTCGTAAATGCGCGCATCGTTGTATTATTCGCTGTCATACTCGTACCTTGAATTGCAGTTAGGAAGAATATAGGGTTTGGTTTGGTTTGGTTTGGAGGAAGTGGAATCCGTGTGTAAGGAACGTGGCATGGCGTGTCCAAATGAAGGTCTTCACAGTCGTGGACCCGTGACGAGGTCGCTCACGATTCTTTCCTTTGTTAGCGGAGAGGAGAAGAGAAGATAAGGTGAATTGGGTACATAAAATCGAATTGATAATCATCCAATATCAAGGGAGCCAATAGCTTTTCACTTACCACGTGGGTACCCTATCGTAGGGCCGGCCAGCCGCCGTCATATAACCATTTTATCTCAATTCCCATCTGCAGTCATTTCACTTTCTTTGCATCCAGATTTCATTCCTCTCTGTATCAAGAAAAGAAGTATTTGTCATTGTAGTTAACAAGGATCAAGAAGCCATTGTTTCAGCTATCCAGGGACATTAAAATGCCGGCACTTGCAGAGGAACCTCGCCCTTTAAAGCCCCACGGATCATCTTCAGCCTCCTATATTCTCCTGGTGAGTTGCAACAAACCATATTAAGCAATTAGCAACCCCCAATTTGTGCTTTCTAGATTTTGAAATGTATTGTTGAATCATGTGGGTTATTGTTAAATTGAAATGGGTGGAGATTACTGATGATGCAGGTGCAACACTTGATTGAAAAATGTCTTCTCTTCAACATGGATCAAAGAGAATGCGTGGAGGCACTTTCAAAGCACGCCAATATCCTACCAGCAATAACCATCACAGGTACTTAATCATAAACCCTACACACACTTACACACTGCTGCTTCACACTAGTTGAATTTCTCATGGTGTCCATGTTTGTTAGTTGCTTACTGTAATATGCGTGATTCGTAATTTGCAGTGTGGAATGAATTGGAGAAAGAGAACAAGGAGTTCTTCTCCTCTTATTCCAGAAACATGAAAAACAGAAATCAAGAAGATCGTTGTAGTCAGATCGAGCGTGAGCAGATAGAAAAACACGCAGACACTCGATTATGCAACCAGAGACTCGATCAAGATTGTTGATCTGATTCTGACAACCGATCTCGGCCTAGGATTAATGAGGGGGATTTAGTCTGGAAAGTTTCTCTTGGATTTATATGGGTTGGTTTCCTCAATGTACAGCTTCCCAGCAGCAGCAACTGAAACGGGTTATGCGGTTTTCTGTAATTATGTGGTTTTCCATCCATATAAGGAGTAGTCATGTCTTGCTTTTTAAAATGTATTTGTTTATTTTCTTGTAATCATTGGATTGGCAGTCTTGACAGTTGTAATTATTTTATTTTTTTGGGACTGTTAATAAAATTGTAATTTTCTGTTGTTTCAAATGTATTTTTAAATATAAATTGTACATATGGTTTAATAGTTAAATACAACTCTCTTGAACCACAAAAACAACAGTGGATTTCTGGCCTCACATTATCAAGAAAAAAGGAGACTAAGAAGCGCGGCCAGGTGGAAATTCTGTCTTTCGGATGATAAACTTTTGATTGGATAAATTATTTAGTCAATCCGATCCTCTGGTTTGTTGTTTGACAATGCTTCAAAAGGCAACCCATGAGAAGCAGGAGCGTGAAAGGTCTTCCTTCCCCGGGTTTGGGAAATTTAACGTCAAACAACAAGCGGAAACTCTAGCGCTTTTGAAAGGTCTCAAAATAGCTCTGCAATCAAATTGGAAAATTTTGAGAGCCATAGGGATTCAACCTTGCTTATTGGAAAAGCTCAAGAATGTTTACCATAAGGCAGGTACTCCACGCAACTCCCTTTGGATCAGAATCACAGAGCTCGTTAAAACATTTGACCACACTGAAACATTTCATATCTTACGAGGCCAAAACACCTCAGAGAATTATTGTATTTACTTGTTTTGCCAGTGGGAAAAGAGAATTATTTTGTATTTAAAATTTTTAATATAAAATTATTAGTTATAAATGAATCACCTATTACTTAAATTTATCAATTTTTCTTTTAAACATATTTTAGCAAATAATAATATATTTAAGTAGCATATTTTATATTAGTAAATATATTTTAATTAGTATTGAAAAATATATTTAAATTTTATTTTTATTTGTATTAATTTTATGTCATGTTTTTAAAAAGTTATCAATAATATTTATTAGATAAAATTGCAATGATATTAGTTATTTTATTATTATTTTTTCATATATATAGAATATTTGTAAAATTCATAAAATGTTTTAGTCTACTAGTAATAACTAGTTAATTAAAATGTTTTAGTTAAATGGTTAGTTTTTAGCTATATTAAAAATATGAAACAATTATGTTGTGGTTGGTTGAATGTTTAATAATACTAATTTTTAATATCATGACATAATTGACATTCAATTAGTAAAAGAAAATTGCATCAAATTTTATTTAATTATAATATATTAAATTTAGATTATATTTAATTATATTTTTCAATGTTTTTATGGGTGAAGGTTTCATGACCCAATTACCAATATTCCTATGATTGAAGTTAGATGACCCAATTTGAGAGTAGAGGCATTGGGTGCCCATAACACACTTATTCAAATTTAACAAGATTCCTAATTGTGGAGAGTGATCAAACATAAGTTGTAACATGGCTATATAGTTCTTTATTGCCATATAGACTATCATCCAAATATACTAATCATTTTTTTCATTTCTTAATACTTCATTTTCTAACATTTCAAAAACAACTAATCACTTAAATAATTTTTCAATAATAAATTATTTACCCCAATATAAATATAAAATAAATTTAACAAAAAAACATAAAATTCTTACAAACATATAATCATACAAAAAGTAACAAAGTCTATCACAAAAAATGAACATCTAAATAATAAGAAAATGCATAACTTAACATACAACTCTTCCCATAATACTCCAAAAATAATACAATTCTTCTAATAATATTCTAAAAATAGTACATATAAAGTATATGTACAATAACCACAATTCTTCATCAATATGCCTCTCTTTATAACATATACAACACAACAATAATATTTAATAAAAATTCATTTACATTGGATTATGTTTCATCTTATAATATCAGATTTTTTATTTTTATGGTTACTGAAAACATTTTATTATGTTTTCATTCTATTTCTAATGTTACATGACAATTTAAATTATTTAAAATTTAATAAAAATAAATTTTAATTATTTTTATAAATAAAATTTATGAAATAAAATTATATGTATATAATATAGAAATGACAAATAACATCTAAACATATTAAATATCAACTATAAATGAAATATTACAATATTCATTTTAAATAAAATATTTCAATAACAATTTTATATATTTAAAGTAATTGAAAGTAAATATTTTTTTATAATTAAAACATTATAATAATAAATAGTTAAGTGTAAAAGAGAGGTCTTACTTTTTTGCGTAAAATATAGAGTTCACATTATGTATATATAGCTTGAGTGGGCCTGATGATTAAAAGCACGTAATTCAAAACTAAAAGAAAGTAAAGTATGAATGCATTCATAGACCAGTCAAATGCATGCACGAAGATAAATTAAAAGTAAATTTACTCTTAAATATTTATATTTAAGAAATCATTAAAAAATCTAACAACTCTGAAGTGCTAATCATTAAAACAAACCTAAACCAATTAAATTGAATAAAATTTAATCTCCATCAAATTTAAAGTTTAAATACCATTTTAAAAAAAATCAAACGCTACAAAAATCTCTTTATCATATATATATATATATATATATATATATATATATATATATATATATATATTTTTAAGCACATAGTGAATCGGTAACTCTTATCACATTTTTTTTTAGCCATTGTGAATTGGTAATTTTTTAGACTAATCGAAAGGAGGTCCCAAGATCAATCCTCGTGGCTGCCTTATAACACCAAGACATACCGGAATCTTATGATTTAGCAAGAGCCAAGACCTCACTCCTTGAGTCGGATCATACAAGCCATATACTCAATAAGATTTAAATTGAACTTCCATCTCGTGGGTTTCACCAACTAAACTTACCATTAAACCACATATCACTGTATAACTCTTATTACATATTACTAACAAAACTACTATTATTTTAGTGGCAAGGCCACCTTCTCCAAGCTGGGTTCACAAAGACCGCCATCCTAGATTCAATCTTGATCACAACATCACCGAGATTCTAGAAAGTGAGCCTTTGAGAGACAAATATAGAAAATGACAAAACTTAAGCCAGCATTGAAGGTCCTGTAGAGACAAATATATATATAGCAATTGGTTTGTATCATGTGGAGTGAAGGGATTCCGTGGGAAGAGAAGGTAGCATGGCGTGCCAAATGAAAGTGTCTACACTGGTGGACCGGTGACCATGTCATACACGGCATTGGCAACGATAACTATCCTCTCGTCCTTTATTTTGCCAAGAAGAACCGTATTGAATATTATACCATCTCGCATCAGACAATGGCAAAGCATATCTCGCAGGGGCAGCCGCAGCCGCTCAAGTACGCCATCACAGGATGGCTTGATAAAAAATACAATTCTAACTATACATATTTATTAATGCGTTCAGGTTTGTGGGAACGCTTATTTTTCAGTCTATCCATACATAAATGGGCAGAGCAGTATATGCTTATTTTAATAAACGGGCAGGGGTGTATTTGCTTTAATTTTATGGTGGGCATATACTGTCCCGTGCATTTATGGGTGGATAGAGTGGAAAATAAGCTTTGCTCAAGTTCGTTCATGTTATATATGTTTATTATTTTGTTTAAATAAGTAGGTTCATTAATGTGGTCTGTTTATATAAATTTATTATTAAACAAATATATTATTTAGTAATAGATATATACAACTCCACTACATTAATGGGTTTATGGCCTTGTAAATATTGGTTGCAGTCTAATGAAGCTTTGTTAAATATTTTCATATAATTATATAGTTTTGTCCAATATATATTGTGTCATTGATCCATTAATACTGAGGTTGTATATGTTGCCACCCATTAATAGATTAATAACACAATGTATATTGGTAACCAAAACCTATCCTATAATGATATGGTGTATTCTATAATGATATGGTGGTATATTGTGTCATTGATCCATTAATGTTGAGGTTGTATATGTTGCCGCCAATTAATGGATTAATAACACAATGTATATTGCTAGCCAAAACCTCTATCATATAATGATATGGTGGTTTTACTGGTAAATCTTGTATTTTTTAATATAAAAATGTATTTATTATTGTGAAAAATCTGTTGAAATATTAAAGTCACCTACCGTGCCTTGGGCAGGAAGAACAAAGAAAACAAGTACAAAGGCAGCAGCAGCAACAGAGATTGAGTGCGCAGCACTCTGTATTAAAGAAGAATGGAGAATCTGTAAGAATGAATTTAATTTTGATGGGCCGCAGCCACTGATTGCAGATGAAATTAATTTTGTGATGGGCAGAGTTGTTTTTGGAGAAGAAATGGAGAAAGTCGTAGATCAGAACTACGGAGGAACAGAGATATTAAAAACCAGTCATTTCGGGCCTTAAAGCCCTCAACAACCACAAGTGTCTTGTTGATGCGAAAGTTCCGCAAGCGGAACGTTTTAATACAAACAAAACATACATTAAAATCTCCCTCACAACAGCAGAGGTCCATGGGTCCACAAGACCACGTGGCGATATCTTACTGCAATTGCAATAGCGCAATCGCAAGGTTCAATCAGCGGAGTTTTGTTATGGGTTCCGATTGAAGGCCGGACCCGATCATATTATATGCCACAGTTTATGTGCCATCGCGTCCGTGATTCCAAACGCAATCGGAAGATCGGAGGTTTTGTTGTTTGGTCGCGCGATTGTTTAAAGCGCGGACTCGATAGTCTTATACGCCGGAGTTAATAAGTTCCATCGCATATGTTACGTTGGATGTTTGCGATGCGATTCAATCGCAATCGCAACATCGCACTTCACCACGGTGCAAGTTTTGTTTGACATCACGAATTTGCCGATTGCGATGTGGTCCCACTCGCAAGTCATACATTTGAATTTTATTGTTGCGCAAAGGGTTTTCCTTTGTATTTTGTTTTATGTTTTTTTTGTTATTCCTGTCGCGCCATATATATATATATATATATATATATATATAATGTAAAAAGGCCAGTGAGTGATTGTATTGTATTATTCTGTTTTGGTGTTTCGCACAGCAGCGCGAAAAGTGACATACACAGCAGTGTTGGTTTACACAGAGACAGAGTGTGTTGTTTTAGAAACAGAGAGTTGTTCTGTGCACTGCGTCTGAAGCAGTCACCTTTTTTTTGTTATCCCTCTGTTAAGAGGAAGACTTGTATAAGTTTTTTTTAAATAGAAGCGGTTTTAAAAGTCTGGAAACTCTGTCTCCTGTTGAAAAGAATTTTTTTTTTATCTCTCTGTGTTGTAGAGGAGAGATTATTCTCTCCATTACTAGTTGTTTGGAATTCTCAAAATTCCAACATGGTATCAGAGTGAGTTCAGGGTCTTTGAAAGATTTCAAAGAAGCTGAAGAAGAAGACCGGTTGTAGCGTTTTCTCCAGCAGCGTGAAAAGCTCAACAGAAGTCAAAAGTCAGGTATTTCTTAAAGAAAACAGAGTTGTTGTTTTTTGTTTGTTGTTTAAAAGAGCTTGTTCTTTCAGAGAGAAAGAAAGACAGTTTGTTTAAAGTCAGAGTTCAGTTTTGAAGCAATGGCTGGACCAAGCACTGGTATGAGTCTTGGAAGTGTTCAACTTCCACAGTTTAATGGAAAGAACTATGATTATTGGGCCATTACTATGAAAGCCCTGTTTATTTCACAAGACCTATGGGAACTTGTAGAAGATGGTTTCACAGAACCAGCTAATGAGCAGGTTTTTAATGCCTTAACTCAAGCAGAGAAAGATGTGTTGAAGAATAATAGGAAGAAAGATGCTAAAGCTCTCTTCTGTTTGTATCAAGATGTAAATGAGAGTGTGTTTCCAAGGATAGTAGCAGCTAAGAAATCCAAGGAGGCATGGGAAACTCTGAAAGTAGCCTATCAAGGTATGGAGAAAGTTAAGACAGCAAAACTTCAGTTGCTGAGAAGAGATTTTGAAACTCTTTGTATGAAAGAGTCAGACAGTGTTGACACATTTTTTACACATGTGATTGGGATTGTAAATCGGATAAGATCCCATGGAGAAACTCTTGAAGAGAGAAGGATAGTGGAGAAACTTTTGAGATGTTTACCCTCAAAGTTTGATGTTATTGTTACCACCATAGAAGAGACCAAAGATCTCTCACAGTTCACAGTGGATGAACTTCATGCCTCACTAATAACTCATGAACAGAGATTGAGCAGAGATGAACATTCATCTCTTGAGCACGCCTTCAAGACCCAGATGCCTTCAGGAAGAGGAAGAGGTCAAGGAAAAGGAAGAGGAAGAGGCAGAAGCCAGAATAGAGGTGGAAGGAACAGCCCTTCACATTCACATGGAAGGAGCAACAGTCAAGGTCAAAGCCAAGGCCAATGTAACAGCCAGCAAGGTGGACATCAACACCAACATACTCATGGACAAAGGTATGACAAATCCAATGTCCAATGTCATTATTGCAAAAAATATGGGCACTATGCCAATGAATGTAGAAAGAAGCAAAATGACATGAAAAATAGGCAGAATGCTAATGTAGCAAAAGAAGAAAAGAACCCAAGTAATGTGCTGTTAGCCTGTAATGTAGCACAAGATAGAAATGATGATGTTTGGTTCTTAGATTCTGGATGTAGTAATCATATGACTGGAAACAGAGCAATGTTTTCCAATCTTGATGAAGAAGTTAAATCTGAAGTGACCACAGGGACTGATACTAAAATCTCTGTCAAAGGGAAAGGCAGAGTGAGTATTAGAGCAAGAAATGGGGAGCAGAAATTTGTTCCTGATGTGTATTATGTTCCAGGTCTGAAATGTAATATTTTGAGCGTTGGGCAGCTCATAAACAAAGGTTACAATGTAATATTCAAAGATGATGTGTGCACAATAAAAGATATACCTCCAAGTAAGAAAATTATTGCTGAAATACAAATGACCAGCAATAGAATGTTTCCGCTCAAGCTCAATATTGACTTGAAGCAAAAAGGAAAGAATGTAGCAGTTGTAACTCAAGAAGCCTTTCAGAAGGAAGAGAAAGATGAAAATTGGTTATGGCACTTGAGATTTGGACATCTCAATTTCGGAGGATTGAATTTGCTGCACAGAAAAGGAATGGTAAGAGGTTTACCACTGATAGAGAAGCCTGACAACCTATGTGAAGGCTGCATCTTGGGAAAGCAACACAGAGAAATTTTTCCGTCAGGGAAAAGCATAAGGGCGAAAGCACCTTTGGAAATAATCCACTCAGATTTATGTGGGCCGATGCAAACAGCATCTGTTTCGGGCAGCAATTACATGCTGCCTTTTATTGATGATTTCACACGAAAAGTGTGGGTTTATTTTCTGAAATATAAGAGTGAAGTCTTTCAGAAATTTCGTCATTTTAAAGCTCTTGTAGAGAAACAGAGCGGACTGCACATTAAAGTCCTCAGAACAGATAGAGGAGGAGAATATATATCAAAGGAATTTCTGCGTTTTTGCAGAGAGAATGGCATACACAAGCAGTTTACCACAAGGTACACGCCGCAACAGAATGGAGTTGCTGTAAGGAAGAATCGAACCATAATGGAGATGGTGAGAAGTATGCTAAAGGCGAAACACTTGCCGAATGAGTATTGGGCAGAAGCAACAAACTGTGCTGTATATATTTTGAATAGATGCCCCACAAAAGCAGTGATGAACAAAGTTCCAGAAGAAGCATGGAGTGGCAGAAAACAGGGAGTCACCCACATGAGGGTTTTTGGATGTGTTGCATACGTACACATTCCAGACAAATTAAGAAAGAAGTTGGATAGTAAGGGGGAGAAGTGCATTTTCCTTGGATATTGTGAAGATTCCAAAGGATACAGACTGTATAACCCATCCACAAAGAAGTTTGTAATTAGCAGAGATGTGCAATTCATCGAAGAGGAAGTGTGGGATGGAAGTATTGCGAAAACAGTCAATGTCAAAAACTGTTTGTCTCATGATGAAGATGATGAAGATGTGGTTGAGATTAATAACCCATCCATTGCACAACCTCCAGCAGCGCAAGGCCAACAAGGGACACCTCAAGCGGCAGTGAGAACACCCTTGAGAAGAAGCGGCAGTGGTTCACCGAGCACACCACATGGAGCAGAATCGAGTGCTTCATCAAGCACGGCTACACCAAGTGAAAGAGGAACAAGATTCAGAAGCCTTAGAGAAATCTATGAGCAAGGAGAAGCAGATAAAGGTATGAATTCCTTATTTGCTTTGTATTGTCAAGTTGATGATCCTATTCATTTTGAAGATGCTATTAAAGATAGAAAATGGATAGAAGCTATGGATGAAGAAATTAAAGCCATAGAGAAGAACAAAACATGGGAATTAGTTGATCTACCAAAAGGAAAGGAAGTCATTGGAGTTAAATGGGTATATAAGACCAAAAGCAATGCTGAAGGAAAAATAGAAAGACACAAGGCCAGACTTGTTGTCAAAGGATATAAGCAGAAGCAAGGGATTGATTATGAAGAAACTTTTGCACCAGTTGCAAGAATGGAGACGGTAAGAGCAGTGATGTCCATAGCAGCACAAAACAAATGGAAAGTATATCAAATGGATGTAAAATCCGCATTTTTAAATGGAGTTTTAATGGAAGAGGTATATGTGGAATAGCCTCTTGGATATGAGAAGAAAGGCCAAGAGCATAAGGTCTGTAAATTGAAGAAAGCTCTTTATGGGCTGAAACAAGCACCAAGAGCGTGGTACAACAGAATAGATTCCTATCTATTGGAGAATGGATTTGAAAAGTGTGAGGGAGAACCCACCCTCTACATCAAAGAGAAGGATGGTAAGCTGTTGATTGTTGTTTTATATGTTGATGATTTAATTTTTACAAGTAATGATGATTACCTTGTTGAAAATTTTAAAACAGTCATGAAAGATGAATTTGAAATGACTGACATGGGTTTATTAAGATACTTCTTGGGAATAGAAGTGGAGCAAGGTGAAAAAGGAATTTTTATTTCTCAAGAAAAGTATGTGAATCAAGTTTTGGAAAGATTCAACATGCAGGAGTGCAAAGATGCAATTACTCCCACATTAATGGGATTGAAGTTGAGTAAGAATGACAGCAGCAAGGATTTCGATCCATGTTTGTATAAAAGCATAGTTGGCAGCCTCATGTATTTGACTGCAACTAGGCTAGATATTATGCACGCTATTAGTTTAATTTCCAAATTTATGGAGAAGCCAAAAGAAGCACATTGGCAAGCAGCAAAGAGAATTATGAGGTATGTGAAAGGAACAAAAAGATTTGGTATTTTATATACTACTTCAGAAAATTAAGAATTAGTTGGATACACTGACAGTGATTGGGCTGGAAGTTTAGATGATCGGAAGAGCACTTCCGGTTATATTTTTCATATGGGTTCAGGAGCCATTTCACGGGCTTCCAAGAAACAACCTATTGTAGCATTATCTACAGCAGAGGCAGAATATGTGGCAGCTACAACAGCAGCGTGTCAAGAAATTTGGATGAGAAGGATGTTGAGAAGTTTGTGCCAAGAACAGGTAAAGGGCACTGTGATTTATTGTGACAATAGCTCAGCTATTGCATTGTCAAAAAATTATGTGTTTCACAAAAGAACAAAGCACATAGATACAAAGTTTCATTATATCAGAGAATTGGTAAACAATGGAGAAATTGTTTTACAACATTGTAAAACAGAGGAGCAATATGAAGATATTTTAACTAAACCATTGGGACAGAAGACCTTTGAATTTTTAAGAAAATGCTTGGGTATGATGGATAACCCAGCAGCTGACTTTAAGGGGGAGTGTTGAAATATTAAAGTCACCTGCCGTGCCTTGGGCAGGAAGAACAAAGAAAACAAGTACAAAGGCAGCAACAGCAACAGAGATTGAGTGCGCAACACTCTGTATTAAAGAAGAATGGAGAATCTATAAGAATGAATTTAATTTTGATGGGCCGCAGCCACTGATTGCAGATGAAATTAATTTTGTGATGGGCAGAGTTGTTTTTGGAGAAGAAATGGAGAAAGCCGTAGATCAGAACTACGGAGGAACAGAGATATTAAAAACCAGTCATTTCGGGCCTTAAAGCCCTCAACAACCACAAGTGTCTTGTTGATGGGAAAGTTCCGCAAGCGGAACGTTTTAATACAAACAAAACATATATTAAAATCGCCCTCACAACAGCGGAGGTCCATGGGTCCACAAGACCACGTGGCGATATCTTACTGCAATCGCAACAGCGCAATCGCAAGGTTCAATCAGCGGAGTTTTGTTATGGGCTCCGATTGAAGGCCGGACCCGATCATATTATATGCCACAGTTTATGTGCCATCGCGTCCGTGATTCCAATCGCAATCGGAAGATCAGAGGTTTTGTTGTTTGGTCGCGCGATTGTTTAAAGCGTGGACTCGATAGTCTTATACGCCGGAGTTAATAAGTTCCATCGCATATGTTACGTAGGATGTTTGCGATGCGATTCAATCGCAATCGCAACATCGCACTTCACCACAGTGCAAGTTTTGTTTGACATCACGAATTTGCCGATTGCGATGTGGTCCCACTCGCAAGTCATACATTTGAATTTTATTGTTGCGCAAAGGGTTTTCCTTTGTATTTTGTTTTATGTTTTTTTTGTTATTCCCGCCGCGCCATATATATATATATATATATATATATATATATATATATATATATATATATAATGTAAAAAGGCCAGTGAGTGATTATATTGTATTATTCTGTTTTGGTGTTTCGCACAGCAGCGCGAAAAGTGACATACATAGCAGTGTTGGTTTACACAGAGACAAAGTGTGTTGTTTTTAGAAACAGAGAGTTGTTCTATGCACTGCGTCTGAAGCAGTCACCTTTTTTTTGTTATCCCTCTGTTAAGAGGAAGACTTGTATAATTTTTTTTTTAAATAGAAGTGGTTTTAAAAATCTGGAAACTATGTCTCCTGTTGAAAATAATTTTTTTTTAATCTCTCTGTGTTGTAGAGGAGAGATTATTCTCTCCATTATTAGTTGTTTGGAATTCTCAAAATTCCAACAAAATCTCTAAAACATTAAAATTATGTAACTTAATAACTTAGAATTAAAATTTTCGCAATTTCTAATTGAATTTTTAGCAAAATCAACTTAGAGTAAATAATAAATGCAAAGCGATGGCAATGGATCATAGGAATAAATGTATAACATATTTCTAGTATGTAAAATTGGAAAACTATAAATGGTTTATGGCTTTGTTATGCTTATTTAATCAATGTAAAATTGAAAAACCATAAAAACTTTATTGTTTTATTCTTATTTAATCAATAATAAGACTATAGGAAATGTGTAAGGTTTTTCCTATTGTTATGACACTGAAACTTTCCATAGTTACATTATTGCTTAACGCTATTTTTGAGAGCACAAAAACTCTATATTGTAACTATTTAATGGTTAAATAAATATTAAATGTCGTTTTAAAGTGTTGGTAATATTTTTTTAATAAATTATATTGTATATGGTTTATTGCTTAATTTTTATTGAGTTGTCTTTAATGTGATTTTTTGGAGACTTTTCAGGTGAATTGTTTCGATCAAATTTCGTTAAAATCCAGATGAATGTTTTTGGATTAATGAGATCATTAGGATGATTTGGTCGACGTTTCGAACCAACTATTCTGTTTCATCAACGATCTTCAGGGATAAATAGGGATGCATCAATGCTTGGGACTAGCCGTTAAGAAATAGCTATTAAAACTAGTCGTTAGAAAGTTAGTTATTAAATTTTTTTAAAGTTTAAAACTAATATTAATTAATTAATTTTAAATTAAGATTTGGTTAAGGACTAGCCGTTAAAACTAATCATTACACAGTTAATTATTATAATTATTATAATTTAGAATTAGTATAATTAATAAATTAATTAATTATAAAATGAAATTTTAATTACTGATGATGGTGATAATGTGGTTTAAAAATTTATAGAATATTATTAAGTAGACTAAATAAGTCATAATAGTTGGTTTGAAACGTCGACCATTATGGATCATAAAAGAATTACAGGTGACGAAGAAGAAATTGAATCTTATGTTCCTTAAAAGGAGTAGGGATGCATCATTAATTCCTATTTTTGCTCATATCTCCCATCCTCTAAATTTTTCTAAAAGCAAACATATTTTTCTTAAAACTAATTTAGCTTTGATTAGATCTGAGGTTAGTAAACTAAGGAAGGATCTTGATTTTATTTCTCGCAAGCGTTTCTTTCTCCATTTAGATTTAGCCAACGGTATCTCCAGTTTTATTTGGAATGTGCTAGACGATGTTTCTACTGCTAAGGCGATGCGTATGGAGGAGCGCGCGAAGATGAAGCACGCTAAGAAATTTGAGAAACTTTTGGATTCCTCGTTTCCCTCTTCTGTGGATCAGACTTCTTCGAGCCATCGTTAGTCCAGGATTAGAGAAGCTAAAATCGATGCCCTCAGCTCGTGGGTGTGAAGGCAATCTCCATAATCGGATCCCTCTGCAGCTCAGTTCTCTATTTCCGGTTCCATATCATCTCAACACTCTTCAGTTTTAATGGTGAGCTCGGATCTTCCCGCTCCAGTAGAATCTGCGGTCCTCTCCGACTGCGTAGGCACGGCCTCTCAAGTTTTGCCTGGATCCGTTCCTGTCAGCAGTTGTGTCTCTTTTCCTTCGCCCTCAACGTATCTGTCAGGCAGAGGTGACATTATGTATTCGGGTTCTTCTTCAGCAACGATGGAAGGTGAGAAAAGCTCGGACCTGGCATGTGGGATGGACGCACAGCTTGCTAGATGTCCGTTCTGCGTCCCCTCCGTTGGCCTCCTCGAATTCACGTTCTATCTCTGCGGCCATCATCTCAGCCTCATCTTCGATATCCGGTTCTTTGAACATCTAAATCTCCGCTCTCGTTTCGGGGGAGGCTCCCTCCTTTATTAGTAAGTTTCGGCTCTCCAATTCACATAACAATATGAATCTTTATAAAAATCAATTTGAAAATATATATATATATATATATATATATATATATATATATATAAAAGAAACATTATTAATAATAATATTTTCAATAATGATAATATCAACATAAATAGTAATAATAATGCTAATAGGGGAACGAAAAATAAGGTTCATGGTATTAATAATAATAATATTATTAATAATAATATTTATAATAATGAAATAAATATTTTGGTTAACAAGGAGAACTCCATTAATAATAAGAATGATGTTAACCATAATTATAATATTAACAGCTATAAGAAAAATGTATTTAACCTTTTTAGTTTAGATTTTTATTCTTTTATTTTTAGTTTCCTTAATAAAGGGTTTAATTTTTCCCTTGCCCCAAAGAAGATCCCCGTGAATCATATTATTTGTAACATCGAATATGGCATTAGGGATTTCCGTGAAAATTTTAAGGAGACCATTAAGTAGGATTGCTCCATTATTCTTAGGAAGGCTAAGCCTCCCAAAGCGAACTTGAGTAAGCCTAAGTTTCTCGCCCTTAAATCCCTAAGGGATAACCCGAACATTGTCATTCTTAAAGATGATAAGGGTGGTGCCATATTCATTATGGATAAATCTGACTATGTCAACAAGATGATTGACCATTTGTCCAATAGTGGTAGTTATGTTAAGCTTAAAAAGAATCCCCTTAAATCGGTTTGTAAGGATGTTTCCCTTGCCACTAAGTCGGATTCTGGCCTTAATCCTTTCTCTAGGAAGCTCATTAAGAGCAATCCCCTTACCCCCCGGATCTATGGTCTCCCGAATATTCATAAGCCTGGGGCCCCATTAAGGCCTATTGTTTACACAATAGGTGGTCCCTCTTATCGACTCGCTAAATTCTTAGCCCAGAAGCTTAAACCCCTTGTGGGTCAAATCGGCTCCTTTGTTAAGGACTCGGCTACCTTTATCAAGGATTGGAAGAACATCAAGTTGTAGCCTGGCAAACTACTAGTCAACTTTGATTTTGTGTCCTTGTTCACCAAAATCCCCATCCATGAAGCCGTTGATGTCATTAAACGAATCTCTGACCAAGACACCGCTAAATTAGTTAACCTCTACCTCACCTCGACTTTCTTTAGCTTTCAAGGTGAGTTTTATGAGAAAACTTGTGGTGTTGCAATGGGTTTCCCTCTTTCCCTTATTGTCGCTAACTTATTTATGGAGGATTTTGAATCAAACGCCTTGGCCTCTGCTAAATTACGCCCTAGGAAGTGGAATAGGCTTATGAATGATACTTGTGTCATCGGCCCCATGGTCGTGACAAATTAGACCTGTTTCTTGGGCACCTGAACTCGTTGTTAGATTCAATCAAGTTCATGATGGAAGTGGAGGTTGATGGCTACCTACCCTTCTTAGATATCCTTCTTTCCAGAAATGAGGATGGTTCCATTTCTCACCAAGTTTTTCAAAAGAAGGCTCAGACGGAACAGTACCTCCATGTTGGTTCCCATCATTTTCCTGCTCAGAAATTTGGTGTTATGTGTACTCTTGCAACTCGTGCTCTTAGAATCTTTAACGACACCCACTTGGACTCAGAGAAATCCATCTTTTTGACGTTTTTGAAAATAATGGTTACAGTAGATATCAAGGTCTTAAAGCCTTTCGTTAGGCATATAAAGGGTTGAGTGGAAAATCTATCAAGGTGGATCCCACTTCCAAGGTCTATCTCCCGTTTATCCAAGGGGCAACGGACAAAATTTCCCATGTCCTTAGAAGAAATAATGTCTCTGCCTCTTTCAAAGCTATCTGTACCATTAGAAATTATCTTGGGTCTGTTAAAGCCCTGATTGACCCTAAGGACATGAAAGGAGTTTACATGATTCCTTGTTTCTGTGGAACTCCCTATATTGTAGAAAGAGGTCGTTCCATTAGAAAAAGAATCTGAGAGGATGCGGCAGACATTAGGCACAATCGTTCCCGTGCCTCAGCTTTTGTTGAGCATGTGGAAAAATCCTGTCACCATTTTTGTATTGATGACTCCAAAGTCATTGCTAAAGTTGATCACTTCCACCATAGGAAATTAAGGGATGCGATCGAAATTGAAAGACACACTGTGAATCTCAACCGTGATGATGGTTGGAAGTTAAGTAAGAGCTGGACTCTGGTTTTCGCCAGGTAATTTTTTATTATTAATTTTTTACTATATATATATATCTTTTTTTTTTTTTTTAATTTTACCCCTCCCTCATTCCTATTATTTTTGATATATTATTATTTTACTTAATAATATTTTATAAAAAAATTAAACCACTTTTTAATGTAAATATTTTTAAAATTGTTTTTATTATAGTAATTAAAATTTCATTTTATAATTAATTAATTTATTAATTAATACTAATTCTAAATTGTAATAATTTTAATAACTAACTTTCTAATGGCTAGTTGTTAACCAAATCTTAATTTAAAATTAATTAATATTAGCTTTAAACTTTAAAATTTTTTAATAACTAACTTTCTAACGGCTAGTTTTAAGAGTTATTTCTCAACGGATAATTCCGAGCATTGATGCATCCCTATTTATTCATTAAGATCGATTAGCTTCTCCTCCTTGTCCTGAAGAGGGACCACAGTAGTTGGTTTGAAACGTCGACCAAATCCTAATGATGTGATTAATCAGAAATACATTCATCTACATTATGGATCACAAAAGTCTTAGATCTATCATTCTTTAAAATCCGGTAAGAATTCATTGAAATCACAAGTTTGATGGGTAATCCTGCACAATCTAAGTGCCTTAGGGGTTTTTCAGGGTGTTGAATCCATATATACATTAAAAAAACCAATTTAAATAACACAAATCAAGATTTCACCTCAAATTTTTCCACTGGATTCCGGCACCGGTAACTCCAAAAATTCGCACTAAAGACATCTCCAATTTTATTCTCTCTATTTAATTTTAAACTTTTCCTTAGAAAAACTTATTTTCTAATTTTACTAATTTTAAATATTGTTTCATAAAAGAATATTCTAACAAGGCTACAATTTTGCCTTGAAAATAGTGAAAAATATGGCAAGATTTTGATAAAAACCGGTAGAAATTTTAGGAAATTCGGTTATAGTTGTCAATATTTAGGATTTTGAATGTCCCAAGTTTTTGATGGTGTTGAATCCTTTTCCACAATTCAAAAAAAAATTCAAGCATTGTTATGGTTAGATTTTTTGAAACAGAAAATGATTGGATTCAAGCGAAAAATAACTTGTATGGGCCTCCAAATCTGACTCCTGAAGCAACAAGTTTGCAGTGATCCAATAAATCCCTTACAATGCAGTGTGTTTTGAAAATTAAACCTTCAAATTATGATCTATGGTTGTGGACATAGATCAAATTTTTCTTGATCCATGGTAGATACATAACATTATAAATGCGCCTGACACTGCGATTTAGCTAATAGAAATGTCATTGGAATATCTCCATATCCCTTGATCTGATGTGCACAAGAATCTCTAATATAAATGTTGGCAGCATTGCTTCTTTCCTTGAAGTTCTCATATAAATCCTTATTTCATGTCATGTGGATTAAGGCTCCAAATTTCACAAACCATGCATCGGCATCATCGGTTTCAACAAACATCACAACATTAGACACAAACAACTAAAGATCCTTAAAATAAGAATTCGGGGCTTCTCTGCAAAATGTCATGAATGTGCTTTGTATTTATGCCTTGCTTCACCACTTTTCTTCTTATAAAAATCTTTGTCAAGCTGCCCAATTTTTCCACAATTAAAAAATTTCATTCTAGAATCATTTCAAGCGGGTGACATACATTGATTTGGAATTGGAGATGGTGTTCTCTGACATGGACTTCCACCTTTATTTCCTTCTCTCTGTTTTCCTTTGAAAAAATTATTCTTCTCCAAAAGTGTTAAGTCTGGATTCCAAGGCTTTAAATTCTTGCTCGTCTCTTATTCCTACATCAGTATACCTGTCAATTCATCAAAAGTGGGAGCTTTCTCCCTTGCTGCAAGACCTATAATGAACATCTAATAATCCTTTGACATTCCATTTAAAGTGATTGTAACAAGATCAATACTAACTATTGATTCTCCTATGCCTCTCATCTTATCTTTCAACTCTTTAATTCTTGAAATGAAATTAATAACAATTTCATTTTCTTCCATTTTAATGGAAATGAGGTTACTTTTCAAAAAGAGCACGCGATTTGATTTTTAATCTCATACAAATCCTTGAGTGTAGTCCAAGTTTCATTGGAAGTCTTGCAACCACAAATGTGAGGAATTAGACTATCTTTCAAAGAAATACTTAATAGTACATTTACTTTATTCTCCCGCTTCTCCCAATCTTCGATTGATGTTGTTGTCGTGTCTTCAACCACACTTGCACTAGTAAAAAATGATGAAATTAATGACTAGGTGACTAAAAATGTTAGTCACCACAATTATTTCAAGTGAATTACTACTAAATTTGAGCAATATTAAGTGACCGAACTAAAAATGACTAACTTAAATGACTAATTTAGTCTTGGAATAAAATATACGACTAGATAATAAGTGACTAAACTAAAAGCGACTAACTTAAACGACTAATTTAGTTAAGGGATAAAATATATGACTAGATAATAAGTGACTAAAGTAAAAGTGACTAACTTAAATGACTAAGTTAGTCTAGGATTAAAATATATGACTAGATAATAAGTGACAAAATTAATAATGATTAATGTAAATGACTATTATAGTCCAAGAATAAAAATATGGCCAAATAACAAGTACAACAAGTATATGAATTAGTCATTTGTGTCATTAATTTTTAATTGTGTCACTCCATATATGGAAAATTGCAATTTTGGTACCGAAGTGTTACATTTCACTATAGGTGTCTCTGAATCCATTTGCAGTGTAACAATTTAGAGACAAAGGGGTCTCTGAATTTACAGTGTTAAAATTATGAATACCCTTTTGTCTCTAAAGTTTAACAGTGCAGATGGATTCATCAACAATTAACATAATTGCATGTATCATCTATCAACTTTACACCAATGCCTTCATTATAATTTTATTACAGGTAATATTAATTAGATAGCTAAATTTATATTTATATTTATTATATTTAATATTTGGCCATAAAATTTATTTTTTAAGCTTCATCGATTTATGTTAAAAGTGTGAGTTGTTTTAAATCTAAGGTTTCTTCATATTTACATTTAATAACTAGATAAATATAGCATTTCTTATGTTAAACATGTGAGTTCACGAGTTAAATCTAGTATTAAATCATCATATTTACATTTAATAAATACTAAATAGATAAACCTACAATATATATTTATAGACCTATTTAGTAAATAGGTATGAACATTTGTTAATTTAAGTATGAAACTTAATTAATTTTTAATGATGTATGAACCTTTATTTTTTTGTAAGTCAGTGTTATATTCATGTAGGAAAAAAGGAGTACATATAGCTAGTTACAAAGCAGGTGGTCTCACCTCGACTAGATTTGTTGACAAAAATTTGCACCAGATGCAAAATAATGCAAAAGAGGGACTAGGGACATTGTCCATAAACGATTGGGCCAGAGGCACCAAAACACCTATAAAACATAAAGAACACCAAATAGCATACTAATCGTCCAACGTGATGGATGCAGGGTTGTCTGGGATTGTTCCTAAATGCGGTGGAGGACAAAAGTCACACTGACCGTGCCCTTCAAAATGCGCCAACCAAGTCTCCAGCTTTTATACTTTCTCAGTGAGTTGATTTTGGCCTCCCCAAACAACTACCAGTCTCTCCCAGACTTGGCACTATAAATAGTGCATTTAGTGCAATGTTTCCATCTGCTCTGCATGCTCCTCACGACAAAATCTCTCAGTTGTGTCCACTCTTTCCATCAGGTTGTTGATAAGTGCACGACCATTCTCTAGGCAACAATGTTGGATAACCTACCCCTCATTTACCTCAAATCAATCAAACCCATGATTCCCCTTGCTACCACGGCCTCCTTCGCCTTGACGACTCTACTTTTGACCCCTCAAACCCCCACCTTTGTTATCCTCCCGCTTACCTCCTCCACCATCCCCAGGCACACAAACACTAGCGAGACACGCACGCCCCACAGTCTTTACACCCTGGCGTGGAGCTGCCATGATTATTTCTGAATCTGCCACCCCCACAGGGCCATGGATGATAGGGAAGGGAGAACACCCACACCACACCAAGGGCTTCATAATTCGCTAAGGTCGAGGAACCCCACCGTGTGTAGAGTCAAGAGACCAGACCCCCCACTATAGAAAACAAACACCACCAATGAAGGAGCCAAATTTCATCTCCCACCACCACAAGTTGGAAGCACAGAGACACCTCCCACTACTAGGTAAAGACTTCCACCACCAGCAAAACCAAATACCATCACCCACCAAACCAACATAGGAAATTGAACAACAAGCAATGAAAAAGTAACCGACGCTTGAGCATAACTCCCCCTAGGGCAGTGACCAGTCTCCAAATTCTCCACATAGAGACCACACATTAATCCACCAAACACTATCACACCCATGCTGGAGGGCACGAAATTTGGAAAAGAAACTAGTTTTCTGCCACCACCCTCAAGGTTTTCTGGACTGCAAATTCTAGCTTCCTCTCTTATAGCAAGAAAACAGGCTCACTGAAAGCTAAGAAAAATGGAAACTAGTGATCTCACTTCCCTTCAACTTCCTATCCTCAACCCAGAAACTGAGCAGCAGGGACCGATTGAACACACCACACTAGAAAATTCCGATGACAAGCACACACAAGCAACTCCCTCTGTAAACCTTCCCATGACGTTTACACGTCCTCTTCAGAGGTCACCATCAGGAACAACACCAAACCATATTTAAGAGTCTAATGTTGGGCTCCCTCATCTTCCCTTGCCTTGTCCTTTCACCAACCTTTGAACTCCAATGCACAATTATTTTTCACATGAATTGCTAATGTGAAGCTAGTAACTCTCAACCCATAACCCATTAACTCCTCACCCCTAAAATCCTTAAATGTTAAATCCCCTAACCCTTAAGCCCCTAATACCTAATCTCTTAACCACTAACTCATTATTCACCTAACCCCTAAATATGCCTAAATCCCCTAACCCATAAGCCCCCAATCCCTAATCCCTTAACCACTAACCCATTATTCCCCTAACCCCTAAATGCACCTAAATCCCCTAACCCTAACCCCTCAATCCCTAACCCCTTAACCACTAACTCATTATTCCCCTAACCCAAATACCTAATCCCTTAACCACTAACTCATTATTCCCCTAACCCCTAAATGTGCCTAAATCCCCTAGCCCCTAACCCCCCAATCCTTAACCCCTTAACCACTAACTCATTATTCCCCTAACCCTTAACCGTAAGCCCTTATTCCTCTAAACCCTAAGCCCCTAATCCCTAATCCCTTAACCACTAAATCATTATTACCCTAAACCTTATAACAGTTCTTAAAACTCGTTGGGATTATCCATTCCAAATGAGAGCAGGTCTAGTTGGGACCTACAATCGGGTTAAGTCCCCCTTGTTGGCAATATTAAAACGGTTAATCTTCGATATACAAAATGTAAATCAAATCTTTCATTAAAAATAGGGAACCATACCCTCTCCACTAGGCTATGCCTATCGGTCACTTGGCCTCTTCTTGCTCTCACTTGAATGCAGTCTTGCTTCACTGGTACAGAAGAAGGTTTCACATTATCAACTATTTGTTTGGGACAACTTTCAATTGTTTAATCACTGTTACATTCTTCAAGCTTATCCTTTAAATCATCCTAGTCTTTTCTACTCTCTCCACCTTTGTAGTGCTTTCCATTCATGTCAGTCTCATCTATAATGCTTTCCAAACCCCTAACCCATTTAACCCCTAAACCCTAAACCTCTAAACCCTTAACTCGTAACCCCTAACCCATTAAACCCCCTAATGCAACAAGAAAATTCCAATCCAAACCGCATTACCCTTTTACTCACAATGATGTTATTCATTGACAAAAGTTATTCAAACCAAAAAATTACCTTGGCGTAGGGCAGGGATTAACTTGAAATCGATGGCCTTTTAGGTGTTAATATGTTTTGGTTGATCATACTACGCTTGCCATGTATTGATTTAGAGAGAAGCCATTGCAAGTAATGAGATGCTCCCCAAAACACAGAAGGACCCATGAATGAAACTCTATGTCTGCCATGAGAATGGAAGAAACCCTTTAAAATACGCAATAAGAAAACACTTGGAATTGAAATGTTAATTAAGGATGACATGAAAATGCAGTTGCAGAGAATTTGATGAAAGACACAGAAAAAAAATGCTAAAGTGATGAGACATCCTTGTCAGTCTTTTGGGAAAGAATAAGTTTACGAAGCTCGAAACAACTCTTGGAGTCATGTTCAATGAGTGACCATAAACTTAGGGGTGTCAGAGTGGGTAATAATCATAGTTTATGGTGGATGATATTCACCATACATAAAATTTGTCGTCAATTTTGGTGAATTACTATATTATATCATGGTACCATATATTTATTTTTTAAAGGAAAAATCTATTGAACATGAAATAAGTTGCATCTCGTGTAAATGTTTAATGTCATGATGTTGTGAATGGTTTGCACATTATATGTATCATATATTTGTAATCACTTCTTTCAAGTTTACTTTAAGAAATAAAGGAACAGGTGCAGGGCCTTACCATAAGAAGGACTTGCACTAACTCGTCTCCTCATATCATTCAAACATTAGCCCATAAATCAAACGCATGCCCTAATTTCTCTAGTATGGAAACCCTTGGATGAATATGATAATGAACTCCTCCCAACCACTAGTTCTAACCCAACTATTGAATGTATTTGGTTGGCATGTGTAAATGCCTTTAATGGATCCATGGATATGTACAAAATCCAATTTTTCATTGAAATGATACAAACACCCAAATTAACACGAGGTATAGAAATTTCAAACTTACAACTCTTTCATCCAATATTAAATACTTTACTAATTAGTCAAGGGGTAATCTACTCAACTATATATTAAATATTAAAAGCACTCATATTAACACAAGAAAATAATAATAGTATTTAATATAAAGTTATAATATAGGTAGATGCTAAATTGGCATGTGAGACCCCCTTGTTTGTGGGACAATTGATGCCCTTCATGCAATGATTTAACTATTTAATCCATGGAGGTATACATACCTTAATTTCCCTTGGATTGAAACTTGTGACATTTAAAGGGGAAACACTTTAACACAATTCTAACAAGTAAATACAAATTTAATTTGTATATGTATCAAAGTTAGTCTAAGAGTTGCATGTCATGCTCAATTTTGCACGAAATCAACGGAACTCGTGAAGGGTTGATCACAATAGGCATGTATGGTCAATTCCGGTTATCATAGGTATGTTAGTTTGGTTTTCCCAATCCACAAATTTCACACATTGTTACTATTGTTAAAGGTATGTCAGGTTAGTTTACTTGTTCAACATCATGCACATTTGGTTGTGTTCATTAAAGGCATTTTAGTTCATTGACAAAACCAATAGTTTTTCAAGTTGGTCAGCTTAGCGAGTTGTGTGTCATGTCAATCATCTTAATGAACAACTTGTCATGTCGATTAGTTTATTTATTGACATGCGCATTCCATTGTCATTGTTAGTGATGTGTTAGGTTGGTTATTAACATCTATTTTTTATTAGCACTATCTCGGAGATTAGCCCTATCAACATGCATGTTTAACTACAATTGCGAGAGGTATGTAAGGCTGGTCAACCCCATCAAAAACATTTATGTTCAATTACGAATGTTGAGGCATACCACATTGGTCACCCGATTACCAACATGTACCTTTTAGTTATCACTAGTACAAGCGTGTTAGGTTGGTCAGCTTGATCAACTACATGTATGGTTGTTTACAAGTAGTAAAGCCTAATTTGAATGTTCAATGAAATAAATAGTGTGCAAATATTGTTACCATTAGTGAAGACACGTTTTGTTGGTTAACTTAGTTAACATCACATACATTCAATACGATTGTTCGAGGCATCCAAGGACACTCAACCCATTTAAAGTAGTGCATACCAATATTGATGGGAGCTTTATTATTGCTTGGTGGGTGAAAATAGTGGGTTATTATTCCCTCACAAGTGTTCAATATTTCCATGTGACATGTTCACCCCTCATGGGCCGAATTGCCTTCTTAAGGGGGTTGTTTATTTAAGATAGGGTTAGGTCCAAGTCTAGAGTGACTTTCGTAGAATAGATACCACTTAGTTGTGACTATTGAGTTAAATTGGTGCTTTCATAGCTTTTGAGATGCTTCTACCACATTCCAATGTCTAAAATCAATTAATTTCCACTTTCTTGTGTTCATCAAAACAATTTCAATCCAAAAAACGAATGTATTGGAAAGCAAGTTAAATAGCCCAATGTTCATTTATCCACACCACCAACATTACTAGATTGATCTCCTTGCTTGTATTTGTTGGGGTTCAACCTCATCCCTCCTAACATAAGTCATTTACTCCACCATTACGTACACAACATACTTTTAAAAAACATGGAAATCTTGACCATTGTCATACCTTACAAAAGAATTTCAAAAACATTGTTACATTTGTACCACAACATATACATATGTGCAATTTGTATCAATATTTCCTAAATTTCTATATAGTTCTCTTAATTGAAATATCCTAACACCTTGATGCCCCTTAAACCCTATGAAGATCTTTGTATTGATTTTATGACCCTCTCCATTTTTCAATTTCCTTAGATTAATCTTATATCACCCTCCATTAAAATCATTACCTACACGTACATGTATTCATTAACTCTGTTGGTGTTCCCATGTTTTGGCAAGTTTGGCAATACCAAAAGATGAGACAACATCAAAACCACTTTCAGACCTCAGGATCTAGCCCTCCTGGGTCCAGAGAGGGATCTCTCTATATAGAAAAAGGTTTTATGTCTTTGAAAGCTCGAAAGTTAAGGTATTAGGCTAGTTATAGGTACTGGTTTGTTTGATTGTTTGTTTGTTTGGTTGTTGGGAATCGGAAAGGAAGGGTTCAATTTGAGGTAAGGATGTGCAAAGAGGATTCTAGGCAAAGGAGGGATTATTTCAAAGAACACTCGAGACCATTGGGCAATGGAGTCAGGAAAGGGTTTACTTGCTATTCAATATGCAGGCTTTAAGTTGGGCTAGTCATCTAAAGCATTGGATCTTAAAGATGATAGTGTGGCATGAAATGGCAAGAAAGAAGGTGAAAGCAAGGAAACCCCCAAGGTGACCGTTCAGGAATCAGATCCAGGGACAGGACATGCCATTGGATAACCTGTGATCTAGAACCTAAAAGGTTAACTCTTCGGACAAGGAAACATTAAAGATTTAAACACAAAGGAGAAGGCCTGAGATCAGAGAGAGACTTTGAACTCTCAATGCTTCGGCATCCAGCTTAAGGTACCTTAGAAAAGTTCAATTGATTGAGAAGGATCCTAGTGAGACAAAGACTGTGTTTTAAACTCCCAGTATTCCAATTCATTCGATTAAAACCCAACAAGAACATCTAAGACAGATTCATTAATTCATACATCAGCTAGCAGTAAATATTAGCCACGACACTGGTTAAATTAACTTGAATCAGTGCTCAGATAACAAATATAGAAGAAAACATTAAAGGCAGGGAGAGCAGAAGCTTAGGGTACCATGCGAGGGTATATCCTAAACCAGATTTCTGATGCGTGCCAGAAGAAATGAAATATGATGAACTACAAAGAAAAACAAGGACAAAGATAGAAAAACATCACCGCTGCTTTAAATCAGGATCCAAGGAAATGTTCTTGTCATATTAAAGAGCAACACCAGTCATGTACAACATTACCAATAGCTTGATATTCAGTCTAAAAACATCCTCCTCAGCCTATATTACAACTTTACACAGAGAACTATACCTCAAGAGAAATAGCTTACAGTTCACAGATATCCGATCAACAACCTTTACAATGAGTTTCTTCATGAATTTTATAGCTGAGAGAGAGGCAGAGGAGGTAGATGAAACACTAAATGAAACATTAAAACAGAGTAGGAAGAGGGGCTCGAGGCCCATTCTGTTTTAATGTCTATGCATTGAACTTCTGTACTCTTTGGGTGAAAGAGTGGTCTTCGACAGGCTAAAATTTACTCCAGGTATGTCCTTGATGTGGCCTCTGACTGAAGTACTCCGCAATAGTCTGGTGAATAAAAAAAAGGCAGATAAAGATCATGAGGTCTGCCATACTGTGTAACAAATGCTTCTGGTAGCACTAGGAATGTTTTCAGGGTAGAGATCTTCTCTAGAACACGGTATATAATGAAAACAGTATGGGCACCTCGTCCTTTCATGGGAAAGAACGTTCTGTTGATGGTGACACTGATATATCGTTTTGTGTGCCCTAGGCCTTATTGGGCCTCCTGTGTTAGTCTCAGGTTATTCAATCTGGTACATTCCTTTTCAATCATTGAATTAAGGCTCAGACGTCCTCAATTACAGACCTCAACTCTCTGATCTTTCATTGATACTCTTTGCCGCTCCATTACTGTCTCTGACTGCCAATTTGCAGGGCTTATGGTGCTGGGGGTTTAAGTGGAGTTAATACCCCTGATTCGGATAGAATATGCATTTTGAATCCTTCAGGAGTCTTCCTGCAATCATTGGCTCTGATAAAACTTTCCTCTCCGTTGTTGTGTCACTAATAGTGATTATGTAGAATAGAACGGTTTTCCCCGTCTGTATTCCCTGCAAAACACACACAATTGTTAAGAAATCCATGCCGGAGGGGGATGGATGCAGTGGAAGGCTGTGTGAATGGTAGCGGAACTGTGGAGGAATGGCGAAAAATGTAGTGGAATGGAGAAAACAAGAAAAAACAATGCAAAAATGGTGGAAGACTAGACAGGTGGAGGCTTAGTGGAGAAATGCATGCTGACCGTTCGATCATTGCATGGGGCGACGATTGATAGTGGAGACTGGGTCGGAGGATCGCAATTGCAAAGGGCGAAGGAGGGAACCGTTTGAAACTTGCGATTGCGATTGGAGCAAGGTGCGATGGAGCGACTGTTGTCCGATCTGGAGGCAGATTGATGGCTCTGATGAAATCGGAGGAGCGGATGGATAGGGGCGACAGGCACACTGCGATGGGCGCTGGGCCGTCGGATCTCAAGAGATCAACGGCTCAGATCGCGGCGAGCCATTATAAAAATATTTCAATCACATCGGAAGTTTTTTAAGGACCAAAGGAAACTCCTCCCGACCGATCTTCCAATGCGATTAGTGCTCAAGGGCCTAGCGCCTGGTATTGGTGCCCGGGCATATGGGGAAGTGGTTTGAGGGGGCTAGCCGAAAGGGGCTTAACCCGCATATGTCAAATGGATGTTTTTAAGCCAAAAAGAGGGCTTTTTAAGGCTTAAAAGGAGTTTCGATAGAAGGAATAAAGGGTGTTTAAGGCCGAATAAAGGTGTTATAAGGTTTAAAAGGGGAGTTAGGGTGATTTTAAGGGGTTAATGGGGGAAATAGAGAGGAGTAAAAGAGGAAGAAAATAGAGGTTAAGTGGGGATGAAATCAGAGGGAAAAGGCCTTTTTGGGCATTCTTCTTCACAGGCAGAGAAGCTTTTAAACTGGGAATAGCAGTGAGGATTTATCAAAAGGCAAAGGCACAGGATACTTCAAGGATGATGTGTTTTCAGAGGAAATGCATTCCTTGAAGGCTCAAAAACAATTTAGCCCCCTGTTTTCTTGTCAAAAAATTCATAGGGGGCTAACAGTGGCTCCACATGGGGATGGATTCTTCCTGAAGGAGTCAAGAATTCAGAAAATAAATCTTTGGAGCGAGCCAGATGCCTGATATTTGAGCCATATTTCTTCTTTGATTTCAGTTGTTACAATCATAATAAATCAGCAGCAACATTCCCCAACCATCTACCTACCCATCCTACAATCCTAGCATTTTTTCTTCAAGGTGCATTTGAATTGGCAGACCTTCTTCATCATTTTTTATTGAAAACATAAAACACACTAATCTAATTCAACACTTATCACTCCATGAGACTAGATTAAACTGTTGGCCTCACATGGTTCTCTACCTAATCTAATATCTACTGGGATTAAACTGTCCAGCAGATTTCTTCTCTACATTCTACAACAGAAATTAAAAAACAGTCAAACTAGGATTAGACAGTCTAGTTTGCTGTGGGTCCAAGGCATAAAGACAGTGGCACATGGACTGAAATTATAGAAATTTGAAAACAAAATCTTGAAGGCTTGAAATCCAAAATTTTGAAGCATCCTTCTTTTCTTTGTGACTCAAGTTTTGAGCTTATTAGAGTCACTTTATTCTTCATTTCAGCTCTGGTTTTGGGCTTGTAGAGCTGATTCTTCACTTCTTTTGGCTTAGGTTTTGATCATGTTAGAGCCAATCTTTGCACTTTGGAGGTTCATGTTTTGAGCATGTCTGAACTTCTCTTCTCTCTTTTTTGAAATATTTTCTCTTTTTCTTGAAAACATAACACATCAATGGTATTTACAATGAAAATGGAAACTGGAAATTGGAAATCAGTAGTAGTAATGTTTGAGCATCCTACCATTCACAGGACCCCCAAACAAATCTGTACCATCTAGCTCTTGCAGAAAAAAGGCATTTGGACCAATAGTGGCCTGGATGATGTATGGAACCTGCCACAAAGTGCCAAACTTGCCATGCTTTCCCTTGTCCTCCCTCCTGGAGTCCCACTTCAGAACTTTGCCTCCTATATTGAAGTTTGAGGCCTTGGTTCTCTTGTCAAATATATTCTTAATCTTTTCCTGAACTTTTAGAGCTCTGTTGTAGACCTCTTCTCTTGTCTGTTGGAGATGAATTGTCTGATTTATCCTCCACACCATACTATCCTCTTATGTCTTAATCTCTTGGACGAGTTTAATCACTGGTACCCCCAGGCTGGTAGGAAACACTGCCTCTGTTCCATAGACAAGCTGATATGGTGACATGCCAATGGATTTCTTTATTGTAAGCTTGTCAGCCCACAAAGCATGCACTAACTTGTTATGCCATGACTTCTTATTCTCTTCGAGCAGTTTTTTGATAATGTTCACCAAGCTCTTGTTTGATGATTCGGCTAACCCATTACCTTGTGGGTAATAAGCAGTTGAATGACCGAGTGCTATTTGATACCTGTGACAAAAATCAATCATTTTCTTGGATCCAAAAGCAACAGCGTTATCTTCTAGGAACTTAATGATAACAAAATCTGTGGCATTCCTAGAAGGTATGGCCTCTATCCACTTTGTGAAGTAGTCTGTGGCTGTAAGGATCCCCTTGTGTTGTGCAGAAGAAGCAGGGTGTATTTCTCCTATGAAATCTAGGCCCCATTGCATAAAGAGACCTTCAACAGTGATGGGTTGTAAAGGTAGAGGGAGGAGCTTTCTTTTGCCTTCAACAATCTGGCATTTATGGCAGGCAATTATCATCTTATGGATGTCATTGAAAAGTGTAGGCCAATAATAGCCAGCTCTGAGTATTTTGTTAGCAGTGGCTTTCCAGTTCAGGTGGTCTCCACACTCTCCTACATGGAACTCCTGTTTAATCCTCTCTGCTTCAGTTTTAGGCAAACATTTAAGCAATAGGCCATTTGTATTTTTCCAGTATAAACATTCATTCAGTATGCAATAGTTTTTGGCTTTTAGCTTTAGGAATTTGGCCTTAGTCTTTGACAGTTCAGGAGGGGCATTGAGGTTTGTGAGCACATACAGGATATCAGAATACCAAGGAGAGTTTTGAAACTACCCCTCAACAGTAGGGTTAGGAAATCCTTCCCGCTCATCCAAGGCATCTACCATGTTTATGTCAAGGGCTTGTAAATTTGATTCAACCATTAGTTGAGCTAAGCCCTGACCTTTGATCATTTTTTTGGGTTTTATTTCCAGGTCATACTCTAAAATCACGGCAATCCATTTTCCCGTCTTCCCATCCGGGTCTTGGGATAGGATGTCTTTCACCACTATGTTTGGCACGTAGGCTATGGTGTGGGAATGCAGTATGTACACCCTAAATTCTTTCAAGGCCTTAACCAAGGCGTAGGCCTGTTTTTCCATTATGTTATATTTCAAGGGCGCATCCCTCATAGCCTTGCTAAAGAAAGCAATGGGCTGTTCCATTCCCTCTGGATTTTTCTGCAGCAGAACTGCAGCCACTGTATGCTCGGAGGCAAATGAAAATATTTGGAAATATTTTGAGAAATCTGGGCTGATTAGGACAGGAGCCAGGGTGAGTGCAAGTTTAACCGATTCAAAAGATTTTTTAGCCTCAACAATCCACTTAACCCCTACACCCTTTTTCAGCATATTAGTCATATTCCTGAGGTGCTCAGCTAAGTTGGGAATAAACCTCCTTAAGAAGTTAATTTTCCCGATGAAGGATTGTAACTCTTTAATGTTTCTCGGGTGTGTGATTTGTAGTATTCTCTCAACTCTTTGTGGGTCTATCCTAATTCCCTTCTTAGATATAATGTGTCCGAGAAGCTTTCCTTCCTGCAGCCCAAATACAGTCTTTTTAGGATTCAATGATAGACCGAACCTTCTACATTTTTCAAACACTCTTCTTAGATGTTTTAGGTGTTCCTCATCAGTCTTGGAATAGACTGTTATGTCATCCAGATAGATGACAATGAAATGCCCTATTTCATCAAAAAAATATATGTCCATCGCTCGTTGGAAGGTTGCACCAGCGTTCATCAGTCCAAAGGGCATTTTTACATACATAAAAGTGCCCCATGGAGTGGTGAAAGCGGTCTTGAGTTGGTCTTCTGGGAGCACTAAAACTTGGTTGTAACCTAAAAACCCATCTAACAGGGAGATTCGCCTTGAGCCAACTACCCTCTGCAGGATATGTTCCATCTTTGGTAAGGGGTAATTGTCCTTAAGTGAGGCTCTGTTAAGGTTCCTGAAATCTATGCACAGTCTGATCTCACGTGTTTTCTTTCTCACAGCTACAAGGTTTGAGACCCAATCAAAGAACCTCACAGGAACTATTATTCCTGCTTCGTACATCTTCTTTATTTCCTTTTCTACTGCAGGAAATTGTTTTGGGTTTATCCTGCGAAGTTTCTGTCTGAAGGGTTTCTAATTTTCTTTCAAAGGTATTTTGTGTTGTATGATGTTTGTGTCATAGGCCTTCAAGTCCTCGTAACCCTAGGAAAACACATCGATGAACTCTTTGAATAGGTCAATATATTTCTTTTTCATGTTTGCGGGTAAGGACTTAGACAACTTAATCATCTTAGGCTTGTCTTCAGTGCCTATGTTGCATTCCTCAACGTCCGAGTCTGCGTGTTCTATGGTGGGATTTATTTCTACATCTTCAAAGTAAAAAGATCCTCTAAAGGTGCCATTCCCTTGGGTATATTCTTATCTTTTTCCTGTAGCACCTCTATTTCCTCATTATCTGCGTTTTTACATTCTTCAGTTGGATTTCCAATTTGTTCGTTAAAAGAGTTTATTTCTATGTTACAGGGTGGTTTTTCCTCGTTTGAGGGCTCTTCACTTAGGCAGCTATCATTGGACTTAGAGTCTGAATCGAAAAATTCAAACTCGTTCCTGCCTATCAGGAAATCCTCAATCTGCTTATCTCCTTCAAAAACCTGCCAATATTTCTCATTATCAAGTACTGCAGGTCTGAACTTCGTCTGAATGATGATTTTTTGGTCACTGGGAGGCTTGTGATATGAACTAGCTATACAGGCTAATCCATTCGCAATTACATTCTGACTCCTAGGAATAAACACTAGTTCATATTTCACAAAGGTCTTCAATAAATCCATAGTGTCATTCCTGTACACTCTCAGCCTAGGGTGTTTCGCTGTTTATTCGCCATTCACTTGTTTTATGATCAGCTCAGAGTCTCCATGCACAGCTATCCTACGGGCTCCTAATTTTTTCAACAGGCTCAAGCCTAGGATAAGAGCCTCATACTCTGCGATATTATTTGTACATTTGAAGTTCAGGTTGAAGGCATGACTCTCTGCATAGTCACTTTCTTTGTTATGTACCCACACTCCTACTCCTGCAGTTCTCTTGGTGCACGACCCATCAAAATTCATTTCCCATAAGGGATCATTCTCACGCTTATCGTCATCTTCCTCCCTATTGTGGGTTTCACTGGTCTGTTGTGTTACAGGGTCTGCGTTGGACTGTGGATGGTTTTGTTTTTCGTGCAGTGTACGAGTTTGTGAGGGGTGACTAGCCAGTTGTTCACATCGTGTTTCTTGTTTACTCGGAGTTTCGTTTTCAGTGCACTGTCCACAAATTTCATCTTTGTTTTCTTTTGAGGCTAGAGAGGCCATTATGTTGAAATCTATGGGCACCATCTCGTTGCTCGCATCTCTGTTTTCTATCTCTGGCTCCTCTGAGGATCCATCATTGCAAAGGATAAAGGAGTCTAGATCTGTGTGTATAGAGTACAGAGGAGAATTTTCAGGCTTTTCAGGGCTGCTGACTAGGAATTTCATTTGTGCCTCTCTATACAGTCTCCTAAGTTGGCTAAAGACAGGGATTGTGGCATATGCCCCATCCATCTACATTGTACCTTGCAACTTGGCTCCCCATGACCTTGACAACAAAATGCCATACTTAGGTGGCACATCTGCCACTACAACATCCATGACCATACATTTGGCTGGAATCTGGGTTAATTTTACACACAGGTCCTTGATTAGGCCGAGGCACTTTACTCTGCTAGAGTCAAATGAATATAAATCTTTGTAGGGTCGGGTTATCTCTAGGCCTAACCTTTCCATAACTACCTTAGGCATTAATTTGTGTGAGGCCCCAGAGTCATGCATTGTGTTGTGAAGGATATTGTCATGGATATTGAGACTGATATAAAAAGGAGGTATTACCCCTTCCTGAAACTTCCCCTCTATCTTGGGACCAAACAGAAGAGCTGGTTGATCATCACTTAGATTGACAGTGTCACTATTTTCCCCTATATTTAATGCTTTCAAAATTTGGCCTTTATATACATCTTGAGTGGCCAGCTTAGAGAGTGGGACAGAGATTTTAATTTTAGCAATCTCTCTCTCCAAATTGAAGAGAGATTGAATCTTTGTGACACTCAACTCTGTTTTGTTAGCCACTTCCTTAGTGGTTGAATCAGTGTGCTGATTCTCACTATGTACAGTGTTTGAGACAGTTTTATCAGGAGCACTAACTGCAGTGCTAGTGCTGCTAGTTGGTTGACTCTGTTTATCAGTGTTTTGGTTGTCTTTTTCTTTGTTCTTCCCAAAACTCTCAGCGGCTGATTTTTTACTTTCAGCAGTTACTTTAGAAGATTTCTCAGGTATTTTCTTGATGGTAACCTCCGAAGCCTTTGGTTTGGAAGTGTCTAAGCTCTTTTTGCTTCTAAGTTCATACTGTTCTCTGACTTGCATGATGGAATTTTCAAATCCTAGCCTGTAATCCTTAGATTCTAATATTTCCTCATCCCAATATGAGGGCGAAGGCGGATCTTCTTCTGTGGAACAATTGTGGATTGAGTTTTCTATTTCAAACATATTTATTATGTTTCCCTCAGGCTCTTCTATGATTCCCTCATCTTCACCAAAGAAGTTCTCTTGAAATGGGGGTATAACTTGTTGATCTGATTCTCTTTGCCTGTTGGGAGTGGTATTGTTCCTTCTAAAGTTTTGGTTCTGGTTATGATTTTGGTTTCTGTTTTGATTACTAGCTGTGACAACCATTTTTTCCATCATTTGCTGTAGCTTTTCCATGTTTTTAGATATACGGTCATAATTGGGGTCGAACGTGGAAGCTACAGTGTCATCTCTATATGTCACCCTTTTCTCAGCCCTCATTCTTGCTTTCTTCTCAATCAGGTTAGCCTCTACACTCACTGCTCCTTTTTTCATGTCTTCCAGTGTGTTGTAATCTCTCTCCCTAAGCTGGTAGGCCATGTCAGCATCAAAGCCTTCAGGATATTTCACTAGGGCCAAACCTTGGGGAGGTTTCATGTGTGGGGGAAGAGCGTTGTAAACGTTATTGAACCTTGTAGAGTAGTCATGGAAACTCTCTCCTACGTTTCTCTTCAGGTTCTTTTATTCTACTAAGATTTGGATAGGGTTGACCTTAACTTCCCATTTGTTTATGAAGGTCTGATATAAGGAGGGTAGATCTTGGATGCTATTAGGGGGTAGGCCCTTAAACCATTTCTTCACATCACCTCCTAAGCTCTGGGCAAAGACTCTCATTTTGACTATATCATCATCTAGCTCCATGTAGTCAAAAGAATCTTCCATCCTATCTACATGGTGCTGAGCTGTGGTGGACTCTTTTGCAGTGAAGTGTGGGATCTTTGATTGGTAATCATTGGGTAAGGACACTAGAGGTTGGGGTAACACCAGAGGTGCATACCAGGCTGCCATGATGATGTTCTGAGGAGGTAAGGGTTTGGCTTGAGCAGCTAGTATACAGATGAGAGGGATACTAGGACCAACAGAAGTCTGTTGAGCTGATTTAGGATGACCAAGTCCCAAATTTTGAATGAAGTGAATATCAGGAGGTGTATATGGAGGGGTCTCTCTGTCCCTAATGTGTTTACCACTTTGGGGTGGTGAACCAGGTAGCTCAAGGTCTGGCTGGTCTAGAGCATTGATTGGCCTAGTTCTAGGTAAACTGTTTTGAGAGTCTAGGTCAAAAGGTGGGTCTGATAGAGTTGTAAAGTCTTCCGGTACAGAGTTAGCTCTATGGATGTGGCTGGAAATAGCTGGTATTTTAGGTGTAGGAGATTTCTTGAGGATGCTCTCAGGGTTGTCAACTATTTCAACTGGGTATGGGTTAGGATAAGCTCTTGTGTGAATGGTTCTTGAAGCCAGAATGTTGGTTTCCAACAAAGCAGCTTAACCCTACTTGTTACTTCTGTTATGACTGATGTTGTTGTGGACTCTGGTCTCCCAGTGGAGTCTTATGTGAACCAAGATAATCAGCAGGTCTACTGATCACCAATGGAGTCTTTGATCTTTAAGGAACTATGGAGTCACCAGGTGGACGATTTAGGATGTTTCTAGGAGGTACACTGTCCACCGCAGTGCTTATGTAATGTCCCTTTTCAAGGATATCCTTAAACACAACAAACTCTAACCAGAGATGGAATGGGAGGGATTTTACCAGGTATTTCACCTCTGGAAGAGAGTGAGATCTGGAGGCTATCTGGCCCTTTCCAGACTATGTCTAAGAGTGTGGGAGAAACACAACAAGTGGTGCAGAAAATGAATTGCAAGTGGAAGTGTTTCCCTGCCAACCTAACCAGAGATTTTTGGCTTTCCGAGGCTCTTGTGATGTAGTAAGATGGAAAATACTCAGAAATTCCCCAGCGGAGTCGCCATTATGTTGGTGTTCCCATGTTTTGGAAAGTTTGGAAATACAAAAAGATGAGACAACATCAAAACCAATTTTAGACCTCGGGATCTAGCCCTCCTGGGTCCAGAGAAGGAGCTCTCTATATAGACAAAGGTTTTATGTCTTTTAAAGCTCGAAAGTTAAGGTATTAGGCTAGTTATAGGTACTGGGTTGTTTGATTGATTGTTTGTTTGGTTGTTGGGAATCGGAAAGGAAGGGTTCAATGTGAGGCAAGGATGTGCAAAGAGGATTCTAGGCAAAGGAGGGATGATTTCAAAGAACACTCGAGACCATTGGGCAATGGAGTCAGGAAAGGGTTTACTTGCTATTCAATATGTAGGCTTTCAATTGGGCTAGTCATCTAAAGAATTGGATCTTAAAGATGATAGTGTGGCATGAAATGGAAAGAAAGAAGGTGAAAGCAAGGAAACCTCCAAGGTGACCATTCATGAATCAGATCTAGGGATAGGGCATGCCATTGGAAAACCTGTGATTCAGAACCTAAAAGGTTAACTCTTCGGACAAGGAAACATTAAAGATTTAAACACAAAGGAGAAGGCTTGAGATCAGAGAGATACTTTGGACTCTCAATGCTTCGGCATCCATCTTAAGGGAACTTAGAAAGGTTCAATTGATTGAGAAGGATCCTAGTGAGACAAAGACTATGTTTTAAACTCCCAGTATCCCAATTCATTCGATTAAAACCCAACAAGAACATATAAGACAGATTCATTAATTCATACATCAGCTAGCAGTATATATTAGCAACTACACTGGTTAAATTAACTTGAATCAGTGCTCAAATAACACATATAGCAGAAAACATTAAAGGCAGGGAGAGCAGAAGCTTAGCGTACCATTCGAGGGTATATCCTAAACCAGATTTCTGATGCGTGCCAGAAGAAATGAAATATGATGAAATACAAAGGAAAACAAGGACAAAGATAGAAAAACATCACCGCTGCTTTAAATCAGGATCCAAATAAATGTTCTTGTCATATTAAAGAGCAACACTAGTGTTGTGGAGGTAAATCCCCTCTGCGGACAGAGGCGATCCCTACTAGCCCAGACCGAGTCTAGCAACAATCGTCACACGCTATAGCGCGGGTTCCTAAATGCAAATAACCCAACTAGCGATGAAGGCTTACCTGGAATCCAACGCTGTCACTTGTAGAGAAATTAGCGCTCCCGTTCCTTAGCTCCGGCAGATCACAATCCTCACGATCTCCATGATCGGACACCTGCACGTGCAAGAAAAAAAACAAACGCAAGCGTAAAATCCAGTACATACAACTATATGTCAGTCAGAGAAGACATAACTCATGATCATCATCAAGAACAAGAGTGGAACCATAACCAATAGTCGCTTATCATTAATGAATCAAAGGAATAATACAACCGTAGCTCTGACACTGGATTCTCCTTCAGAGGGTCGTCAGCAGAACGTGTCTCGATAAAGCCTGTCGGGGATGGGACAAACCTTTGTCTCCGGATGTCTCAACACTAATCTCCTTGCTTGGATTTGGCCTTAAGGGAATGAATCAAGGCTCTTGCAGCATTAGGCTCTTGGGAAATTGGAGACTAGCTTGCAACGGAGATGAGCAAGATTTTATAAATGGAGGAAGGGGAGTTGGGATCCCTATAATCATGGGATTGGCCCTATCCTCAAGGAAGCTTCCATGACAGGTGGCAAACCACTTCCTCTACATGGATATCCGTAGCCAAACCTCCCAACTCAAGATAGATACCAGTTTAGGAATTGGTTAGGACGAAACTTCCGCCATTTATTTTTAAAAAAAACTCCTTAAAATGGTTGGCGCGGGTGCGACTCTGAGACAGAGCGCCAATTGGTGCGCCCTCTTTGGAGGATTTTCCCCCTTGGCGCGAGGGCTGAACTGGGTACTCGCGCCAATGCAAAAAGAATTGTTTTTTAGGGTTTTTCACAAGGAGTTTTCTTCAGGGAAATGAAAGTACATGTTTAGGGGAATGCCATGAAAGTGTTTTCAAGTTATGTCACTGCTCACAGGTCACGGAATGAGCCCTCCAATTGTGCGGGACGGGGAATTGTAGGGACGGTGACAAATTGCTATGTAACAGATGCCCCCTAAAGCATGAGGCCTGAAAGAGAGAGAGGGGTGAAATGCTTTATGAGAATGTGTCCAACTGAAAACACCGTCATCGGAAAACCTGCGTAGATAAGTATAACTGATGTCTCAAATACATGATATATAAATGGTATGGGCGCAGCCATCCGTAACAGAGTATGTAATAATCCAGATCCAAGGCATGGATGCAGCCATCCAGTGAGGATCGGTAAATAGACTCAGGTATGGTCAAAACCATCCAATCAGTGAGTCATGTAACTAATCATAATAATCCACAAAATCACAGCCTGGATTATAATAGGCAGAATCCAGGGTCTTGCATTCCATCTCGACTCGAACAAAGTACAAGTTCAAGCACGCGAACAAGTGAGCCGAAGTCGAACATGCAAGAACATCGTCTGATTACCAGCCAATGATGAAAGTTGTTAACAGACGCGAGAGGTACCACCATTAATGCCAATGGTCCTCAAGGTACTACAAGTACAATCTACGGCATGTGAACAATGAGCTGACGTCGAACACCCGCAGAATCACTCGATTGAAGGCCAATGATGAAAACCTCACGTCGAATACGAAGAACCTGCCATTGAGGCATGCAGGCTCCAAGGTACCAGAAGGGAGTCTCTAGATCAACTTCCTGGATAATGAGCTGAAGTCGACAGGAAGTGACCTTGATCGAAGGTGGGCCATAGTGTTTCCCACATCATCGATGCGAGACAGAGGGACATAATGTGTTTGTGAATCAGGATCAGATGAGAATCAGAGGAAGGTTGATACTTGCAGAGGTCAACTTCTCTTGAACATATAAACGGCACGACAGTGGACTTGGCAGTATTTGACATCAACGGATCAGAGGTCATGGCGATGAGGCAAAGAGAAAATGAGAGGTCAAAAGGGATTACCCAAACCCATGGAGGTATGTGAAAAACAAGATGAGATGTCCCCAACCCGACACGAATGCAAACCAGTGCCATGTTCAAGAGCGACATACTGCCGACACGACAATGATGTTGGTTCCATTTCCCCCACCATTTCTGGCGAGTACCTCTTTATTTTTACACAAGCTTGAAGAGGATACCATATTCTTGCTGTATAAGCCCATCCTAGTACATTTAATGAGCCCTAGGAAGGAGAGACTCGAATGGCGTCATTACGACTGAATCCGATGTCATCAGGGTTTAACGAGTCTGACAAAGGAAGAACTCGGCGTCTTTTCATATTTAGAGAGTTTGAAAAGACAGCGAAAAAGTAAACTCCAACGGTCCCTTTTCGTAAATAGTTCCTCAGACCCGAAAAGGTAGAAAACTATGCCTGAGAAAACCTCCTAGTCGCAATAGGCTAGGTATTCATTTTTCGTAAATAATCTATCCCAGCCCGAAAAAGGGGTAAACGTATACTGGGTAGATGTCGTTTCATGGCCACTTTAATGAGATCGAAACGACAAGGGCCTCGGCAATCTTTTCAAGTTTAGAGAGTCAGAAAAGATCTGAAATATGACTCCGAAATGACTTTTTCGTGTATTTACCGAGTCCGAAAAAGTATAAAATACAACTCGTGTCACCGTTTAAGTTGTGTAAAACCTATTGCTGCACACAAAGGCAAGTGTAAAATCCATTTTCGACAAAATATATCAAAATATTAATAAAAATGACTTTCTAAAACCTATTTGGATTTCAAAAAGTTATAAATAAGTCTCAAACGGTAAAAATAAAATTACTTTTACTATTTACCTCATTGGAGAGCAACAGTGGTCCATTGGTGTGAAAAATTCTGACGGCGACTGTGACTGATCCGGGTTATCATTCAGATCCCCATTTGTTCCAGGTAAGAGGCGCTTCCTTGAACTCCATTTTGATCCATTTTTAAATATTTCCATTATGGATTAGACTTATATGGAAGATTTTTAAAATTTTAGGGCTCCGCCCATTGGCGTGGGTATCGGGCACGGACCTGCGCCAATGGCCTTTTGTATACAAAGGGGGCGCGCCAATGGCGCAACATGGTTTTTCATTTTAAATTTCCAAACAGAGAATGATTCAATGGATTTTTTCATGTAACAGTGGCCTAATCAAGGGTTTTTGATCATGTTGATGCGGGCAAACAAGCACAATGGTTATCGAATGGAAAGAGAGGGAGCACGGGGAAGAGGATGAAATGGCTATCGAAAATGAAGCCTGCTTGACTGCTCTTAAGAACTGTGGACTTAAGAAATTCTTCTTGACGCCCTGCTTATGAGCTCAACCTAATCTCCTACAGTACTTGGTCAGTATTTGGGACGAAAATGAAGGAGTATTCAAACTTCGGGACCAAGTGCTGGAACTGGAGGTTTCCGATGTATACTTCATAACCGAACTGTCGCACAGAGGTCCAGTACCCATCCTGACAGGCAGCAGACCATCTGGAGAGAAGATGGAGCAAGTAATGGCAAGGGTGTGCCCAAGGGCACGGTACGGATCGGGAAGTGGGAAGGTGGACATCCACACTGTCGAGGATCTAGCACTCAGAGTAGTGCTACACACCATTACTCAAGCCGTGGGGTCACAGGCTCCACACGAGGCAACTAAAGCCCAACTCCTATTAGCCTCTGAGTGTATGAATCCTACACTGTTTGATTGGGCTATAGCGGTGACAACCAATATCAAGAGGCAGATTACAAAGTGCAAGCAAGCCAAAATGAAACAGTTTGGCTACGGTTCCATTTTGGTATCGTTCATCCTGGAACGATTACCTATCTTTCAGGGCCAAGGGGCCATTGTTGCTGAGCCGATACCAAAAGAGCCAAGGATGGCTCACTGGGCAGCACTTATGCCCAGGTCAGGAGGAGGGCAACAGATGTCCTGGAAGCCCGAGTTTTTCGGATGGTTACGGCGTCAGTTGATTGTGGTCGAGGATTGGCCTTATGCTGGGACCAATTTCACCGGAGACCCAGACCTTCCGCTCCTGGAGGGGGATGACTGGGACGAGGAGTTGGGTATGACTCTTTTTTTTTATTTTTATGTTTTATAATTTTTTGGTAATACATGTCCGTTCTAATAACAGTTGTTATGTGTATGCAGACGTCGGCCCAGAGAGACCCGCGGGCATGTCGCCCATTGCGCGGAGAACCCATATTGATCATGACCCTCAGGCTGAGGATGGCGAGGGAGGTGAACTGATTCAGAACCTGGAGGGCATCGCCCGAGGGATCCTGGACTATGCACGGCTAGCAGATGTTCCGCTAGCATACCAGCGACACACTGTGGGGGTGCCCAGTCGCCTCCATCGACTATTGAGATGCCTAGTGCATGCGGTAGCATGTTACCACGAGCACCATGCGGAATAGACGCCTAGCGCTTCTTTCATGCATATTTTTTTAGAGACATGTCGTCTCCGGCTGTATTTAAGATGAACATGTATATTTTTTATTTTATGTGATGCACACTATGTAAACATTAGACACACACACATATATATATATATATACATACCTATTTCTGGATGGATCTTCTACATATGATGATGTTTTGGCTTATAAATTGCGCAAATGTATATCTAGAACCAAATTAGCTACTGCATATGTTAATGTATTCATATGTCTAGGTATGTGTTGATATGTAATATAGTCAAAATTTCTTTCCAGCAGACGAATACGCAGATACAGAAGTAAAATGGATGGGTTTCTAACTGAATAATGCCTGTTAAGCTGTAATACTACAAGTTGTGAGTCTAGATACACAAGTAATTCAAGGATACCAAGGTTTACAGCCTCGGTTAATAATTCTAACACAGCACTATATTCCGCGGTGTTATTTGTAGCACGCCCCAGACACACACCTTGCAGGTTGACCAACTCACCAGCAGGATTGTAGATTACCCAGGTTGCCGAAGATAGATTCCTGGTACTGTGGGAGGCACCATCCGCAAAGCCCACAAACGGAGTAATGGACATCTGCACAATCAGGAAGACCCGATCATCAGAAAGATGCTTACATCGCACACCACACCACACATGCACACAAATGAATATACACACCTATGTACACACACCACACTAAAAATAACTTCAAGCATAGTATTTCTTAAGGTACAGCCCATTTCTAGGCTGCGCCAACGGAACTCCTTCATAATCAATGAGCTCATAAGCCCCATTTTTCAATACTCATTTTACTATATAGGGCCCATGCCACATGGGTTGGAGCTTTCCTGCCCCGAGTTTGTCGTGCGCTTGGTCGTATAGGAGGACAAGGTCCCCTTCGACAAAGGAACGTGGAGAGATAGATTGATCAAAGTGTGCTTTGACCCGCTTTTTCTGTGCCTCAGTGACTAAGGCAGCCAAGCGGTGGGTTTCATCCAACCGTTCCAAATACAAGAGACGCTCTTCTTCAGGCGAAGTGTGGGGTAAAAGTTCCACAGCTAACTTTAAGGAAGGAATTTCGCATTCAACCGGAAGAGTTGCTTCCAGAACATACACCAATTGGAATGGTGTGAATCTGGTTGCACTCTTTGCTGACGTTCGGTATGCCCATAGAGCTGAGAACAGTTGGAGATGCCAATTGGATTTATGAATTCCAACTGTTCGTTGAAGCATTGTGACCAAAACCTTGTTCACAGCCTCAAGCTGGCCATTTGCTTGAGGGTAATATGGCGTTGAGCTATCGTGTCGTAAGCCCAATCTTGATGTTAGCTCGGCCATCATGTAATCTTGAAAGTGAGTACCATGATCGGTAACAATGGCCTGAGGGACCCTGAAACGTGCAATGATATGGTTGAAGATAAATTGGGCAGCTGTCTTACCATCGGCGGCTAGTGTAGGCATCGCTTCGGCCCACTTAGTAAAGTAGTCGACAGCGACGATTATATATGCATGCCCCCCGGCCGAATGAGGGTTACACGTCATGAAATCTACGCCCCATTTTCCAAGAGGGCCGACAGTAATGACAGGATGCAGAGGGAGGGGTGGAGTGGGAACTTGAGATGCAAAACGCTCTAGACAATCTGACATTGCCCCCAAGCTAGGCATGAATGAGGAACGATGATGTCCATCGCTCCAAGGTAGCTCCTCAAGAGACATTGTTTCAACAATGGCTTCATCAGAAGGGAAAATCTCTTTAAGAGGATCAAGCGAGTCGGCCTCGCCGAGCCAGGGGGATTGAGAATAGATGTCTAAAGCCATGCTCAAAGGAGCATGCTGAGGAGGGGGAGGATCAGATGCGGCGACGATTTCACAGTAGTTAATCTCTACTGGAGTGAAGGGCATCGATTCTCCAAACTCAGTCACCTGCTCAGGCGAAGGGATGAGCCATGGGTCGTCAGACCTAAAGATCATATTAACTTGAGCGGTGTACGGTGGCGGTGAGGGAAAAATACCCAGGAGGACGGGGTCCTTGAAGAGACCGGGTCCTACACTGTCAGGGGGATTTGGGATCTGATCCACGTACGGAACGTTGTTCTCGGAGGTGGAGGTGAAGAAAGACAACTGATCCACCGTAACGATTTTCCCTCATGAGGGAACTTAAGAAGTCGAAAGAGGGTGGATGGCACGCATAGCATGGCATGAGTCCAACTGTGGCCGAGAAGTATATTGTAGTTAAGCTTGGTGTCAACTACTTCTACTTCTACGTTGACTATCTTCCCCTATAACGTAATCGGTAACTCTCGAGAACACCCAGGGGTTTGGATTCCCGACCATCGAATGCCTCTAGGGCATTGGGAGATGATGAAAGGGCCGGAGAGCCAATGGCGTTCCAGCATGCGGATGAAATGACACAAGTAGAGGCACCTTCATCCACAACGGCCCTATGGATGTTAAGACCGTTGATCCCGACTTGAATAATGAGAGTGATCTGATGTGGAAGTCGGGGGGTGAAATTCTCTAAGTCGAAGATGAGAAGACTAGAATCGGCGAGATTGATTCCACCGATTGCAGACAATAGAGCTTTCCGTTGCGAAGGACAACTTTGAAGAACTTCCAATGCAGACATGGCAGACGGTGCCTGTGCAAAATCCTCAACAATACTGTAGTGCTGAGCGGCACGGGCATTCGGATTGTAGGAAGACCTTCGAAGAACACCTTTAGAAGGTGGCTTCACAACATGTTCAGCAGTAGGCTTCTCAATTTCCAAAGAACTGAAGACAGGTGGGGGAGGTGGGCCATCCAAAACTCCTTGCCCAGCTGCCTGACGCGATTCGTTGTAATCCTTCGAACGCGTAGCAATAGAGATAGGTGCAGCACCATTCATCATAAAGACCTGGTACCCAAATGGTGCAGATGGTGAAGGTTGTTCAACCATCTGGGTCTGCTGAGATGGGAACGGTTCTTTAAGAACTGTCGGAGTCCCTTTGGAGCCTTTGAGAAGTTGACTAACTTCAGATCGTCGTGGAAAATCCTTGGTATAATGATATCCTTCACAAATAACGCAGGGGTACTTCGGTTTGCGTTGGGAACCGTCCTCAGTGTGAGGTTTGGACTCTGGCTTCGGGGCGTCAGATTTGGATTTACCTTTGCCCTTCTTTTTCCCTTTGGAGGCTTTTTCCGTAGGATTTGCCTGAACAGCTTTAACCTCCGTAGTTTTGTCAGAATCGGGAGGGGCGGGAGGAGCTGAATTTTTGGATGAGTTGGACTTCTGCTTCCCATTCGAAGATTTTTTCGAATTCTGAGACACAGAACCAATAACACCATCCACCGCTGGGGTAGGTGGAGCTTTAGAGGTTCCAAACTGTGGAGCATCAGGAAAATATCATAAAGCGTGCCGGACTGAGAGTATACCAGATCCAGATATTGGGCACGCGCTATGGCTTGTTCTTCAGTCACACATGCTCCCATAGCAATATCTTGGGCGATTTTGTTAACGAAGGAGGTGGTGAACCAATGTGTTAGTATCTGATTAAGTATATGAAACTTGATCAGTCTACGACGACGTCGCCACTCATGAATGTGATCAGAAATGTGGTGGTTTTGCCCTGCTTCAAAGAAGTCAGGAGGTGCGTCCCGGCTTCGTAGCGAACCGGTAACTGAAATCTTGAAATCTTGAAAGATGCCACGGGATAATTCAATATACCACTTAGCGCCAGCACCAGTCAAAGTGTGCTGGAAGAGGCGTAGACGAATTGAATCATCTACCCAAGAGTTGGACGAACACCAAAGATGGTAAGTCATCACATGAGCTTGGGGGTCCTCCCCAACTTTACCCTCAAACTTGGGGCAATCACCGGGCACCTTGGTAGGAACCGGAGGCCAATAAGGATTGTGCAAAATCGGATCATTGGTTAATTTCGAAACATCCAGTAATTCCAAGGTAGCCAGGAACGGCAATGGCGGATTGGACGGCATGCCTGGCCCTTGATAAGTACCAGTACCTGTACTCCACGCTGGTTGAGAATATCCTTGCCCCCAGGGGTTCTGTCTAGTAGGATTCTGACTGTAGGGGGTATAGGGTGTATAACCAGCCTGATTCGGTTGCTGGTAACCAGTGTACGGGGCTTGATAACCAGAGTATGGACCCTGATTATATGTCGGCCCTTTGTAAGCAGCATTTGGATTTGGCTGCTGAGTATAGGTATAGCCGGGTTGTTGAGAGTAATAGTTAGAACCTTGAGGCTGGCTATAATTTGGTCGGTATTGACCATGAGAATAGTAACCGCCTTGAGGTCGAGTGGGCTGCTGATAGGTGGGACCCTGCTGAGCTTGATAATTAGGGTGCAACAGTTGATTTGGATGCGGCATTGAATAAGTCGGCTGCTGGGCAGGGTTGGCAGGATGTGCGGGTTGGCCTGGCTGAACAGGCTGACCTAGCTGAGCGGGTTGCCCTGGTTGAACAGGTTGACCCGGATAAACAGGTTGTGCTGGTTGTCTTGGCTGTTGAGGAGCACCAGGCTATGCCGGATGGGCCGATTGGCCTGGTGGAGGGACACCAAGTTGTGCCGGATTGGCCGGTTGGCTTGGTGGCGGGATACCAGGTTGTGCCAGATGGGCCGGTTGGCCTGGTAACGGAATGGAGCCAGGTGGTTGCTGATAATCAGTTTGACCCGCAACAGTACCATAAGATGGTCCTAGCTGAAGTGAAACGTTGGGACCAAGAGGATACTGTGGTTGCATAGGTTTAGAAGGTTGGAATTGCCCCCCAGGACCATGTACCGGCCCTGGTTGGTACCCCGGTTGACCTGTGAGTCCTTGAGGTTTCCCAGGTGGGACTCCAGGGAGAGGTTGCACGAGTTGACCTGAAGGGTTGTAATACTGTCCTTGCGAACCGTATAATGGTCGTTGATAGCCCGGAGGGTAGCCCTGTACGGGCTACCCCTGCGGGTCATAAGGATAGCCAGGCTGGCCCGAAGGTTGGCCTTGAAAAGGTTATCCTTGCGGGTTAAAAGGCTGTCCAGCTTGGTTATACGGTAAACCCTGAGCATGAATTTGAGCCTCAGAAGCAGGTAAACGTAAATGGTTCCCATGCTCATCATACTGATATGGAAAAACGTACACGGGTGTACCATCCTGTGCATAATGCGAAAAATAAGAGCGGTTGGGATCTTGAGAGGACTGTCCGACCTCGGGGTTCGATTGTTGCAAGTAAAATCGATACTCCTCAGGAGAAATGTCCTCCGGCATAGCAGATGCTATATAGACGTCTTCGGGAAGGGACGTGGCCCTTACAGACTGAGTAGTAACATCGGGTGCAGATGCAGCCACACAAATAGTGGGCACAGAAGGTACAGAAGTGACCTGAGGGGATGACGTAATGGGTGTCCGTGGAGACATCCCTAATGAAGGAACAACCGGCCTCGTAGAAGGAGCTGATAGCCCCATAGAGGCAGCGGCGACAATAATCTGACCCAAGGATCTATACCCTGCTGGTAATGAGGGACCGGGTGATGAAATAACAGATGGTTCAGGGTTGTCTCCTGGAAATAATCTCCGAGGAAATAACTGGTAATCTTCACCAGACGTGGGAATTTCCTCGCTGGATTCACTCATGCTTGAGCCTGCCGCTAGATCTCGTAATAGACGGCGAGGACTAGGAGGAATAACAGCAGCTATAAAAGGCGAACCCGATGTAAGAGAAGGGAAGTGGTCCCCTACTCCCAATCCAAACCGAGGGTCGGAAAAGGGCCAATGGAACTCAACTGGTCCTCCAAAGGGTTGCTCAGACAGAACCAGTCCCCCGTCGGGAAACTCGGAAACAATGGGTTGATGTGGTTCAACAGAGGATTAAGAAACCTCTGATGAATCGTCTGTATATGGACTACCAGTAAATGAAACGAAAGGTTCCGCCACTGTGGTGGTAACGACAAGAGAAAAAGATCGAACACACACACGGGCTGAAAAAGAGTCAAAACACACAATCAAACGGCCAACAAGCAAAATCTATCAGGGCGTGTGATCGCGGGTGATTTATTTTACCACATTGAAACTTAGAAACTTCATCGTTTCATGTTTTAAGAGTCGAGAAACAGATGAAAGGTGACTCTATCTCTTTCAGTTTTTGAAGCAAGCGTGAAAGGACAAGCGCTTGGTGATCCTTTCAAATTTAAAGAGTTAGAAAAGATCAAATGACTACTCAGGAATACTAGGCAAAGGGTGTACCAAATAACCGTGAACTGCAATATACACCTTGGTTTCAAAATGAAAGAGAAATCAACCAAGGACTTAACGTACGTGCAAGCAATCTCCCTGAATGCTGTGTCTGGTGTATCACGGGTATAGGGCGGCAGACTCAGCTTCCTATGGATAAAGGATAGAAACCTAGTGGGGTCTCCCTTTATATACGCGACGGTAAAGGGAGCACAAGTCCGTACTAGCGCTGTCTAAAGCCAAGAGGCGAACGATAGCTACTAGGTTTTAAGACGTCGGAACACGTCTCTAGCCTAGACCTCTAAATGTGTTTCGTTAGATTTCAATGTTGCCTTAGTGTAAATTGAGTAAATTTTAATGTTTATCTTCAATTACATTTCAGTTTTCAGGCCCTAGCGAGTGTAATGTCTCAAAATCTCCTAAATGCAAACTACATGCCACAGTATATCATTTCATTCGATGAAAGCTAGTTACAAGAGAGTTAAGAGCTTTTCACACAAACAAAACGATCAGAAAACAACCAATGATATCTCTAATGCAGCTAATGGAAACCAAAAACTTTTCTCTCAAACTCACTAATCACTAATAACACCGAAAAGATTTTAATTTTCACTAACTAATCAAAAGCAAAAGATATTTTTTGTATTTTCAATGTTTAATAGCAAAAGTGCACTAAACAAAACGAAAACTAATGAAAAGAGAAATTTGAGAAGTGATGAGGAAAGAGAAAAACACACAAATTTCACTCAATGCAAACACACAATCAGATCTCCAAATCGACAAAAGAGTCCCTCAAAACCAAAAGAATCCCAAAGACTCAAATGGACCATGTGATCTAGGCCCAAAATGAGACAAGGCGAAATTCGAATGAAGAAGAGAACAAACACTCAAATAACGCAATAAAATGATAAACAATCGTCAAACGAATGCAAAGGAGCAATCAAAAGGTTGACTGAACAATTAGAAACCCAAAACTCCCAAGGGAGGCTCAATACACAAGAGCACCTAGATGCCTTAGGGCTAGAAAGTGAAATCGATGGAAACGGGCAAACAACCAAAGGACGAAGGTCACAGCCAGTCAAACAAGGCTCCAGAACACTCAAGTAGACGAAAAAACAAGGCCAAAATCACAAATCAGTCTCAGAAAGCTCATAACACAGAAAACCCTAATACCTCACAGGATTGGCGTGACTGTGAGGTTGAAATTAGCGCCAGAATGGAACTGGCGCAAGTGATACACAAGCAACCTGCGCCAATGGGGGCGACTGTCAAGCTAAAAAGCGCGCCAGTCGTGTTAACTATGCAAAAAAAAAAAAAAACAATCCCAAACACAGACCAGTGATGACAAGGCCAAACAAAAGCCAAACAAATAGAAAAAAAAAACCCAAAGAGCTAACCAAGCAAGCAAGGCCAAGAATCAAACGAAAAGACAAGACAACACTCCAAGTCGTTAAGTTCATAAACTAAACCGGAGATGGACTGAAGCAACGTTGATCTACTTCGCTAATGCAGAGCAAAAGCGTTTCGAAGGCTATCTGGCCGACTTCAGGCTCCGTCTGTAGCTTACAAAACAGAACAACAACAAGCTAGACGATCCCCAACGGAGTTGCCAATTTGTTGTGGAGTTAAATCCCCTCTGCGAACAGAGGCGATCCCTACTAGCCCAGACCGAGTCTAGCAACAATCGTCACACGCTATAGCGCAGGTTCCTAATTGCAAATAAACCAACTAGTGATGAAGGCTTACCTGGAATCCAACGTTGTCGCTCGTAGAGAAAGTAGCGCTCCCGTTCCTTAGCTCCGGCAGATCACAATCCTCACGATCTCCGTGATCGGACACCTGCACGCACAAGAAACAAAACAAACGCAAGCGTAAAATCCAGTACATGCAACTATATGTTAGTCAGAGAAGACATAACTCATGATCATCATCAAGAACAAGAGTGGAACCATAACCAATAGTCGCTTATCATTAATGAATCAAAGGAAGAATACAACCGTAGCTCTGACGCTGGATTCTCCTTCAGAGGGTCGTCAGCAAAACGTGTCTCGATAAAGCCTGTCGGGGATGGGACAAACCTCTCTCTCTGAATGTCTCGACACTAATCTCCTTGCTTGGATTTGGCCTTAAGGGAATGAATCAAGGCTCTTGTAGCATTAGGCTCTTGGGAACTTGGAGACTAGCTTGCAAAGGAGATGAGCAAGATTTTATAGATGGAGAAAGGGGAGTTGGGATCCCTATAATCATGGGATTGGCCCTATCCTCAAGGAAGCTTCCATGAGAGGTGGCAAACCACTTCCTCTACATGGAGATCCGTAGCCAAACCTCCCAACTCAAGATAGATACCAGTTTAGGAATTGGTTAGGACGAAACTTCCGCCATTTATTTTTAAGAAACACTCCTTAAAATGGCTAGCGCAGGTGCGACTCTGAGACAAAGCGCCAATTGGCGCGCCCTCTTTGGAGGATTTTCCCCCTTGGCGCGAGGGCTAAACTGGGTACCCACGCCAATGCAAAAAGAGTTGTTTTTTAGGTTTTTTCACAAGGAGTTGTCTTCAAGGAAATGAAAGTACATGTTTAGGGGAATTCCATGAAAGTGTTTTCAAGTTATGTCACTGCTCACAGGTCACGGAATGAGCCCTCCAATTGCAGGGACGGTGACAAATTGTTGTGTAACACTAGTTATGTACAACATTACCAACATCTTGATATTCAGTCTGAAAACATCCTCCTCAACCTATCTTACAACTTTACACAGAGAATTATACCTCAAGAGAAATAGCTTACAATTCACAGATATCCGATCAAAAACCTTTACAATGAGTTTTTTCATGAATTTTATAGCTGAGAGAGAGGCAGAGGAGGTAGATGAAACACTAAATGAAACATTAAAATAGAGTAGGAAGAGGGGCTCGAGGCCCATTCTATTTTAATGTCTATGCATCGAACTTCTGTACTCTGTGTGAAAGAGTGGTCTTCGACAGGCTAAAATTTACTCCAGGTATGTCCTTGATGTGGCCTCTAACTGAAGTACTCTGCAGTAGTTTGGTGAATAAACAAAAAGGCAGATAAAGATCATGAGGCCTGCCATACTATGTAACAAATGCTTCTGGTAGCACTAGTACTGTTGTCAGGGTAGAGATCTTCTCTGGAACACTGTATATAATGAAAACAGTATGGGCACCTCGTCCTTTCATGGGAAAGAACGTTCTGCTGATGTTGACACTGATATATCGTTTTGTGTGCCCTAGGCCTTATTGGGCCTCCTGTGTTAGTCTCAGGTTATTCAATCTGGTACATTACTTTTCAATCATTGAATTAAGGCTCATACGCCCTCAATTACAGACCTTAACTCTCTGATCTTTCACTGATACTCTTTGTCGCTCCATTACTGTCTCTAACTGCCAATTTGCAGGGCTTATGGTGCTGGGGGTTTAAGCGGAGTTAATACCCCTGATTTGGATAGAATATGAATTTTGAATCCTTCAGGAGTCTTCCTGCAATCATTGGCTCTGATAAAACTTTCCTTTGCGCTGCTGTGTTACTAATAGTGATTGTGTAGAACAGAACGGTTTTCCCCGTCTATATTCCCTGAAAAACACACACAATTGTTAAGAAATCCATGCCGGAGGGGGATGGATGCAGTGGAAGGCTGTGTGAATGGTAGCGGAATTGTGGAGGAATGGCGAAAAATGCAGTGGAACGGCGAAAACAGGCAAAAACAATGCAAAAATGGTGGAAGACTAGACAGGTGGAGGCTTAGTGGAGAAATGCATGTTGACCGTTCGATCATTGCATGGGGCGACGATCGACGGTGGAGATTGGGTCGGAGGATCGCAATCACAAAGGGCGGAGGAGGGCACCGTTTGAAACTTGCGATTGCGATTGGAGCGAAGTACGATGGAGCGACTGCCGTCCGATCTGAAGGCAGATCGACGGCTCTGAAGAAATCGGAGGAGCAGATGGATTGGGGAGACGGGCGCACTGCGATGGGCGCTGGGCCGTCAGATCTCAAGAGATCAACGGCTAAGATCGCGACGGGCCATTATAACAATATTTCAATCACATCAAAAGTTTTTTAAGGACCAAAGGAAACTCCTCCCGACCGATCTTCTGATGCGATTAGCGCTCAAGGGCTTAGCGCCTAGTCTTGGTGCCCGGGCATATGGGGAAGTGGTTCGAGGGGGCTAGCCGAAAGGGGCTTAACCCGCATATGTCAAATGGATGTTTTTAAGCCAAAAAGAGGGCTTTTTAAGGCTTAAAAGGAGTTTCGATAGAAGGAATAAAGGGTGTTTAAGGCCGAATAAAGGTGTTATGAGGCTTAAAAGGGGAGTTAGGGTGATTTTAAGGGGTTAATGGGGGAAATAGAGAGGAGTAAAAGGGGAAGAAAACAAAGGTTAAGTGGGGATGGAATCAGAGGGAAAAGGCCTTTTTGGGCATTCTTCTTCACAGACAGAGAGGCTTTTAAACTGGGAATAGCAGTGAGGATTTATCAAAATGCAAAGGCATAGGAGACTTCAAGGATGATGTGTTTTCAAAGGAAATGCATTCCTTGAAGGCTCAAAAACAATTTAGCCCCCTGTTTGCTTGTCAAAAAATTCATAGGGGGCTAACAAACTCTATAACTCAACAAATATTAAAACTACAACAATAATATAATTATAATACTATATAAATGAGATATATTCATATGTAAAAATAATGATATATTAATACCGATATGTTTCATTGCTTCCTTGAGAACCGTTTCCCTACTAGAGTGGACCAACAAGGACTCAAGAGGCTCTAGTGACCCTCTTTGCGAGGAAATCCTCGCATAAAAAGGTGGGAACTTTCAAACATTGGGGAATCCTTCCCACTCTCTCAAATTTTGCCACAAGTTAAAAAGGTGGGAACAAGTGCATTAGGAGGGAAAATTTCCCAATCCACGGATAGAAGGCTGAAAAAATGGCGGTGAAATTTTTTTAGTCTTATTACTGAAAACGGTTTCGAATTTGTACTCAGGCTTTCCATACAGATTCTGGGATCTATCCTCCGTAGCTGAGCCGAGCCATGGGCAAGAGCGGTAGGAGTTCATCAGATGGCCTAGCTTTCTCCGATGAAGAACGGCCATAGAATGAAGAATCGAGCCCCCGATGAGAAGAGGAGGACCAGGAAGAACTCGAAGCTATAACTCAACAGACGACAGAAAACGATCAAGACAATCAACCGACAGAGGCATCTAACCCAAACAACGATCAAAATGCTTCTGGCAACGACAAGGCCAAATTCTTTTGGCAGCGATGAGAACAATGTTACCGATGAAATAGGTAATCACATTGTTACCTACTTTTTCTTGGTAGCATAAAAAACACCCGATTTTGAAAAGTGGTGATGCAGAATCACCTTTTTTTTTTTTGGAGCACATTTTTGACACTCTAATATTTTTATTTATGAAGTATGAATATTTGTTTTAAAATGTTAGTGATTTTCATGCTAATTTTGAAACGTATTGATGTAGCATCAACTTTTTTTTAGAGCGGTGATTTTCATGCTAATTTTGAAACGTATTGATGCAGCATCAACCTTTTTTTTTTAGAGTGGTGATTTTCATGTTGGTAATAAAACACAAAACTTAGATAAAATATATATATATATATATATATATATATATATATATATATATATATAAAATAAAAAAAACCAATAAAAATGTAAAAAAAAACAAAATTAACTCGTAAAATAAAAAATTTAAACAAAAATAAATAAATAAAACAAAAAAAAACAAAAATATTCGAAAATTATATCAAAAGAAATGAAAAAATTTGAAAAAAAAAAACATAATTTAAAGAAAAAAAACAAAAATTAACCAAATTTAAAAAAAAAAAAACATCAAAAACATTTTTTTCTAAGTTATTAAAAAAAACCATATAATTAAAAAATAATAATTTAAAATAGAAAATTTAAAAATAATTTAAATTACAAAATTAAAATTTAGATAAAAAAAATAAAATACAAAAAAAGAAAAAATTAAATTTATATTTTATTCCTATGCTCAAAAGGCTTGGAGAGAAGCCTCCCCAAAGGTCCGTATTACAACAAAGATTATGAAATTGAGCTCTAATGTGGTTGTACGCGGGGCACTCTAAGAGGAAGTGATTTTCATCCTCGATGTTCATATTCTCACAGAGATGACAGATCCTTTCCATCCATGGTGTTTTAGGAACTGTCCAACGACCTGTTTCACTATGGAACTCATGAGAGTTCGTTCTAATCTTGACTATATTAATTTTCTTCTCTGAGCTACTTAAAACAGAGATACTTTTGAGTAAAAAATAAAAATCATTTTATATTATTTTTTTTATAAACTCTATTTATTATATAAAATTAATACTTCATATTAATTTATAATTAAAAAAAATTAAATAAAACTAATTCTATATTAATAAAGTTAAACTTAGCTTATAAGGTATAAAAAACTGTATATTATATGTTATTTTTTTAATTAACTATATATTATATGTTATTTCTTATGAGAATATCATAAAACTATTATATGTTATTTTTAATCATAATAGAATAGCAGAGAAACCATTTAATTTTATATTATGGGAATTTATAAAACCTGCAACTTAAGTTCAAAGAAATCATGCATATATAGATGAATAATGTGAATTTATATCATAGATGTTCTAAGCTACCTTGAACGGAGAGATTTATACTTATGTTTATGGTTATAAATTTATTTTATGAAGGTACGTGTTTGCATGAATCCAAATTTTTAGTAGATTTTTAGAAGTTAAGAAGGCATTTTTTTGAAGGGTTTTCGGAAATTTTTTTATTAATTTTTAGTTAAAATTGTTCAAAATTTGATTTGAATTAATTTTAATAATTTTTAGTTAAAATTTTTCAAAATTTGATTTGAATTAATTGAAATTATAAATTTGAATTGTAAATTCTTCATAATCAAAATGTCTAAAAAAATTTAAAATTCATATATGAAATCAAAAATTTAATTTAAACAAAAATAAATAAAAAATTCAAAAAAATAAAATAAAATAAATCTCGAATTTAGGCGATATCAGGCCATATCTCCAAAATTCTCAGAGTTAAACGAGGTCATTTCGCTGACCAGTCCAAATCTAAGCGAATCTTGATCTCTATGACCAAGCTTGCAGATCAGTCACATAGAATAGATATAAAAATAATGATTGTCCATTGGGCACCTGGTACCAGGCCACGATGATGGATGGAAATAACAGAGAGAGATAAAACAAAAACAAAACCCAGATCCATATAAAACCAATTACCATATAATATTTAGAGGGGAAATCTGTATCATTTATACAAACACTATAGATATCTAATTGTCCATGAACTTCGGTTCAGATGGGAAGCTGTAGAAGCTAAACCATGAAATTCATGTTAATCCCTACAAAATCACCCATGATATTTTTGAAGTGTGTGAGAGTTCATTTATCGTAAAACCCTAGCGCCAGGCACGTTGTCGGAATTAGAACGATCTTGGTCGAGTCTCTGATGGCGCACTTGAGCTGTTGCATCTTCTAACATCTGCTCGGGCGCCCCCTGGCTACAATAATCCTCCCGTGGTTTCTATTTTCCATGTTTTGGAAATAGGAGGAGAAGAACTCCTTGTCCTCTTTCTCCAATTCATTCCACACTGAAAATTACAAAATAGAGATTTCAATTGGTGTAAAGCAGCAGTGTTGAGGGTTTATAATGAAATACCTGTGATGGTTATTGCAGGTAGGATATTGGCGTGCTTTAAAAGCGCCTCCACACATTGTTTCTGATCCATGTTGAAGAGAAGGCATTTTTCAATCAAGTGTTGCACCTGCATCATGATCAGCACCCTCCACCCATTTTAATCCAAAATCTATGAAGAAATTTAAACCAAAATCTATGAAGAAATTTAGGGCATTTTTTATGGTTTCGATTAATATAATTTGATTACAGAGTTATCCACTTACTGATCACTCACCAGTATAATATATGAAGACGAAGAAGTTTCATCGCGTGCTGCTGCAGGTGTCGGCATTTTAAGGTGATTGAAACGCTGCAACTATTGACAAATTGGGTTAAATAGGGGAATGGAATGTGAATAGAAAGAAGGAAAGCTGAAATTCGGAGAGCAGAAGAAAATATGAGAATGGTAATCTAATTTTGGTAGTGACCAGTGAAGCTTGAATAAAATATTATAGGACTGTACTGAGGTCTTGAAACAAATGATTTGTAACTGCCTTAGAAGCCATGAGGCTCGGGGGAGAGTGCTCGACGTGATTGCCAGGACTTGTTGGTTGGGAGGATAACAAATTATTTCCTCGACAGGTTCCATAGCTAAGTGCACAAATAAGTATTAAATTGAAATTATATTTATGGATTAATTTAGATCATCAAAATTCTTATTTGGCTTATTGCAGTGATTGATTTGAAACCAATATTGAATCTACTGGTAGAATTCCGAATATGATTATGGTTAGTGATCGGGAGATCATATCCATTGTTCAAAAATGCTCAAAAATGAAAGTGCTCAAAATTGTTTACAACCTGAGTGCCAAAAAGGTCTCGTCGCTGCGATTCTGGCGCCATGAACGGTTCACAAAATAGAGGTCGTATGCAAAATTTATGAAGGTTTGAAAGGCCTAGTAAACTCCAAAAAAATGACCTTTGACTAAATTTGAATTTGTCAAAAAAATTTCAAAAAAAAAATATTTTTTATATTAAGGATTTTAGGCCAATCAACAGGTGCCACATGGCCAGCCTGGAGGCTGCCACGTGGCCCCAGGCCGAAGGGCAAATTCGTTATAAAACTTTTGAGAGTTTGGGGGTTTGAACGCAGGACCTCTTGCCCAACAACGCAGCGCCCCACCGTTCGAGCTACCAGGTGAATCTTAACCTTAAGGGGCTTCACATCAATTTAAAATTTCAATTTATTTGCACGACAGCAAAAGGGGGCCAGCCTCTAAGGGTTAGCCCCCACTCCATGTGACCCTGGGTTTGAAGCCGCAACCTTAATCAAACCGGTGGCCTCCAAACCGTAACCTCCGGCGTTAGTTGCGTAGTGTTCACATGCGGAGGACCCAAAATAAATGTAACTGCCAGTTCTGGTGGTTTAGTTGGCGGAAGTTATAGTGGACACTCCATCTTTGGCGGAAATGGACAACTTAATTGGAGTTAACTCCAGTTCTCCACAATTAGTGGAGTTTTTTAAGGGACATTGGGAAATTTTTGTTTTGGCCATAACTCCTTGGATATTCGACCAGTTTTGATGGATGAATAGTCAATTTTGGGTATTCTCGACATTTGGAACACATTGGCAGAGGTTTCAGAGCCATCAGATGTCATATTGTACATGTTTTTCTTTAGGAGAGGTTAAGGAGCCACTAGGGCCATTAGGGTGTTTTCACAGTTTTGAGCATCCATTCTCTTTTTTCTACAAATGAATACTCATTCCTGACTAATTCAAGAATTATGAAGTTGTTTTTATAGAAAGCAGAACCATTTGAGGATTTATTTCACATGTACTTACCATTTTTAAGCAATAAGATATGAGGGACATGCCATTGGGAGTTGGACCAACAGATGTAGTTGAGGAAGGGTGAACTGCTTCATCAAATTTGTTGAGTATTGTTACATGTGATATTTATTTCTCTGTTATTTATTGTTGTATAGTGTTATACAAGCTAATTTACATGCTTTAACCTCACATAAAAATCTGTTTAAATAAGTTAAAACCATTGACTTCATCTGCAAACTTCAGTGAACCTTATGCACACAATTTAATTACTATTTGGATACTTAGCACAACAAACTTAATACATTCCATTCAGATCAAGTTGGTATCAGAGCTTAGGTTGAGCTTGAGTTAAGCTAGAGTATTTTCTCTATTTAACCTTTGTGCAAAGAATTTGTTTAACAGTTAGCAAAAGTTTTAATGCTTACTAGTTTGAAGCTTAAGAGAGGAGAAGGTTAATTGGTGAAAGTTCAAAGTAATCCTCAGCCAAGGAGGGAAATAGTGCCATTATCTCCACCTTAAATTTCACCTCAAAGAGAAGCAGAAGAAGCCATAAGCATGAATTCAAGAAAAATAGAAATTCATGAAGAAGTTGATCCCAAGGAGGAAGAAAGAGTGTTCAGAAAAGCATTCTTTGACTTGACTGAAATGGTGAGAGTTCTTTACCAAGAAAGAAAAGAGAGACTTGAAGGAGAAGGATCCAAACTTCACAAGGAAGGAGAAGGATCTTCAGGAGGCCATAATGATGAAGATAAGTCCAAGAAAGGTAACAAAGGAAATGGAGACAGTGGAAAGTCGCCATCATCACCCTCATCTTCATCTTCATCATCCTCTACATCATCTTCAGTACATCAGCCATACAAGTCAAAGAACATTGGTAAAAATCCTTTTATAAAACTTGATGTTAAGTTTGAATTGCCAATGTTTGATGGTGAAGTTAATGCAAAAAAGATAGATAATTGGATTAGGCAATTAGAGGTCTGTTTGAGAATTCAAAATTTTCATGATGATGACACCAAAATCCAACTAGCTTCATTGAGAATGGAAGGTGCAACACTTGTTTAGTGGGAAGCCAAGACAAAGGAGAAGATCAAGAAATATGGTAAGATTATTTTATCATGAAATGATTTCATTTCTGCAATAAAACAACAGTTTTATCCATTAGCTCACATGCAGAAAGCCATAATGGACTGGAAAAATTTTAAAAAATTGAAAGGACAAAATGTACAAGTGTATACTCAAGAATTTAGAAGAAGAGCTCTTTTACTAGGAGTAGATTTGCATATCCAATACACTTTGTTCAAGTATATGGGATGTTTACATACCTACCTAAGACATAAAATTCTCATGTTTAACCCTACAATCCTAGATGAGGTTTGTGTTCAAGCCACACATTTAAAGGCAAGGGAAAAACAAAACTTAGATGGGAAAGAAGAAAGTGAGTTTAAAGGCAAATGGAAGAAAAAGAGAAATGCAAATACTAGAAAAGAGAAGGGAAAATTATTTTGCAAATACTGTTCTAAAACTAGCCATGATGAGGACCATTGTTGGAAACTTCATCCAGAGTTGAAACCATAAAATGTTTTAAAGCCAAAGAGAAAGCCAAGGAAAAAGGAAAGACAGTTGCAATAGCTGAACAAGGTCTAGGGTCAGATTCAGGAGATGAAACAAAAATCATATCTATGGGAATAAATAACTTGAAGGGGAAAGAGAATTAAAATAAACCCAATTCTATTATTTCTAACTGTCACATAGAAGCTCCAAGTGAAGAAAACAGAATTGAATTGTTTCATGTGAGGGTCATTTCCAAACATACCAAGGTTGACACATTGTTTGACAGTGGGTCGTAAGAAAATTTAATCTCTGAAGACTTGGTAAAGAAACTTAATCTTGAGACCATTCCACATCCGAAATAATATCCACTTGGTTGGATTTGTAAGGATGCAAATTTACAGGTTTCAAAGAAGTGCATGTTGCGTTTTGCAATAACTGCACATTTCATTGACACAATTGAATTAGATGTTGTTTCGCTTGATATAACAGGTATGGTGTTGGGCAGTCCTTACTTGAATGACAGGAAAGTTATCTTCCATCACCATGAGAACAAATACCATTTATTCAAATATGGAAAGGAGTACATTGTGAGAGCTCATCGTAAAAAACTAGACTTTTTTTTAGTTAATGCAGGGCAGATGAAGAGGCTCGTCAATGCAAGTCAAAACTTGACATTGATGATGATTGAACGAAGAGAATTTTTACATAATCATTTTCAGGTAAATGCTGATATATGTAGTGAGTTGTTTCAGTCTGAAAACAAGTTTTCTTTGTAAGAAGATGACATCAGTTGCAACAGTCAACTTTGGTGTCGAACAATGTTGAAAACAAAGTGTCAGTGCAAGAAGTTGCAAAGGTCCAAGAGAGGGCAAAGAAAATTAGCAAAGAAGGCACAAGATTCAGTAATTTTCATTGCTGGTTTCAAAAAGGCATGGTACAATGGCGAGGAAACTTGGTAAGGAATTGACACAAGTTCAAGGCTAATTCAACAAAAGATCGCCATAAGGACAGGATGCAAGGTGAAAGTAATTTTAATTTTTCTTTGATTATAGACCAATGTAGAAACAATATGTTTACTACAAAGTTAATTTTCTGTTCTGCAAGTTTTGAAATGTGCAGCATGACAAGATCAAAGTCAGCAACGGTTGGTCAACGGAATCAAGGAAAACATTTTCGTTTCATGAAAAGCTCCAATTAATGAAATTAGGGAAATTCCAGTGGATTAAGGTTGGAAGAGTGGGGACACAGTCTCCTCATCTTCATTTTTAGTAGTCCGGAGAGCTTTTGGGGTCCAAAAGCTTCCCAGTGGGGAGGTGTGATCAGGAGATCATATCCATTGTTCAAAAATGCTCAAAAATGAAAGTGCTCAAAAGTGTTTGCAACCTAAGTGACCAGAAAGGTCTTGTCGTTGAGATTCTGGCACCATGAATGGTTCGCAAAACGGAGGTCGCATGCAGAAGTTATGAAGGTTTGAAAGGCTCAGTAAACTCCAAAAAATGACCTTTGACTATGTTAGTCATCAGTAATTTTTGCTACCTGTAGAAGACTAAATATTGGTTATATATTTCTAAAAACAAAATTCCCTGAATATTGTGAGTTTTAGAAATCTCACTGCCTTCATTATCCTTATAGGAAAATTTTTACTATTCTACCATTTTTCCATTCCATGGTCACCCTGTCTCTCCTAAAAAACTCCTTAATGGCTTGTGCCTCTCATCTCGATCCTTTTTTCATACCTATGACCTCATTACTCTGTTTTTCCCTTGCCCATAACTCCACTTCACATCTAGGGTTACCTATAATCCTAAATCATTCCCATGACCCCAAAATTCCTCAAGCATTGATGGTCTCAAAATTATCTCTGTAGGATCTTTAGATAAATCAAGTACATTGGATTTTGGATCTTTAATACATCACTGTGTCAATACTCTATTTTTACACTTGAAGACCCCAAGCCAAGTTTCAATCATAGACCAGGTCAAAGAATCCTCCCACTAGGTCAATTAGGGTTTCATGTGGTCCAAGGTCATACTTTCCAAAGAGGACTATCATTCAGTTTCAGAGTCTTCACATAAGGTAATGGACAAGCTTAACACTTTTGCAGAAGTTTTAAAAGTCTATCAGCAAAAAGTGGGTAAGGTAGGAGATTTGTTCCTCAATGAAGACATCTTGTAGCCCTGCATACAAACAGTGTAAAACTACAGTCACAGTGGAAAAGGAAAAGTTGAATTTCATGATGACAGCAAAGGAAGATTCTGAAGATGCTACTGTGATCAGATCCCAGAATTGGAAATAATGAATTTGCCCTGACTGAATGGGTAAAAGAGATAAATTGAGTTTCAAGGCAAGAACAAAATAAGTTTTGAAGGATTTACTTTGTGTGTGAAACCCAAATGGTCAAAATGAATATGTCATGCATCAAAGAGAAAAGATATGAAGAGTATCAGTAAGAGAAGGCCAAGTTAGTGTTTTCAAGTACATACAATCAGAAATGGCCAAAGAAGGTGTTGAAGCTGCTGCTAGGGAAAATCCTCCCAAAGGTGTTTAATGAACTGTTAACCAAAAATAAATGTTAAGTTAACTTGATGAGGAAAGCAAAAGAGGATTTTGAAGTTGCTCTTGTGTACAAAAATAAAAAAATCATCAAATAAACATGTCAAATATTCAAGGAGCAAAAGGAGGAGCCACTTCAAGTGTTTTTCGATCACCTGCAAACAGAAAAGCATAAAGAATATTAGTGAAAAGGAGAAGGACTTGTAAAAACTCAGAAAGTAGGATTTTCAAGGTTAAGATCAATCCATAAGCCCATAGAATTCATTGCACACTTCTTATCAATCATTGATCACTTGCAGGGAATTACAAGTTTTAAAGAAAGATGAAAATTTGTGTTTTCAAGGAAAACTTGAAACATTTTTCCTGGTTCTGCGCTCCTGGCTTGGCGCTGTATGCCTGGCGTTTTTTCCTTTTCATTTTATTAAGGTGTTGCACGCCTGGAGGTAGGCGTTGCGCGCCTGGCAACGAGTTGCACGTTTTCCAAATAGACCCGATGGGCCCGGCAAAAGGCGTTGGCGCTGCGCGCCTGGCACAAGGCGTTGCGCCTTTGCCCGACCCAACACCCCATTCACCTAGGTGTTGAGCACTTGGATAGGAGGGCCTTCCAAGCCATTTCAACACTCAAATCGACTCAAAGTTTCTTCAAACTGCCTCCAAGCGTTTTTTAACCATCTTTAAGGGGTAACTACAAGACATCACCTCCTCTCCAAGTTTTTTTTTATCATTTGGTTAAAGGGATGGACCCTAAGGAGATAAGCTAAATATCATTCTTAAAAAACACTGATTAAGCCTCCCTCATCTGCAAACAAGGAAATATCAGTCAAAACAGGGGTAAATTGAGGGTTGAATTGTTGGAAGTTGCCCACTCACCTAAGGTTGTACCTACACTCACTCCATTCATTCATAAGCTTTGTCCCCTACAATACAAATATATTGACCTTACATTTCCCTCTCCATTTCAAATTTTACATAAGTGCAAGGTGTGCCAAAGCAAAAATTTTACAAATCAGCAGGGGGTGGTCATCAATTCTAGCCTCTCATTCAGCCTGCCATACCTACACACTCTCTCATTTCATTCACTTGCAGAACTACCTCTCTCATCACCATCCCTTGAACCCATTTCCATTTACAATCTTATGGTTTTCAAGGTCAGTGTGATCAATATGTTAAAAAAGAGAGACAGTGGCAGAGAAGAAAAGGGCAATGAGGGGGCTGATACAAGTGAAGAAAGTGGAAAATATGGCATTAGGTCTAAAGTGTAGTGAGGGAAATGAGGCACATATCAATGAGGCCTATATCAGTGAAGGAGAAAGTAGCAAGGAAAGAGAAAATGATAGAAATGAGGTAAATGTCAGTAAGGCAGATGCCCATGAGAAATCAAATAGTGAGGAAAGAGCAGTGAGGGAAATAAGGCCTATGAAAGATATGATGGAACCAGTGAGGCTAAAATACAAAGAAAACCTTGAAAATTTGGCCGATCTACACCTACAAGTCTCCCAAACATAATCACTTGAACAAAATCCAACTTTGGGCACATTTCTGTACTTATGAATTTTTTACTGTTTTTAAGGGCCAAAGGCGCAGCACCCCTGGTGCTGCGCTCTTTTTTGAGGCATCCATTGGAGGAATGATTTACATTTTTGGGTTCATCTTGCCAAGTACATCACACACAACATTTTAGGTCATTTGGAGTAGTTTTGGTCATCCAAAAAGTTCAAAAACATGCAAAAATTCACCATTATGCCCTATTTTCAAAGTTGGCACTGTGCCCTGAGCAGTATTGGGAGATTTGCTTTTTGGGCAAGAAAATATACACCAAATGAAAAAATTTAAAAAATTCTAGAAAGTAGAGTTCACAATATTTCCAACGAGCTATCACGGAGCTCATTCAGACACTGGGAAGGCTTTCAAAACTTAGTTGCAACGTGGCCTATTTTTCCAGTGCAAGCACTGCGCCCTTGGACCTCAATGCTGCATCCTTGCAAAAAAGTCAAAAAAACACACTTTGAGATATTTTGGAATTTATTGGGAGCCTAAATGTCAGATTTTTTGCCAAAAGAGGTTGAGAAGGTATTTTTGCATTTAATGAATTAGGATATTTTGTGCCTTGGGCCTTGCATGGTCTTAATGGACAAAAATGATATTTATGAGCAATTAATGGCCTCCAAAACCCTAGATAGCGTTTTGGCTCTCCTTTGAATGATAAATACTGCTTGAGGGCCTCATTGTTCATGTTGCTTGGTTAGCTATTGAACTGAGCATAGGCTCTGAGTTGTAAGGAGTTTTTGGCTTTGGAGCCTTGTTTTTCTCTTGGACTGAATAACAATGGAGCCAAGCACTTTGCAAGATTCATGAACATGGATAATGGTGATGTCTTTCTCATTTTGTTCTCATTTTCTTATGTTTTTCATATTGTGTCATCTTTCTCTTACGTTAGAACAAAATTTTTAGCTTAAGGTATGCTGTCAAAGGCTCATTAAGTCCGTCTACTTCTTTTTCCCTCATGTTTTCCTTTGCTAGGTCGGTTTAGAGAATTCTTAGTTGCTCTCTAATCCCACTTAGCTTGTTTATCTCAAGAATGATTTATTAATGGAGTCAGTTATAAAGAGGTTTATGGTTAACCTTGCACTTTGGAATCACTTTAAACATTATTTTTGAGGTCTCTTCTTCGAAGTATTGCTAACTAGGGTTTAGCTGAAGAGGTATATGGTTTGCCCTGCCCTTTTGCTCATCTTAAATAATTTCTTTGAGGTTATTTGTAGTATGATTAAGGAAATTTAAGAGTTCCCTGCTTCTTGATCATTACTATATGTCATCTTGCATGTTTTATTTCTCTAAAGGTAGACAACTGAAGAGGTTACGAGTTCCCTACTCTTTAGGGTTTACTGGATTCTTGTCTTAAGGTTTGCTTGCTAGGGTTTGGTCAAAGAAGTATGGTATGCCTATATTTGGTTCTGTCTTCATGCATAGTATTCTCAAAGGCCTTTCTTGTTGTATTATTTGTCAAAGGATTCTTAACTGCCCTTTGCACCTACTTTGTTCACAATTTAATGTTCACTTCACTCACCTATGCCTTGAAGATCCATTTAGCTTCATTATACTTGCCCTCTGAAAAATCCTTGACCTATTATTGTACCTTCCTAGACCTTTTGTAGACTCCATAGTCCAATGGTTTAAGCCTCTCCTACTCTATCTGTTTTTCTTGACAACCTACTCAACCAATCAAAACAAACAAACAAACCCTAATATTCATAGCTAGCCTAAAATCAAAACCCTAAAAGTTATCAAGTTACATATTTTACTCAAATATAGAGAGAGCTCTCTCTGAGTCTAGGAAGGCTAGGTCCTAGGACTCCAAATACTGTTTTGATGTTACCCTTGTACATTTGTTCTTGCCAATCTGAAAAATTACGGGGAACTAAAATAATGGTGATCATGGTGGGACTTTCTGAGTTAGTGACAATCTAAGTATTCCTTAGGACCTCAGGAAAACCCAAAACATCCTTAGATTGGTATTCAGTTGTTGATGGTGGACAAAAAGTACATCCTTAAAATAGTAAGAATCCTCCACCTGGCGACTCCACTAGTCTTCAGTAGCCCTGTTGACCCTCACTATTCCTCATCGACTCCCCTATGAATGCATTAATCATGCTGATGGTGGATAGCAAAGTTTAAACCTTCCACCTGGCGACTCTACAACTCTCAATAGACCTAAAGACTCTATTGATAGAAGACTCTAGACTGGTTGAAAATATGCATTAACCCTTTTGATTAACAAATATGGATCCAAGGATACAACAGAGATATGCTCCAATGAACAGAGATCACATCCCTGGGTTCCCACACAAAATGCCTTAGATAAACTAGGTTTCAAACCTGCCTATGTTTCAAGATGAAAAATTCGATGACCCCTTGTTACATCTCATCAAATTTCTTATACATGTATGGAGATTAAAAGTTAAATGGCATGAAGACTGCCTCATGAAAATGTTCATGGGGACAATAGAAGGAAAGGCAAGGAAATGGTATGAAGGCCTAGACCCTGGTAGTTTGTTTTCTTTAAAGGATTTCCATAAGGTGTTTTATGAACATTATAAATAAAATTGTTCATCTTTATCATTAGCTGAAACTTGTTGTGATCAATCCGAAGATCTCATACAATACCTGTAAACATTGATGAAGATTTAGGAAATTGGCATCCTGAAAGTCTATTAGAGGAAATTCATGCATTTAATTCTCAGATCATCTATCATGACAACCAAGAGGACTTGGTTGAGGATGAAATCAATCAAGAAATGGAAGAAATCCACAGGATCTCTCTTAAGACACAAGTGATTATTCACCATCTTTTCTGGGTGAGGCTCAAGAAGACATTCAACCTCAAAATCAGTCTCCACCAGAGAAAGAAAACTACTGTAGTTCTATCCAAAGAAAGAGAAAAATGCCTCCTGCTTTAACTGAAGAGGAAATATATTAGATTCTAAACATGCAGCCAGCCTCTAAACCTTCATGTGAATAGAACATTTCTATTCATTTTCCTGCCAATCCCAGCTATCACAGATCAAAAAATGGATTTGTAGATCAATTCAAGGAGAAACAATATGATAATCCAATATGTATGATTGGTGACATTACTTATGTTGATGATTCTCCAAAGTTTGATCAGTATGATGATGGTTATGTTCCCCAAACAGAAGCTAATTTTGCAGAGAAATCAACAGTTGGTTTGTGGAAGGAAGTTCAGTTTCATCAACTTGAAAACAGTAATAAACAAATATATACCTGCTATGACCCTGATGAGGAAATTCAAGAAAATTTGGAAGTAAGTGAAGCATTTGTGCCTCTTTGTTCTACTTCATTTCAGTCCATCAGAAATGACTTTCATGTGATTGGAAATCAATAGTATTTCAGTTTTGATGTTGAGGTTGGGGAAGATAATGAACTTCTTGAACAAATTTTTAATGAGAAGCCTTTTCCTGAAATGGATGAGGAAATCATTGATGATATATAATTCTCCTCAAATCCATATTTGCAGCCACCAAGTTCCATTGAATTTCAAATTGCAGATGAAGGCTTGGAAATTGATAATCACAAGAGAGGGGTTGTACTGCCTTCTCAAGAAGATTTGTTGCCAAAGAGTGCTCCTGCTCATCAACATGATGGCCTTCATACAGAATTCAACCCACTCAATCAGAGCATATAAGGTTTGCTATAGGACAACATTACAATATATGATGAGGCTGACAGTGTGGATGATCATGAGGAAGGGGGAGAGGTTCTTTCTCAAAAGAATCCCAAGCATAGCCAAGTGGAGGAAGGAGTAGTCCTGAATGAAGCTTATTACTCAAATCCTCTAAGCCAGGTATTATTCCAAGATTCTTTTGTTGTTTGCTTAGAGACATTTGAAAAGGGAATAAAATATGTCAGAAGTAGTTCGGTGCAAGGTTTAAAGAAAATTTTAGGCACTACTGTTCAAACACAAGTGAGGTGGGAGTGGCCTTTTGATTTTTTCAGTACACTCTAAGAGTTGAACAAATATCACTCATGGAATCATCTAATTGATTGGTTATATTAGAAAAGAGAGTTCACCAAATGAATATATGCCCCGAAGTTAGATTATGATAGATAGGTATGCAAATAAGCTCAGCACTATGAGCATCTTTCAAGTTTGTAATCTTAGAATGCTGATCTAAAAAATAAAAAAACAGAGAAAAGAAAAAAAAAGATGGCAGTTTTAAAGAAGAGGTACAACCCCATACCAAAAAATATTATTGCTGAAAGTGAGCAAGCATAAATGCCACTACCTTTGAGAAAAGAGAGTCTTGTTTAGTCATCTAGCCTAATCATGACTGAACATGTTTTAAATTTTTGCTGATAGGTTAGTGGAAGAAGACTTGCCAAAAAATTTAAGCTTGGCTTGTCAATAGATTAGATTAAGAAATATTGCTAGTTCCCAAAGCATAAATCTGAACCAAAGGAAATGAGAGGGATGCATAACCAATTCTAAATCACAACCCTCATGTTTTCTAGTTTTTTATTGTAAAAAAATAATGTCTGTGTGAAGCTTTTCCAAATGCCATAGCCCATAGCAAATTAGATTCCTTAATCCTGGTTTGATCATGTTTGAATTTCATGTCAGGAGGTTAGAGAATAAAGTTATTCAAACAACTTAATCTTGACAGATGAGTAGACTAGGTAGAGAATAAGAGAGTTCATTAGCCCTAATCTTAACTCTTGGAAGTGATAAGGGTACAAGTAGATAGTTTTCTATGCTATCAAAAGAATTTCATGGGTTTGCTAGTCCAAAGTGCACGAAAAGAAGAAAAAAAAAATGTTAGGCAAAGTATGACGAGTAGAGTGAAGACAATGTTGAAGCGGTATAACTTTTCAAATTTTGAAATCATAGCTTCAAGGAAACATCGGAAAATTAAGGAAGGGATCTCCCATGTGGTAAATGATGTGGCTCGGATATCGAACTGCGGGGTTACGGGCACCTTCTAAACAAGAGCTTCCCTCCCCAAGTGGAGCCATTTAGTCATCGATGTTTTCATTATCTGTGAGTGAATAAATATTGGTTCTGAATTTTTAAAAACAAAAATTCACACAGATATTGTGAGTTTTATAATCTCACTTTGCCTTCATTATCCTTATAGAAAATTTTCCACTATTCTATCATCTTGCCATTCCATGATGGCCCTACCACTCTAAGAGACTCCTTGTAAGGTTTGTGCCACTCCTCCAACCTCTTTCACACTATGACCTCATTACTCTATTTTCCCTTGCCCATAGAATTCACTTTCCATCTAAGGTTACCTATAATCCTTTTCCTTCAGCATGTTCACGGTTCGCTTAAGCAATGATGGTCTCAAAAAATATTTATGTAGGCTCTTTAGATAAATCAAGTACATTGGATTTTGGGTCTTCAATACATCACTTTGTCGTGCTACATTTTCACTTAAAGCCTGTGTTCAGTCAGAGATCATAGTCGAAAGACCCTCCCACTAGGTAATTAGGGTTTCACGGTTAGGGTCATCATTGGTATTTGGAGACCTTGTTTCTCTTTTGTTAGAATGTGGTTCATAGGAATTTAAATGTTGAGACATGGTTATTCAAGAAAAAAATCTAAAAGTCTCCAAAGAGACTACCTTATCAAATTCAAAGATGCATGAGGTAAGTAAACTTTGACACGTTTTCAAGAGTGTTAAAAAGTCTATCGGCGAAAGTTGGTAAACTGGGGGGGTCTTCTCCTCGTAGAAGACCTCTCATAGCCCTTCATAGAAAACGATGTAAAGCGCTAGTCAAGTGGCAAATAAAAATTTGAGTTTCATGGTGGAAGCAATGGATTTGTGAAGATGTCACTATGATAAGATCTCCAAATTGTGAAAGGTGAACATTTCATGCATAAATATTAAAAGAAAGGTCAAAATCGGTGTTTTCGATCACCTACAAGGCAAAAGTAAAAAATATGATGAAGAGGGCAAAGAGAAGGGTTTAACACGATGAAAATGGGTTTCAAAAGTAAAATTAAACTTCTATCTACCTATTGATCCATCTAACACTTCAGACATTCCGTACCTTACGGAGAACTAGAAATTTCAAGGGAGAAGAAAGCTGTTAGTTTTTGGGCAAAATTTGACTTAGTGTTGAGCGCTACGCCCTTAGGATGGTGTTGTGTGCTGGCCTTTTCCTCCCATGTAGTACACGGAGCATTGTGTGCCTGGGGCGTGGCGATACATGCCGGCAAGGCACGCGTGCCTTTGCCCGATTTGCCCAACGGGCCCAGCAAGAAGGCCTTTGACGCTGCGCACTCACGACCGACGTTGCGCACTTGTGGCGCTACGCCCTTGGCGAGAGGGGAGCCTTCCAAGAAAAACAACCACTCCAGTGCCTCACTCAAATTGCTCGGCCCTATCCAAGGTCCTCCAAGGCATTGATGACTCGTCTTCGAATGCATAACCACATTCGCAAGATGTTTGATGATTTTTAGTTAATGATAAGGAAACGCTGAGGCTGCTGAGCTTAAAATTGACATCAGCATTGAACCTCATTCATCTACTAAAGAGATCGGTGACAGAACAGAGGTACATTTTGGAGGTTATTCACTCACCTAAGGTTGTGCCTACACTCACTCCATTCACTAAATTGGTCCCTTACATTACAAAAGTATTGACAATTTCATTCACTTCCTTCATATCAAATTGTCATCGATTGTAAGGTGTTGTCAAAAGGTAGAGTAGTTAAGAATTTCAAGAGAAGGAGGCGGGATGCAAATAAGGAATCAAGCGGTGGTAAGAAACGAGAGACCAATAAGGCAAAGATCAACGATATTGATGATGGCATGTCATAAGAGTAGTCGAACGATTGAGGCACATAGCGATGGTGATGAGAGCAATTAAGGAAGCAATAAAAGGCATGATGACTCCGACGATGAACAAATAATTGGATCGGATGAATTCGATTGAAGAAAATAGTGATAAAGGAAAAAGCAACAAGGAATACGGCAATGATGTTAACCGGATTTGTCGATGGATATTAACGAGGTTGTGATTGCAACGTGGAAAAGGTGGCTTGAGGAATTCGATCCGGAGATCGGTGGCAGAGGTGATCATCAATCAAGGATGATGAAATTTGAGAGAGTTGAGACTCCTAAAAAAACTACTAAAAAGAAACCTATGGATGAGAATTAAATTGACAAATGTTTCTAGAAAGCATGTGGTAGATGTTGGTAGAATTATATGAAGGCAAAGAAGAGCAGAGAGATGCAACCTGCATCGTAAGGCATCAAAGAAGGACAGAGGTAAAGGCAAGCAGGATAAATCTCCTTCTCCTCTGTAACCTCCATCATCTTCTTCTTCCTCTTCTACTTTTAGATACGAATCACAAAAAAAAAAAAAACCTAAAAAGCCCACTTTTGAAACTTTATGTTAAGTTCGAATTACTGTGTATGACGGGAAAATGAACCAGAAACTAGATAATTAAAATAGTTATAAGTCTATTGTCATATTCAAAATACATTGATAAGACAAAGATCCAATTAGCTACTCTTAGGAAGTAAATTACTTATTTGATTTGGTGGGAAAGTAAGACACGGATAGATTTAGCGTAAAGGAAAATTTATCACCTCATGGACTAAGTTTATAAAAGCTCTAAAGAAACAATTCTATCCATTGAATTCAAACACATCAAACTATAATTGATTGGTAACACTTAAGCAGGTAAAAGTTCTGTCAGCTGAAGTTCACACGAGAATTCATAAAGAAAGCATTAGCACTTGATATTTCTTTGGACACAAAAGAAACTTTGTTGAAATATATTGGCAATTTTGCATTCATGGCTTCCGACATACATTATTAATGTTTAATCCTAATGATTTTGATGAGTTTTTGTGTCAAGCTATTCATGTCAAATTGGTCATGAACCATTCAAGTTTTTACATCGAAGATAGCAAAAGAAGAGAGGAAGAATAGGAAGAAAAGACTACTACTCGAAGGAAGATAGAAGAAAGACATAGCAACACACATTGCCAAAAAGTTATCATCTGAAGCTAAGTGTTGGAAACTCCATACGGGAACTAAAGCCAAAAAGTTCCAAAGAAGGGTGACAAGAAGGCTTCGATAGCGAGTTTAGCAAAATGCGGGTTCAGTTTAGGTGATGAAGCAAAATCACTACTATGGTAACAACAAGATAAAATTTCTGGGCTTCAAATTGCTTACTGGCTTCTTCTAATATCACATAGTTGAATGAAGGAAAAATGAATCGAGTTATTTAGAGATAAGGAGTAACTTCAAATCATACTAAGATAGATACATTTCGATACGAGGATCCTGAGAAAAATTTGATTACGAGTCATTGTGTAATTGGGTTTGAAAACACATAATCATCAAAAACCATATCCTTTAGGATGGTTAAAGAACAATCTCAAATTCATGTTACCAAACAATGTGATTAAAATTTAGGTCATCTAACTATATCGATGAAGTAGCTGCGGATGTGATATGATGTAGGGATAACTCTGCAAACCCAGAATCTCTCCCAAAACTCTCATGCATATAAAAATGCATTTCCATTTAAAAACAAAATGGTCTCGGTTACTACCCAATCCGACGATCTCAATTAATATACGGAAGCTATCTTTAATTCATGGCTATCAAATCCAAACAATCGGCCCAAAATTTAAAATCTCATGTTGAGCTTCATTACTTAACAATGATTATAAATTCATTGAAATACCCATCTTGTGATTTTAAATCAACTATTGAAAGAGCCAATTAAGCCCAAAATAATGGACTTCAACTCTCACCCTTGTGGGATTTCTATTTAACCTTCAACCCTTATTAAAAATTCATATAAGCCCATTATAGCATTCACCAATTTTAAGTTTTATTGACCCAAGTTACAAACTTGGTTCTCATATAACTCACTTAAATTTCACCCTTAGACTTTGTCACAGGTTCAATATAATAATGATCTTTGCAAATATTATATTCATTTAGGCCTGACTATCATACCTTATCAACAAAGAAAATAGTGCTCAACATACCGGTGTTAAAAGGCCGGTAGCTTCAATATATGAAAATACCCTTATATTTTCTCCTTCAATCTATTCGAGTTCCATGTGCCTTCATCATCGTTCCTTAGAAACTTCGCCTGTATCTGACGAATCCATCATCCCTGATTCAATGCATCTGCATGCAACCATTTAGCCATAGCTTCAACGTAATTCGGGTCTTATATCAGGACCCGAACTCTGTCGAATAATTATAATTCACTTCCGTTGTTTACTCAACGCATTAGTAATCGCTTCTATGTGATGTGATTCAACAACGTGACATTTGTTACGATAACATTGCGTTCCATCGAATGCCATCAAAAATTCACCTTCGACTTCAATATAATACATCTCACTTGAGATTAATCTTCAGCGTTGTTCAACAAATCTTAACATTGCCTATTGTGCTTTCACATTTTTTAAACGGGACCCGAGGTTCCATTTTCTCCATTTCACCGTTGCTCATCATACTTGACCACAAACATAACTATGTTTAATTTACCGACTATCTCTCTCATTTAACTCAGCAATTCCTAAAATGGTCAATCTATCCAATGGAATTCATTATGCCATTCCCGACTCTGAGACCATTGCCATACTAATATTCCATCTCCATGATAGTGCACAAATTCTCACAATCGAATTCAATTAGATTCAACCCATGTCTACGCGTTGAGATATAATTTGACGAGGAACGACATTTAAATTGTCCTCAATAAAAAGAGGTCAAACCCCCATCGATTCTCATTTAAATTCTTCACACGAGTTTAACGTATTCCAAAGTTCAATTGTCTATGAACTTAAGGATTACGCTCTCATATAAATCCTATGTCGATTAACACAATCGATATTATTCGACATCCTCTTGAATCCCTAAGGATCCTCTCTCACCATAATTAATGAAACTAATTTCTAAATAAATATTCGGAAAATCTCTCATCCCTTTACATCCTCAATAAAGCCAAATTCTCTCATATTCTCAAGCATTTGAAAATTATTTAATATTTAATTAAAAATACATAAAACCCACTCAAATCATTCATAAAAATCTAGCTCTTTTAAAAACTTAAAAACCTAAGTTTTAATAAAATGCAAAGTATTTCTCTTTTCCTAATGCTCAGCAATCGGACTCCCAAGGTTAGAAAGTGATCACGGTCTCCGATCATGCGTTTAAGTCTTTGTCCTTGACTCTGGATCCACACTTTGTTAAGTCATCATCTTGTTATTATGCTGCTTTTCTCAGTTTCCATATCTTGTTACGCATCTGCCTCGGCTATGCTTTCATGCTACCGATTTTTCTTTCCCTTCTTGAAATTCCTCTTCTTTTCTTTTCATGTATGTCTGCTGCTTTCTCACGAGACACCTTCATTATCGGTCTTCGATGCTTTCCAATCTCTATGTCCAAGCTTTACTTGTTGTCTACAATTTCTGTTAATTCGGTACATTGCCATTTTAGCATCTCTTTATTCTTTGCTCTTCCCTCACCTTAACAATGATGTTAGCACATTGTCAATGTTACTCATTGTTACCTTCACGATTGTTGCTAACATTTGTTTTACTCCTGGATACTACCCACATGTTGCGCCTCTAAACATCCTATCATACTGCAACATTCTTTTTCTCATTACTGTAATTGCACAGCACTTTCTCTAGTTCCAAATGTCTCCGGCAAGCATTTCGACATTTCTTCTCCAAATTTCATCAACATCTTTTATGAGTGGATTTCGACATAACCTTCGTCTTCCCCCTTTGACAATTGTCCATCATCATCTTGATTGATTAAACAATCCAAGTCAAGTTCTTCAAACACTATAGCCTCATCCTCCATCTTTGTAGTAGTTCCAAATTCTTCCCCATAGTTCTCTCTTCAGCTATTTAGACAAGCCAGCTCTTTCTTGTCACCCATGGTAACAAGTTTGCATATGAGACATGGTTGTCTCACCTTCTTCACAACAGCTATTCTTCTTCCAAGACAATTCCAAGTGATGGATTGTCTTGTCACATCACTTGTAAACACAATCGAATTGTCGGCGTCAAAATCTGAGACCCAGCTAGTCTCACTTGTTTGATTCGGTCATAGAAAGTTTTCTCTGCTGATTCCAAGTCTTCTTCGGGACTCGAAATCTTGCTTGCTTTCTCCTCAACTTCCTGCGGCAACACTTTGGTATGCGCTCGAGTTTTCTTCCAAATTCATTGTTGGCATCGGTATGTTGATTTGCATTCATCATGAAAGTACATCGACTAGTACTACATTAACTCCATGCCTTCTGTTATCATCCATAAACTTTCTTATCTTGCTTCTTCAACAAGTGCTTTGTGTGTAAGTTTTATACCTCTCCAATTCTCTTCTGCGAAGATCTAATTTCCTATACAATTCAACAATTTCATTAGGAGTGGAACTTGAAAAATTTACACAATTTTCTATACCTTCAGCTTGGTTCTTGACCAATCGTAATTGGTCCTTCTCTCTCTGCACCAATATTACGATTAGAATCCTTTGTTTCATTCCTCCCTAAGATCTTGCTATCTCACCATTGATGCGAGAACGGACTTGAGATTCAATTCTCTGTTCTGTCTTAACAAACTTTAAAGCTTGTTCATCTCCCCATATTGTACACCCATAAACATACACAACTTATTAGTTTTAAAACCACAATACATTTCGGTCTTATTTTGCTTCATCAACACTTCCTTTGAACGGTCTGCGTGTGGAATATTTAAATTCCATCTACGCTTAAGAACTCTAAGTTCCTCCTTCAATAAGGCAATCTCACTTTGCCTCAACTTCATCACCGCAATGGTTTCCAAATCACTCTCTTTCCCTTCGGTGGAAATATCCATCCTCCATTACGGTTTTTCTGCTCTTTTGACCCATTCTGTCGTGCAATTGTACCTTCATCACGCAATTTCTCGTTTTGACTTTATCAGTCATCTTACCTCGTAGCATTCTCTTAACCTCTTCTACGACCCTCCCATGATCATCTTCTCCATGATTTTCTCACTCATGAGTTTACCTTATTCTCTCCTTAACGATAGCTCTCCTGACACACTTACCTCACCAATCACTTCTTTGGACCCGGGGGTCTTTTGGTGTCTTGGTTCATTATACCTCTGGAACCTCTGGTACTCTCTTCTGCTCTCTGAAGCTATCTCTTCATCACTTCTCTTGAGGCTCTTCACCAATTGTCACTCCTATCCGGCCTTTATTTGAATATCGGATTCACTTGCGATCATCTTGTCTTTGCCAACCATAAACCTTAATCACAAATTTCAAATCAGAAAATTATCTCACCTTTAAGATCACGCAGTCTTGTCCTCCGTCATTTCACTACAATCATGTTCATTGCAATTGTGTACCTTTGCATATCGGTTATAACATTCAAATAAGGAAACACACTTCAATTCTCAACGAACCTTCCTACACACATTCGGAAAACAAATATCTTCAATTCCATGAGCCTTCCTGCTCTGATACCCTTGATGTGGGGATAACCACCTTAAGGCAGAATCTCTCCCAAAACCCTCATGCATATAAAAATGCATTTCATTTTAAAACAAAATGGTCCTTAATTTTTTTACAATTTGGAAATCTCAATTAATATGTGGAAGCTATCTTTTAATTCATGGCTATCAAACCCAAACAATCAGCCCAAAAAATTAAAATCTCATCTTGAAGCTTCATTACTTAACAATGATTATAAAATCATTTTAATGCCATCTTATGATTTTAAATCAACTATTGAAAAGGTAATTAAGCCCAAAATAATGGACTTTAAAGCTCACCCACTTATGGGGTTCTGTTTAACCTTCAACCCTTATTAAAACTTCATATAAGCCCGGTATAGCATTCACATTTTAAAGTTTGTTTGACCCAAGTTACAAACTTTGTTCTCGTACCAACTCACTTAATTTCATGACAAACTTTTTCCTGATTCAATATAATGATCTTTGCAAATATTATATTCATTTAGGCCACGACTATCATACCTTATCAACAAAGAAAACAACTCCAACCACCGGTGTTAAAGACGATGGCTTCAATGAAAATACCCTTAGATTTCTCCTTCAATCTATTCAAGGTTCCATGCGCCTTCATCATCATTCCCTTGAAACTTCCTTTGCTATTACGAACGAATCCATCATTCTGATTCAATGCATCTGCGTGCCAACCATTCAGCCATAGCTTCGCTAATTCAAGTCTTATATCGGACCACTAACTCTACAAATAATTATAATTCACTTTGCGTTTTTACTCTACGCATTAGTAATGACCTCTGTGTGATGTGATTCAACACGTGACATTTTTACTTGTCACTATGCATTCCATCGAATACCATCAAACATTCACCTTTAGCTTCAATATAATGCATCTCTTGAGCTTAATATTCAACGTTGTTCAACAAATATTACGCGCCTATTGTGCTTTCACATTTTTTAACGGACGGGGGTTCCATTTCCATTTCACCGTTGCTCATCATACTTGACCATGAAACATAACCGTGTTTAATTTACCGACTATCTCTCTCACAGTTGCTTTCAACAATTCCTGAGCGGTCAATCCTTAATGGAATTCGTTATGCCATTCCACGACTCACGAGACCATTTCCATCTTTGATATTCCATCTCACTTGATAATTGCACGAATTCTCACGATCAAATTCAATTAGATTCAACCAGCAATACGCGTTCGAATGTAATTTGACCAAAGGCTTGACATTTTGGCATCCTCAATAAAAGAGGTCAAACCCCCATCGATTCTCCATTTAAATTCTTCACACGGGTTTAACGTATTCAAAGTTCAATTTTATATGAACTTAAGGATTAGGATCTCATATAAATCCTATATCGATTAACATCGATATTATTGACATCCTCTTGAATCCCTGAGATCCTCTTTCACCCATAATTAATGAAACTAATTTCTAAATTAATATTTGAAAAAAATTTATCCTTACATCCTCAATGAAGCCAAATTCTCTCATATTCTCAAACATTTGAGAATTATTTAATATTTAATTAAAGATACATAAAACCCACTCAAATCATTCATAAAAATCTAGCTCTTTAAAAACTTAAAAACCCCTAAGTTTAATAAAATACAAAGTATTTCTCTTTGCCTAATGCTCTGCATCATGATACCATTAGACATTTATTGGAATTGTAGTAGGGTGGCCCTTATTCATATGATCATGATGCGATATTTTATAGGAAGGAACATATTTATCATCTCATGAAATATGGGATTAAGTACATCGTTCGGGCATATAAAACTCAAAATCACTTGAATTTAATCAATGTTAATCGGATGGGCTTACTTAGTGGTTCAACTAAGAATGCATACTCATGTCAATAAAAGAGCAACATAAGGCTGTGATACTTATTCGAGGCTATGGATTTTAGTATGAGAAGGTAATTTGGTTAAAAAGGTAGATTCATTTTCAAGATCTAGTTAAAGAACCAAAACATCTACTTCATAAAAGAAATATCACATGAGATGTAGTTGATGTCTAATGCCCTAATAACGAAATGTGTCACAAATCGATTTATGAAGTGTAAGAAGCCATGTAAATTCCGAGATGGAATCCATGCGACCTAGTTGTCTCCATACATTTCACCCATAATTTGGGCTCATAAGCAAAATGAGACATGGGGAATGTGTTTCAATTTTAAAGTTTTTGATTCATTTAGCGAAAAATTTCACGACATTTTTAGATCACCAAATATGCATTAAACAGAGACGTTGGTAATACGAGAGGTAAGTGATTCATACGGATCATCCGTAGCTTCAATACATTTTAGTCAAAAACTAAGTTTCAACAATCTCGCCTACGATTGGATGAGATTTATTCAGCAAATTCTCTTAGGAGTGAGAACAAGAAGGTTGTGATAAATAAATTAGTTGATATGATCAATAGACCATATTTGATTGCTTAAGTAGTATTGCGGAAGATAGTTCATTGAAATATGGAAATCTATTTGAAGCAGTATAGAATTGATGATAATTTCAAAGAAAGTCATGAATCGCTAACTCATGGTACTCGGATAAAAGAAAACAATTATCATATTGATGATAGGTTGTTATATTATTTGGAGCAGAATTGTGTATACCACGAAAGGAAGAGCGTAAGTTATTTAGAGAGGTCATTCCTTCGAATACAACGATACATAGGGCGATGTGGAATCAATTGAAGAAGTGTTTAAGTTCAGGTGCGCCATGACAAGCATCAAGTACGATTATCATTTTAGGTGGCCAGTTGTTGTAGTTGTGTGTAAAGTCGAGGTTGAAAGTGGAAGGTAAGCCCGGAAATATGTAGGGTATGGTCCTTTCAAAATTTTTAAGAGAAGATTAGGTAATGCATTCGAATTAGAATTCTTGCCTTGTGCATATTGTAGTTGTGAATGTTGAAAGTCTAAAATTGTATGAACCTCCAATGATTATTGATTATAAGGATGATATACGGATCCCTTCTATTGACGACTTATCACTGAGTACATGATAAGTTGTAGGAAGATACCATCTTGGACAAAAGATTTCATACTTCCAGGTGACAATATGTGGAAATATATTTGAGTGGGACTCAAGGCACAGATCCCAGGAAGTAAGGTGAAGAGGATAGAGATCGGAAAAGTGGGGAGTTGTATCCTCACTTGTTATGCCACTTAAAAATCAAGATTTTGTGGTCCAAAAGCTTTCAAGTGGAAAGTTGATCCGGGAGGATCTTTTTTCGGTACATATCAACAAGCTCCCGAGTTTGTTTGATGTCGATTCAGTCTCCAATCCACCGGTTCCGTCGATGTCATCGAAGATAATTTCCTCTAGTTGTTCATGGTTAGGTTTGGAGAAATATCATATAATGTAATGGTTATGAGGTTCCAATTTGGTGTCATAATATTTGTAAAAGGTTCATGATGTTTGTAAAAGACCTAACCTAGGTCTAAATTCCCTAAACCTAAGTCTAAAAACCTATGCATACAAAATTAAAATCCTAAAAGCTATGTTAAAATCACTGCTTTTAAAAACATTTTAAAGACCCATGGTACAAAACCTAATGAAAAGTCATAAAACCCACTCTGGGACTTTGGAATAAAACAAAATTTTAAAATATTACATTCATGCTTGTGACCTTTAAGCCGTGACGAGTTGAAACCGTTGTCATGTGAACAATCACAGTGGAGAATGTTAATGGTTTTGAGTTGTGGTTGGTAAGTTTGTTAACCACCATTTGTTAAAACCCACGACGGATATGCCATGTGACATCGTGCCAAAACCATCGAGGTTAAGACCAAGACCGTAGGAGAAATGGTAACTCCATCGGTGCTAATATCGACCTCCCACGGCGATCATCTTTTGTGAATCTCTTCTTCTGCTTTCCCGGTTAGCAAAGCACTTTGACACAAGTTTTATCCTATGGTTTATATTTGGGTTTTGTATTTAATATCATATCTAAAGGTGTATTAACATCCTAGGTTTATGTGGAAGATAGGGATTCAAGCCCTCATCTATAATTTTGTTCAACCACTTGCCAAATAGGTAAACAAGATTCAAATTCGACTTATTTTGTTAAGCCATGAAAAAATTCATTCAAAGGGACATAGGTGTTTTTGGATTCCAATTTTAGCGGGACTTGGGCAATTTTGTTTTGCGACATTGCTCAACTATCGGTGTCGAAATTGACCACGAGAGACGAGTCGAAAAAGGCGAGAGAGAGTACTTTCTTTACGAGTTCAAAGTGCCTATGAGCAATCATTATCTCATTTCTGTGTAAATATATTCCTCCAAGATCAATCCTAATAAAATGGATGCCCGCAGCGAACCGGAGATGTACTCCACCGAGGATAGAACCTAAAGTAATCAGCTTCATTTTCTTCTTCTTCTCTCTAATTATTGTTGTGATTTAATCATTTATTTCTTTGCTAGTTTATGTCATCTTTCCCTTAAAAATTTTCTTCGTTAACAATCAATCTAAGGACAAAATAATCAACGTGCTTAAGCACTTTATTCGATCACATTCATATCAGATGACAATGAAAGTTGTTGTCGGTGATAAAACAAAGAGAATTGGAGCGAGAAAATAGTGATGATGTGGGGAAATTATGATAGTGATCGAGAAAACAATGAAGAAGAGGTTAGTGGAAAACATCGGTGATAAAGATAGCATAGAGGGAATGGCGGTAAGGATGTTGACAATGGCTCAAAGAGATTTGATGGCACGGAATGATAGCGAGCACATCACGGTGGGGCCCGAAGACACTAAAATGGTGGACATAGATCCTTTTTCTTTAACCTACCAAAAGGGAAAATAACAAAGAAAACCTTGAATTTTTTTCCTATCACATCCCCTACGGGCATCCCAAACACCATCGTGAGAACAAATCCAAAGTTTGACAAGTTTTTGACGTTTTTGAATTTTGACTCTTTTGAAGGACAAGCGCAACACCATTGGTGTCGTGCTCTTTTTGTGGCACTCTTTTGAGGAATGGCTTAAATTTTGGAATCCTTGGAACGGACATCATCCAAAAAAATATTCAGATCATTTGGACTGTTGGTACTCAAAAGTGAAAAAAACACCTAAAAATCACCTTTCTACCCTATTTTTAGAAGTGGCCGTTGTGCCCTAATCGGTCTTTGGAGATTGTGTTTTGAAAGGTAAATGAAGTCCAATCGGAAACTAAATCATATTTTGAAACTATCTTGGACAAGCTTTCCAATGGCTATCATGGAGCTCATTTGTACCACTGAAAAGGCCTCCTCAACTCAATTTCAAGATGACCTATTTTATGAGTGCGGGCGATGCGCACAGCCTTGTTGTACTTACATGTATGAGTTAAAATTTTAATGGCATGAGAATCGCTCATGTGAAAATTTTCATGGGGACATTAGAAAGGTGAGTAAGGGAATGGTATGAAGGCCTAGACACAGCGGTGGTTTGTTTTTTTTTCTTTAAAGATTTCCACAAGGTATTTTATGAACATTATAAAGAAAAATTTTCATATTTATCATTAGCGAGGAAATTTTTTTGTGATCAATGCGAAGATCTCATATGATACCTTGTAAAAATTGATGAAGATTTGGGGAAATTGGCATCACGAAAGTCTATTAGAGGAAATTCATGCATTTCATACTCCAAGATAATTGTCATGACAACCAAGAGGAGTTGTTTGAGGATGAAATCAATCCAATAAATAAAGGAAGAGCCGAGATCTCTCTGAAGGATAAGCGATGACCATCACCTCTTGTAGGTGAGGCTCGAAGACATTCGGCCTTAGAATCCTTCACAAGAGAAAGAGAACTACGTAGTTTTCCAAAAGAAAAATACCTCCTCTTTTAAGCGAAAGAAATAAATCGATTCTAAACATGGTAACCTCTAAACCTTCATGTAAACAAGACATCTCTATTTATTTTCCTTGCTAATCCGTACCACGGATCGAGAAAATGGATTGTAGATCAATTAGAAGAAAAAAAAATGATAATCCAATATGTATGATTGGTGACATTACTTATATTGATGATTTTTCCAAAGTTTGATCAATATGATGATGGTTATATTCTCCAAACGAAGCTAATCTCCATGAGCAATCAACGAGTTGGTTTGTGAGAGGAAGTTAATTTCATCACTTTGAAATAGTAGTCTAACCAATACATATCGGCTATGAAACTAATGACAAAAGTCTAGAAAAATTGGAAGTAAGTGAAGGATCTGCGACTCTTTGTTCCACTTCATTTCGGTCCATCGAGAAATAAATTTCATGTGATTGGAAATCAGCATTCTTTGTTTTAATGTTGAGGTTTGAGAATATAATGAACTTCTAACTTGAGCAAGTTGTTAATGAGAAACCTTTTCTGAAATGATTGAGGAAATCATTTTACTTTGTTTATAGAATTCTCATTAGCTCCAAATTTGCGACCACCCGAGGTTCCATTGAATTTAAATTTGCAAATGATGCCAAATTTATAATCACGGGAGGATTCTTTTACTTTTAAATTTTCTAGAAGAGCTATTGCCAAAGGATACTTCTAATTATGTCTATCGGATAGAATTCATCACTCAATTAGAACATATCAAGTTTTCTAGAGGACAACATTGCAATAAATGATGAAATTTGTCGGCCACGGATGATCATGAGAAGAAGGTGGAGTTCTTTCCCAAAATAATCCCAATCTTGGCAAGTGGAGGAAAGATGATCCTGAAGAAGCTTATTCAAATCATTAGAGCAGTGTTGTTTGAAGTCCCTTTCTTGATTCCTTAGAGACATTTTGAAGAGGAATTAAAGTATATGTGAAAGGATTTGATGCAAGGTTTGAAGAAAATTTTGGGCACCCTACGTTTAAAAAACAAGTGAAATTAGGAGTGGCCTTTTAAATTTTCTGTGTCTCAAAGAATGAACAAGGATTCACTCACTTGAATCATGCTTCGTTGAATTATATTGAAAAAGAGAGTTCACATATGGATATATATATATCATATGTATGTGAATTAGGATAGATAGGTATGCAAATAATCCTACAATGCTATGGAAACATATTTTAGATTTTAAGTCTTTGGTCTACAGTCAAAAAAGACACAAAGCAGAAAAAATAAAAGAAATGGAGTTAAAGAATAGATGCAACCCCATACCAAAGAGTATTTATTGATGTTAAACCCTAATTACACCTCTTGGGAATTAGAAAAGTACATTTAGATCATTCTAATGTGATTGGACATGTTTTAAAATTTCTCTTGATGAGTTAGTGAAAGAAGATGTGCAAAACCATGTAAACATGGCTTTTGGGTAGATTATATTAGGAAAGATGATTGGTTCTCAAACCTCAAGATGCAGACGAAGAAGAGGGGATAGTGGCTAGAACTACAAAATCATTAGCCCTCAAACTTTCTTGTTTCTTGTATAGAAAATAAAGTCTGTATTTGACTTGTCAAATAAAACCTTCCATGGAAAAATCAGTTGGCAATCTTTGGTTTGATGGTAACCATTCTATTATTATTAGTTGGTTAGAAAAAAGTATGTCAAACAACTCCATCTTGACAAATAGGTATATGATGAAATAAGAGAGTTCATTGTGCAATCACAGAACTAAGGTAATAAGGGTACAAGTAGATAGTTTTCTATGATTTCAAAGAATGTCACGAGTTTTTCCATTTCCAAGTGCCTTTGAAAAGAAAGAGAAAAAATGTTAGGAGAAAAGTATGATGGAGTCATTAAGAACTAATTTTGAAGCAATCATGTCTTTTGATTTTGAAATCATAGCTTCAGAGAACATCTGACAAATGAAGGATGAGATCTTAAGTACGAGGTAAAGTCTTGGTCTTCAAAACTCGGAGATACGAACTCTAAGGTCACAAGACACCTTAAGATAGGAGGCCCTTCCTAAGTGGAGCCTTGTTAGTGTGGGGTATTTTCATTATACGGATGAATAAATATTGGTTCTAGATCTCTAAAAAACAAAATTTCACAAAATATTGTAATTTTGAAAATCTCATTTCCAACCATTATCCTTATATAAAAAATTTCACTATTCTATCATCTTTCCATTCCATGATCACCTTGCAGCACACCTAAGAGACTCCTTATGGGCTTGTGCCGCTCACCTCCATCCTCTTTCCTTCTTATGACCTCATTACTCTATTTTTCCATACTTATAAATTCACTTTCCACCTAGGGTTACCTATGACATACTCGCTTCCCATATTCCCAGTTCTGTGCAACGTGATAGTCTCAAAATATCTCTATATGCTCTTTAGATAAATCAAGTACATTAGATTTGGGTCTTCAATATAAAACTTTGAAAAATACTATGTTTTTCACTTGAAGCCTTCAAAGCTAATTTTCGGTCCAAGATCATGATCAAAAGACCCTCCCACTAGGTCATTAGCGTTTACGTTTCCAATATGTGTTAGTATTGAACACTATTTCTCTTTTGTTAGAATGTGGTTAAGAGGAATGTAAGTGTTAGGTGCTGAATTTATTAGAAAACAACTAAAATTCTCAAAATACTGTATCGATTGCAGTGCAGTAAATGAACACTTTGACACTTTTGCGAAAGTGTTAAGAGTATATCGGCGAAATTTGGTAGGTAAAGTGCACTCCTCAATGAAGACATCTTGCGGCCATGCATACAAACGGTGTAAAGCGCCGGTCAAAGTTGGGTTTCATGGTGGAGACGAAAAGTTTTTGAATATGTCACTATGATTAGATTTACACAACTTTTGAAAGGTGAACTTTTCATGCATCAATAGAAAAAGAAAAGGTCAAAATCGATGTTTTCGAGTCCACTTATAAGGAAAAAAGTAATATCGGTGAAGAGGGGAAAAGAAGGTTTAACACGGTAGGAAGTGGGTTTTAAAGACTAAATTAACATATCTACCATTGAGGCCCATATAACACTCCAAGGAATTCATCATTGCCTTACTGAAGAAACTATAAATTTTGAGCCAAAATTTAACTAAGTGTTGAGGGCATTGCACCCTCGGGATGTGCTAGCACACCGGATTTTCCTCCATGTGGCTCACACGGGCATTGCACATGTGGGAGGTGGCACACTACGTGCACAGAAGACGATGCCTTTGCCTAATTTTCTCGACAAGCCCAACAAAGAAGGCCTTTGGCACTACCCGCTCGGAAAGGCCGATGTTGCGCGCTTGGCCTTGGCATTGCAACCCTTGACGAGAGAAATTCCAAGTAAAAAAACCACTCAATTTTCGTCAAGTACTTTCCAAATTTCCTCCAAGACATTGATGACTGGTAAATGGATCCCATAACCACATTCTCAAGTTGTTTGATGATTTTTAGTTAATGATAAGGAACCCTTGAGGCTACTCTAAGGCTTAAACTTGACATCACTATTAGAACCTCATTCATACGAATGAAAAAGAGTTAGTGATAGACATAGTGTTACATTTTGAAGGTTATTCACTCACCTAAGTGGCTGCCTACACTCACTCCATTCACTAAATCGGTCCACTTATATTACAAAATATTGACAATTTCATTCCCCGATTCATATCAAATTATCATCGGTGCAAGGTGTTGTAAAAGGCAAAGTAGATAAAATGTCAAAGAAAGGAGGGCGGTGGAAAATAAGGAATCAAGGTGAAGAGTAGAAACGGATAGGTAGAGGTATAGATCAATATTAGTGATAAAGGAGGATGCAACGGGAATGAGCAATTATGATAATGAAGGATGAATGTCGGTGATAAAATAGAGAGAATTGGAGAAGAAAACAATGATGATGTGGGAAATGATGATGGCGATTGAAAACAATTAATAAGTTAGTGAGGCACATATCGGTGATAAATAAAGCGAGGAAATGGCGGTAAGGATGTTGACGATTGACTCGAAAGAGCCTTGATGTCATGATGACAGCAGTACATGGGTGAGAGTGAAGACAGGTAAAATGGTGGACATGAAGCCTTTTTCACCTACAAAGGAAAGAACAAAAGAAAACAGGGCGGTGATCCACCCCTACGGACATCCGAGACACCATGATAAGACAAATCTAAGATTTGCGGAGTTTTGAAGTTTTTTTAAATTTTTGAATGTTTTGAGGCAAGCGTGGCATGTGGCCTTTATTTTGGGGGGCATTATTTTGAGGAATGGATTAAATTTTTGGAATCCTAGACGAGATACATCATCCATAAAAAAATTTAGATTGTTGAGCTGAATTAGTACTCCAAAAGTGCCAAAACACCCCTAAAAATCACCTTTGCCCTATTGCAAAGTTGGTGATGTGCCACAGGTAGTCTTGGGATATTTCATTTTGAGAACGTAAATGAAGTCCTATTAGGAAAATAAAAGCATATTTGGAAACCCAGTGTTGGACAAGCTTTCCAATGAGCTATCATGGAGCTCATTTTGACCGCGAAAGGCCTCCAAAACCTACATTCTACCGATGAGCTATTTTCCCTAGTGCAAACACTTTACTTTTAGCCTTAATGACTGTGCCACCCTTAACGTCAATAAAGACACAAATTTATTGGAAAATATGTTTTGAGGGAATTTTAAGGAAAATCACTCCTAGTTAGCTTAGAATTTATGTTTGAGAATATTTTTTCATTTATTAGGTTAGGATATTTGTACACTTGGGCCTTGCATGGTCTCATAGGACAAATTTGGCATTTGTGATGATATTTTGGAGACCTAGTTAGGGTTTGGTCCTCCTTTATTTTTAAATACACCGAGGCCTCATTGTAGATGTTGGTTCGATGTTGATTTGATTGTGGAGAAAAACCTCATAGACACAGGTTGTGAAAGTTTTTGGCTTTACGGCATTTCGAAGTTTCTAATCTGAATATCAATAAGATAAAAGCACTGGAGATTCATGAACATGACTAATGGTGATGTCTCTCATTTTACCTTTCATCTTATGTGTTACATATTGTTTCATCTTTCTCTTGCAATAAAATAGAAAATTTTATCTTAAGGTATGATGTGAAAGAAAATTAAGTCTTTAATACGCATCATTTTTCTTTAATGACTCTCTGCTAGGTCATTTGAGGTATTAGTTGTTCTCTAATCCCACTCAAATGATGTTTATCTTAAGGAATTATTTAATAGAGTCGGTGCTAAAGTAGTTTATGGTTAGCCTACCCTTTGAAAATCACTTAAACATTGTTTTTTAGGCCTTTTCTTCAAATTATTGCTAAATAGGGTTTGGTGAAGAGGTTTATGGTTTTACACTGCCATTTTTTTCCATCTTGAATGGTTACTTTGAAGTTCTATGTAGTATGATTAAGGACTTCTAGGATTTTACATACCTTTAGTCATTTTTCTGTATTTATCTTGCATGTTTTCTTTCTCTTTCGAAGGTAGATAGCTAGAGAGGTTAGGAGTTCCTGCTCTCTAGGGTTTGTTGGATTGTTTTTTGAGTTTACTTGCTAGGGTTTGGTCGAAAGTATGGTATGACATGTATTTGGTTATTTCTTCATGCATAGTGTTCTTAAGGAGCTTTTCTTGTTGCGATATTTCAAGTTCTTAGTGCCCTTTCACCCTACTCCCTTCTGAATTTAATATTCCTTCACTCACTAAGCCTCGAAGATCCATTTGGATTTGTTATACTTACCTACGAAGCACCCTTGACTTGTTTGTCTTTCTAGACCTTTTTAGAATCCATAGCCCAATGGTCTAAACCTCTCTTACTCTATCTATTTTGCTTGACAACCTACACAGCAAACAAGCAAAATAAACCCTAAACCTATTAACTAGCCTAAAATTGAAACCCTAAAATCTGTCAGAGTTACATCCTTTTACTGAGTATAGAGAGAGCCACCTACTAGGTCCAGGAAAGACTGGGTCTAGGAATCCAAAGATTGGTTGGATGTTGCCCACAACACATTTGAATTTCTTGGCAATCTAATGGTCTGAGGGCCAAGGCAATTCCATGCATCTAACAAATTTATGTTAAATTTATTCTTTGCACAAAAGTGAAAAAAGAAAAGCATACACCATAATTGCCACATGCCCCACAAAAACGATTGTAATACGAAGAGAATAAATGAGTATTTTTATAGCCGAAGTCATCCTACTGCTGCTTCTTCTTCTCCATTTAAGGAATTACTACTGGGTTGGGTACGAGAGCGTAATTGTAGCAGTATCTGTTTCTGATTAACAATTTCAATATATTTCCACACTTCGAAGACTTGTTGTGCCTTTGAGGTCCTACATTTCGAATCTCCTCGACAATTCACGCTCTTCCTCCTTCCATTTTCTAGAAGATAATTTACTGTGATTCACATGCACCACAACGAGTAAGTTCGCATACCTAAAGAAATATAATCGTGTAGGCTTGACGTTATCTTGTCACAAGCGTTTCGAATATTGTTCGGAAGTTGCGAGTCGCTCTCCCGAACAAACGAGATACGAAAAATTCACCGTGATTCGAATACCTTGGGGAAATATAATCATGTAGCCTTCATTTTCATCTAGCATTTGAAGATTGTTGGAAGTTGCGGTGAAAGAAGAATAGGGTGCTAGACTAAGTGGAAGCCATAGATGTAAACCTCAAAAAATAAATTTAAACTAGTAAATATTATATATACAAACAAATACAAATAAATATTATATATACAAATAAATATAATTTTTGGTAAATTTCGTTTTATATTTTTAAATGATTACAATTTTTCGTAATTTTTTATATATATATATTTTGAAATACTTACATATAAGTAAAGTAAGTAATCTGATTGCAAAGAGAACTTTTAATTATAAACACAAAAATAACATGCTACAAATTTAATGTCTAACAACAATCTTTATTTCCAAAGCTTAGAGGTTTTTATTTCAATCCTACCATTATGGAGGACTTACTTTGTCTTGCGGCTTGTCTTGTTTAGATCGAGGTTAATACAAGGGAGAAAAAAAAACACTACATCAACAATGCCAAAATAAATACTCGATGCAAGTTATGTTTGAAAATTAAATCTAATTTAATGAAACAAGGCTATGTTCAAAGCTTTTATATTAGAAATGAAATAGCAAGACTTCCCTAACAAAATCAAAATGTACCCAAACCATAAATTTTAAATAAAAATTACACAAACATATTATCATAAAAACAGTCACATAAAAATGCAATTGGATATCAATTTTTATTAAACAAACATATTAACCAATGAATGCTATAAGAGTAATATACCCTATCCATCATTTCATATATCTAATGCGCAATATTCTTAAACATGGTTTATTTGAAATGAACTATTTGTAACACGTGAAATTTGAAATGGAAATTGTGAGAACCTTCACGGCGACATGTTTGGTATTGTCGATCTACTATTCCGACACGTTTCTCCTCACTCGGAGTTCTCTGCGAGCGCACGGGACATGACGAGAAGATGGAGAATTGCCATGGTGACAGTTTTCACCTCTTTCCTCTTCCACGTTCCACAATAATGTAATATTGTCGTTGATCGAGGGTTTAGTGTTCTCGTACCAGCCCCGAGACAATGAGCCTCGCTCTATAATGTGCGGAAGTTCGCGCCTGCCCCGGAAATTTGACAAATTTACTATCGCTTCCTCCAACATTGTCCCGAGTGTACGCTTGAATTTTTAATGGAATAAGTTCCCTGAGAATGGATTTTTTTCTTGGATTTTCATGAAGCGATGCTTTAACGATGCTGCGAGCTTCAACGAAGGTCACTGGTGGTCGTACAAACGATATAACTGAAAACTATTAGCTGAATTTATATTCGGCCAACGAAGGTGATAAAGGAGGAAGCAATCTTGGGAGATAATACGTTGAAATCGATTGAATCCACTTAGCCTAGCATTGAACAAAAATATTGTTACTATGATTATCCTTGCTTCGATCGACGGTGTAGATGATAGGGACGAGACATAAAGCTTGAATATGATAAAGCGAAATCACATTGAAATCCGATGTTTGCCATAGGAAAAATATTGTTAACGCCACTTTCTTCTTACTTAGATCGGTAGTTAGATGATAGGGAGGAGGAAAAAATTTTGGGAGATGACAAGTTGAAGGATCGGTAAGAAATCGATTAGCCATAGGAGAAATATTTTTCAAGATCTCCTGACTTCAACGCTTGCAGTCGAAACAGAGCACAACGGAGCTTCTCGATTACATCTTTAATAGTATAGAAACATACGGTTCTTGGTGTAGGCGTTATTGGTTCCTTGCTATCAGCATATGACCATGAGGAGCTTAACATGGTCGATATGGAGGTGGAAATTTGTGCTTGGCCTATCTCGGGGAGTGAAAGAAGCTTATAAGAAATCTTCGTATATTATCATATTCATTATTCTCTTCCACAATATCTATTTGTCTAACCAAATAAATTAACTGTGGGTATTTCATCTAAATCTAGAGGCTGATGGGATGAAATGTATGAGAGGTACGATAATGTAGGTATGCGTCGAAACTATTATTACTAATACTCTCCCTCTTGTGGAGTCTTACCCAGCACAAGCATGACCATTCCCATCCCTTGGTTCTCGTTGAGAAACTCTCCATTCCATCCGATTACTCCTGGAAACCACTCCAATTCCCATCCTTAGTTCTCGTTCTCATTTACGAAAATCTCCAAGTTCCCATCCCTTGGTTACAATTTTGAAACTCTCCAATTCTGCGTTACCTTTATAGAAAAATTTTTCACTATTCGGTCATCTTGCCATTCTATGATCACCCTGCCACTCCTACGAGAGACTCCTTATGAGCAGCACGGTCACCTCAACCTCTTTCCTACCTATGATCTCATTACTCTATTTTTCCACTTGCCCATAAATTCACTTTCATATAGGGTTACCTACTAAGGCTTTTTCTTCCCACGTTCACCAAGTTCTTTAAGCATTGATTGTCTCAAAACTATCTGCGCAGGCTCTTTAGATAAATCAAGTACAGTGGATTTTGGGTCTTCCAATACATCACTTTTACCAATTACTCTATTTTCCTTGAAGCCTCAAAGAAAGCAAATTTTAGGTGCAGAGATCATGATCAAAAGACCCTCCCACTAGGTCATTAGAGTTTTATAGGTTGCAAGGTCATCATTGGTATTTGAGACAATGTTTCTCTTTGTTAGAATGTGGTTAGGAGGAATTTAAATGTTGAGACATGATTTATTCAAGAAAATATCTAAAAGTCTCCAAAGACTACCTTATCAAATTCAAGGCACAGCAAGGGGGTAAATGTAAACTTTGACACTTTGCGGGGGGAGTGTTAAAAAGTCTATCGGTAGAAAGTTGGTAAGGTAGAGTGCTCATCAATGAAGACATCTCGCGGCCATAGCATACAAACAATGTAAAACTTCCGGTCAAAGTGGAAAAGAAAAAGTTTAGTTTCATGGTGGAAAGGATTTTTAAGTGTCAGCATGAAGAGTGAACTTTTCATGCATCAATAGAAAAACAAGGGTCCAAAAGCAGTGTTTTTCGATCTTTGCCAAGGCAAAAGTAAAAAGTATCGGTGAAAGAGGGAAAAAGAAGATTTAACATGGTAGGAAGTGGGTTTTAGGAATAAATTAAACTTCTATATACTTATCGGCCATATAACACTTCCCAATACATTCATTGTTTCCTTGCACAAAACTAGAAATTTCCAAAGGAAGAGGTAATTGTAGGTTTTTGAGCCAAAATTTGACCAAGTGTTGAGGCATTGTGCCCTAAGATATTTCTGCACTTTGATTTCCTCCATGTATTTTACATAGGCACGCACTGAGAGTGGTGATGCATGCTTGAAAGGCACTACTCCTTTTCCCAAATTTTAACGAGACCAGCAAAAGAAGGCCTTTGGCATTGGAAGTACTCGGGAATGAGCGCTCCGCCCTTGTCCAGGGAAGGCCTTTGAAGCAAAACAACCACTAAATTTGCATCAAATTGCTCCTCAGAAATTTCCTCCAAGGTCCTCCAATGCATTGATGACTAGTAAATGGATTCCATAACACATTCTCCTTTGTTTGATGATTTTTGAATTGATAAAGCCTAAAGAGCTACTCTAAGGCTTACAATTGACATCACTGTTGAGAACCTCATTCATCTTCCTGCAAAAGAAGTAAGTGACACACGGAGAGGGTTACATTGTTGGAGGTTAATCACTCCACTTAAGTACATGCCTACACTCACTCCATTCACTAAATAATTCCTTACATTATAAAGCAATGAAAATTTCATTCCCTTCCTTCATATCAAATTATCATCACTACAAGAGTGTTGTCAAAGGTAGAGGTAGTTAAGTATTAGAGAAAAGGAGAATTTGATGGAAATAGGGAATCAAGCATTGAAAACTGGCTTGTGAACCAATAGAGGTAGAGATCACTTGTGATAATGATGATGCCGTGTCATAAGAAGTAGTGACAGAGTGAGGCACATAGTAGTGGTGATGAGGGCTTGATAAGAAGGAAGCGACAAAAGGCACAATGAAGCTCAAAGAAATGAGCAAATAAGTGGATCAGATTATGTCGGTGAAGAAAATAGGGATAAAGGAGAAAGCGACGGAGATAGAGAAATGATGACAAACGGGGATCGTGTCGGTGATAAAACACGAGCATTGGAGCAGAAAATAGTGATGACGCGAAATGATGATGGCCGGTCGGAAAACGGTGGATACGATATTTTCTAATAGCTAAGAAGGGAAACATTTCAATTTTGTTTTAATTTATGTTTTATGAATAAATGAATAAAGGACATGTAAAAATCCTAAAAGGTCTGAAAAAATAAATTCCCATGTGAACAAAGACAAATCAGGGCTATGTAAATAATCACTTGCAGGTGTGAAAGAGGTTTGAGCTAAGACTGGGTCAACCTTGACCAAATCGACAACGATGTCTAGGTTCATTGCATCTCCAAAAGGGACAACATCGTTCTAGAAGGGAGCCTCTAATGTGAAGAGGGTTAACTCATCAAAGTGGTTTAGGGTTTGCAAGAGATTTCTCATCTTATAAAAGGAAAAGGAGGGTAGCAATAGAATGTTGTTGATAGATCATATTTCTGAAGTATTTGTCTGCTTAGACAAATACCATTCTCTGCTGTTGAGTGGAGGATTGTATCTAGAATTCCTATGCAGGAGTTTCACCTCTTCCTTTGATGATTCCAGGAGGAAATTTTGCTGAAGTGAACCACTATCAGGCTTGAGGCCAAGCTCCTAGTTACATTGGCAGTGCTGATCCAATGAGGTTTTTGCTGTCTCTGCAAGCTGCAGCAAGTGGTGATTTAGATCTGCATAGATCCAGTGTATTTTGAGAGTCTCTCTCCATGGAGTGGGTCCTTTAACCTCCTGCAATAGAGTACCATTTCTTGTACTTTTAGATCTGATATTATTCAGTAGTTTTCTGTGTCTCTTGAGATACAGCGCTATCCCACTGGGAAAACACTGTTATTTATGTATGAGGGTTTGCAGGTTATCTTGCTCATTATTTATATCAGAGATATCTTGTGCTGAGCTTGACTTCCACTTGGTGATCCATGGATTGGCTTGCTGATCTATGTTCTGTTAAGATATGATCCATTGTAATGTAATTTCATATTCAGAAATTTACTGCAGCAGTTTCCAGATTTACAACTTGTTTCTCAGATCTACTCTTATTCATGCATGCTCTTGTCAAAATTCCAAGTGGATCTTGTAGAGAAAACCATAGAGTTTTCAGATCTGATATAGATATGATATTTTATCCATATATCTGCTCTAGATCTAATTTGTAACTCACATCTACTAAACCTCTTGGAAAATAACGTTGTTGAAGAATTTCTGCAAATTTACATGTGCATCTACTCTCTTTTCTGAAGATTTATTGTTGTATTGGCTTATGCTTTCCACTGTATAATGAAAGGGCTTTGTCATAATGATTATTTTTTGCTGTAATACTGAGATATCAGTCCTCTTGCTGATCTCCACTGAACATTAGCTAAAACTGCGTAATTCCTGAAGCAGTGCTTGCATTTCACTGTAGCCTTCCCCTTTAGGTGCATTTTAGCTAGTATACTTTTTGGGAGATCTGTTTAATGTGCGTAAAATAATTTGTTTCTGATGAAATTCCATACATAAGTCACATACAGCATAGATGAGGGGAAACTAGCCCTAATCTATGTTATTCTTGCTCATTTTTACTTATACAACGTTTTCCTTGAAGACCTTGTTGAAATTCCTAAGAAGGGGTTATTCCAAGTTCTATAGACAGAGTCTACAATTGGCCAGGAAGCCTCTAGATCTTACCCTTTCTTTGAAGGGTGACATATCCTATAAATTCCTTTGTATTCCATCTCTAAAACAAAATCTTCAGAATCCCAAAAAATGATCATTACAGTGGTATCGGAGCTCCACTCTTGGCACAGCCTGTGGTAGCATTGGAGCACCAGTCATGCTGCATTCCGAAGATGAAGATCCTATTTCTGAGAGGGAGAGGAGATACCAGAATTGAATACATAGAAAGTATTACTATACTATTGTTGACCTTGACAAGGGTCAAGACAAGGGGAAAGCCCCTGAATCTGTGAATGATAAAGATAAGGAAGCAGAGGAGTTTGCAAAAACTCTCTTGGAAGCTATGAAAGATCTGTCCAAGGAAATAAAGGAGATGAGGATAGATAGAATGAGGGAGTCCCTTGGGAGATTTCATCAAGGAGAATGTTCTGATATGTCTTAGTTTGGGACTGGTCAGCCTGTGAGCTTGCCACAAGCTCCCCGGGCCTCACAACGCTCTAAAATGCCTACCTTCTTGGCTGTAGAGAATGAAGGGCTGCAAGAGCCGACCTCTTTGGAAGGTTACTTTGTAGAATATGACTCACAAAGTCATAGGTTCAAGGATAACTTGAGATTTCAAGACTTCTACCATCTCAAGGACCGGAGGAGGCCATGGCAGCAATACAGAGATGGAGGTTTCCTTCAAGGGAGACACCACACTATGGGCAGGTTCTTCTTACCTAAGTTCGATGGATCACCCTCTTGTTCTGCTAAAGCATGGGTGGAGAATTTTGACATCTATTTCCAATTGAATAAGGTGCCCAAAGCAGAATCCATCAAGATTGCTGCGCTGTATTTTGAGGGAGAAGACCACAACTGGTGGTTTCATGGACTATCTACATTGGGGCAGAAAAATGTGTCCACATATGTTGAGTTCACTAGGAGACTAGTGGAGAGATTTGATCGAAAAAATCTGGAGGCCCCTTTCATAAGCTTGGCAAAGCTTAAACAGACAGGAGATGTAGAGGTTATATCTCCGAATTCCTGAGGTTGTCTGTAATGGTCCCTGATCTATCAGTAGCAAGGAGAGTCTACATGTTCATTGATGTCCTGGAAGAACCTTTGCATGGGTTGGTTAAGTGTACCAAGCCCATCACTCTGCATGATGCCATTGAGAGAACTAGAGATCTCCAAGATGCCTTGCCAAGGGCAAAGGAAACCTTCCCAAGCAAAGCCACTCACTCTTCGAAGGGGAAGGAGGGGAAAGTTGCTCCACCCAAGGAGAGCTCACTGAAGAAACCTCTTGACATTGATCTCCGGAGGGAGTAGAGGAAAATAAATTATGTTTCACTTGTCAAGAGCCATGGGTACCAGGACATAGATGTGTTGCTGGAAGAGCACACTATATCGAAGTCTTCTCTGATTTTGAGGAGAAAGAGGGAAATGATGGACCTAGGAGAGGTCACAGCGTTGGTGATGATGATGAGGGGGATAAATCATCATCCTGAGAAGAAGAAGGAGCCTTTGCTCCAACCATTGGAACTCTTGCTTCTTTGAGAGGAGTGCCCAAGTATTTGACCCTTAGAGTGCAAGGTTCAGTTATGAACCAAAGAGTGTCTATTCTGATTGACAGTGGGGCAACCCACAAATTTATCGATGCTCACCTTATGCAGAAAAGAGGGATCCCTATTGATACTTTTGATGGGTTGTCTTTTTTGGTTCCGAGAGATAGAACTATGCAGTGCATGCAGTATGTTCCATCACTTTCTGTGACTATGGGAACCTACACCTTGGAGGACCATTTCTTTGTAGTGGACATACCAAACACCAATATCATCTTGGGTGTCCAGGGGTTGATTACTTTGGGAAACTTCACCACTGATTGGAAGTCCTTGTAGATGGAATGGGTGGATTTGAAGAGTGGGAAACAACAAATCATTCAAGGCATGCACACCTACCCTTCACTTGATGTTTCCACCAACACAACAAAGATGGAATTTCACAGTGGGGGCAGGGACCTCACAGTTCCTTCTCTCATGTTTATTAGAATGATACAAGGAACATTCCCACATGATGGCAAGCCACTTGGGATGTCATTAGATTCTGTGGGGAAAGCCTCACCAAGTGCAGAAACAATGGAAGAGAGAGCCACAGCGCAGTGGGATGAAGCAAGCGGCGGGATCAGCCTTCCCACAAACAATTTTGGCATGCATAATGCCCAAGAAAAAAGCAGCAATAAAGCAAGCACCACCATAGATACATCAACAGCGTTGTCTTTGTTGAGATATGTAGATCCATATTGGAGGTCTCAACTCCATGTGGAGTACTCCAAAGATCTGCACACTGGGATGATATTAGATGGCATGAATCAAGGAGGAGGCTATTTGGTCCATGAAGGGGTCATCTATCATCTTGGTAAATTATTCTTGTCTCAAGCCTCCAATCTTAAGCAAGAGATACTAGAAAGAGCACACAAAGAGTTCCTTTCCAACTATATGTAGTCAACAAAAATCTACTCCCTAATCTTGAAGAGTTTTGATTGGGAGGGTATGAAGGAAGAACTACATCAGCACTATGATTGGGAGGAACTACATCAACACTTACAAGAGTGAAAAATTTATGAGGAGATGGGGAAGCCAAGGGATCCTATGTAGGAGACATTTTAGGCATCTCTTTCTTCTCTTAAAAGAGGAGAAAATCCCATGCCTGACTCTATGTGTGTGGGAGACTTGAATGGTAAAGAATATGATCTTATGGAGTATGTTTATTTTTCTGATTTGAAAAATTATCTTACCATATGTATGCAGGCCATGGCTCCTACAAGGAGTGATATTACATGTAGATCACATGGCATTGATGAGACCAATAAAAATTCCAAAGCTGGCCACTCCCTTGAGGTGCAAAGGGAGATTATCTGTCATGATGGATGCTTCCCAAAGGCACCTAATTAGGGCTTCACTTTTAGCCATGTCAAAGTGACCCATGCAGAAAAGATGTGGTGGGGGTACCACCTATCACCCTCAGATCTACTCAAAACAAGGAGTGCACTGTGTTGGTACCTTATGTGGGATTGTGACCCACCTCCTCAAGTGCAAATTTCAGTTTTCCTATATGTGATTTTTCTTCCATACATAGATGACATATTGGTATTGTTTATGGGTTTGTATGGACAAAAAGTAGGCAGTGTATATGTACCACATGGGATGGAACTTTATCCTGTACTTCATGATACATGTTTTAGATGTGACATTGCTTCACCCATGTTTATTTCTGTTGAGTTTTACACTCTTGAAGGGGTAGACTATGCCCCTATCATGTTAGCATTGGAGGAGTAGTTTCTTATGTATTGGCTTGGTGAGCACTTAATCCATGATGAAAGCTTGATTCTTGATGGTGCCATCAATGGAGAAGGAGAAGAACTACAGATCTTACCCTATCAGTTGCTCAAGGACTAGCAACATTTTGGAGGGGAGGACTGTAATGTTCCTACTTAGCCTTAACTAAGAGGAAACATTCAATTTTGATTTAATTTATGTTTTATGAATAAATGAATAAAGGAGGACATGTAAAACTCCTAAAAGGTCTGAATAAATCAATTCCCATGTGAACAAAGACAAATCAGGGCTATGTAAATAATCACTTGCAGGGGTGAAAGAGGTTTGAGCTAAAGACCGGGTCAACCTTGACCAAATCAACAACGTTGTCTAGGTTCTTTGCATCTCCAATAGGGAAAACACAGTTCATGAAGGGAGCCTCTAATGTGAAAAGGGCTAACTCATCAAAGTGGTTTAGGGTTTGCAAGAGATTTCTCATCTTATAAAAGGAGAAGGAGAGCAGCAAAATAAGTTTGTTGATAGATCATATTTCTGAAGTATTTGTCTACTTAGACAAATACCATTCTCTGTTGTTGAGTGGAGGATTGTATCTGGAATTCTTATGTAGGAGTTTCACCTCTTCCTTTGATGATTCAAGGAGGAAAGTTTTCTGAAGTGAACCACTATCAGGCTTGAGGCCAAGCTCCTACTTACATTGGCAGCGCTGATCCAGTGAGGGTTTTGCTGTCTCTGCAAGCTGCTGCAAGTGGTGATCTAGATCTGTAGAGATCTAGTGTATTTTGAGAGTCTCTCTCCATGGAGTGGGTCCTTTGACCTCCTGGAAGAGAGTACCATTTCTTGTAATTTTAGGCGTGCTATTATTCAGTAGTTTTCTATGTCTCTTGAGCTACAGCGTCGGCCCACTGGGAAAACTATATTATTTATTTATGAGGGTTTGCAAGTTGTCTTGATCATTGTTTAGATCAGAGATATCTTGTGTGGGGCTTGCCTTCCACTTTGTGATCCATGGATTGGATTTCTGATCTATGTTCTATTTATATCTGATCCATTTTAATGTGATTTCATATTTAGAAATTTACTGCAGTAGTTTCCAAATCTGCAACTTGTTTCTCAGATCTACTCTTATTCATGCATGCTCTTGTCAAAATTCCAAGTGGATCTTGTAGAGAAAACTATAGAGTTTCCAGATCTAATATAGATCTGATATTTTATCCATATATTTTCTCTATATCTAATTTATAACTCACATCTGTCGAACCTCCTGGAAAATAACGTTGTTGAAGCATTTCTGCAAATTTACATGTGCATCTGCTCTCTTTTCTGAAGATTTATTGTTGTATTAGCTCATGCTTTCCACTGTATAATGAAAGGGATTTTTCATAATAATTATTTTCTGCTGTAATACTGAGATATCAGTCCTCTTACTAATCTCCACTAAACATTAGCTAAAATTGCGCAATTCCTGAAGCAGTGCTTGCATTTTACTGTAGCCTTCCCCTTTGGGTGCCTTTTAGCTAGTCTACTTTTTGGGAGATCTATTTAATGTGATTAAACTGATTTTTTTTTTATGAAATTCCATATATAAGTCACATATGGCGTAAATGAGGGGAAACCAGCCCTGATCTATGTTATTCTTGCTCAATTTTACTTATACAACGTTATCCTTGAAGACCTTGTTGAAAATCCTAAAAAGGGGTTATTCCAAGTTCTATAGGAAGAGTCTACAGTTGGCCAAGTAGCCTCTGGATCTCACCCTTTCTTTGAAGGGTGACATATCCAGTAAATTTCTCTATATTCCATCTCTAAAATTGAATCCTGAGAATCTTGAAAAAGGATCATTACAAAAGATATGGTGAATCATTACTTGTGCCTTTAGAGAGATTCTGTGGGTTTCCTTCTATTTATTGATTGGGTTCTAACTCCTCTAGGTTGTCATGATAGCTATCTTGAGAATGAAATGTATGGAGTTCTTCTAATAAATATTGAGGATGACAATTCCCCAAATCCTCATCAATATTTACAAGGTGTTGTATGAAATCTTTATATTAATCACAACCATTTTCAGCTAATGATAAATATGGACAATATTCTTTATAACGTTCATAAAACACCTTGTGAAAATATTTCAAGGAAAAAAAGCTACCAGATTTTAGCCATTCATACCAATTTCTTGCCTTACCTTCTAATGTTACCATAAACATTTTCATGAGGCAGTCTTCATGCTATTCAACCTTTAACCTCCATATGTGTATATGAAATTTGATGAGATGTAACAAGGGGTCATCAACTTTTTCATCTTGTAATATAGGTAGGTTTTGTATCCAATTTATTTCAGGCATTTTGTGTGGGAATCCAGGGATATGATCTCTACTCATTGGAGCATATCTCCTTTGTATTCTTGGATCCATGTTTGTAAATCAGAAAGGGTCACTGAATCTTTTCAACCAATCTAGAGTTCTCTACTAGTGGAGTCTTTAGGTCTATTGAGAGTTGTGGAGTCGCCAGGTGGAAGATTTCAACTTTGCTGTCCACCATCAGCATGATTGGGATTGCTTAATGCATTCCCAAGGGGTTTATGAGAACTAGTGGGGTCAATAGGGCTACTGAAGACCAGTGGAGTCGCCAGGTGAATGATGTTTACTGTTTTAAGGATGTTCTTGTTGTCCACCATCAACAACTAAATATCAATCTAAGGATGTTTGTGAGTTTTCTGAGATCTAAGGAATACTTAGTTTGCCACTAACTCAGAAGGTCCCACCGTGATTGCCAGAATGTTAGTGTGGCGATGAGGTGGCAGATTAACCACCAGATACTATAAGTCAAGGGTTTCTGAATCTTTTAAGGAATGTTTAAGCATGGAATTACTCAGAAGGTCCCATCGTGATCGCCATTATGTTAGTGTCCCGTGATTTGGTAGATTGATAGACCAAATGACAGGGTAACATGGAACCAGTCTTTGGAGTCCTAGGACCTAGCCTTCCTGGAGTCAGAGAGGGCTCTCTCTATTGGGTGTAAAGGATATGTTCTTTTTGCTCTAGGGTTTTGATTTTAGGCTAGTTGTTAAGTGTAGGGTTTGTTGATTGTTTTGGTTGGGTAAGATGGTCAAGTAGGATAGGTGGAGTGAGAGTCTGTCAAAGCCATTGGGCTATGGAGTCAATGAAAGTCAAGGGTGTCTCAAATAATGAATCAGAGTGCAGTACAAGGCCAATCTAGCAAGGTTAATGGATCCTTTAAGTTTATGAGTGAAGTGGGATGGACATCAAGTTTGTGAATAAGGTAGGGCAAAGGGCAATCAAGAATCCTTTTTCAAATACCTATGAACGAGGAGGTCTTAAATATGATTAGCACAGGATTCTAAGCAAGAG